>VZRW01002840.1:205759-293981 GCA_013398125.1 Aegotheles bennettii
TGGATGATGACAGGGGAAGTAAAACACTGACACTGCTGAGCAGGAGGGATGAAATCTAAGGTACGCCCGAGGAACCGACTTTTTCCAGGCTGCTTTATCTGAGGCTGCTGTAGCCTAATGAATATTTTGACTAAAGTGAGCTTTGAAGGACAGATTCTCCCTCCTCGTCACGGAGCTGCGAAGACACAACACGCAGCATCCCCTTGTTCCTCTTTAAATCCTTGAGTCAGCTCGACTCACCCAGGTGGCCTCTTCTCCACATTCCCAACATTTCTAGGGGGAAAACTGAGCAAAACACTCTCTTCATGAAATGCAAATTCCTGCCACTCTTCTCCCCAGCATCAGAAAGGAGGAGGGGGAGGCGTGAGCCCACGGCATAAATCTCTTGCAAATCCCCTACCTGTCCCACTTTTAATTAAATGTTGCTAAATTATCCTCTGCGTCAGCAACCTGGTGGCAGAAGCTGGTGCCTGGAGCAGAGAGAGGAGATCCTCAGGCAGGGCTCCAGGGGAACATGGGCTGTTTGTAACACAGCCCTCACCTTGATGTCCTGAGATTTCTGAATTCTTGTGCTGTAATAAAGGAAAGGGGACAAAATGAAGGTGAAAGGATGGCTTTTCTGCACAGCCCACGTGAGGTGGGGAGTCCTGAACATCTCTCAGTGCACCTGTGGTCTCCTGCTTGGAGCCTTGAGGTGCTGCTTGCTCTGCTGCTGCACCCCAGCTTTGCACCCCTGGGGGAGAAGGCTGGAAAATGGGCAGCACAGTACGGCAGGACAGGGGCACAGCATGGTCCAGTCCATGTGATGGATGTGATGTCCACCTTGGCCAACTGTGCCAGTTTGAGCATCGAGCCTGGGACCTGGATAGCCCCTGGATAGCAGGAGTGGGACCGTGCCCACCCCTGCAGTGCCCCGGGGCAGCTGCTCCCTCCCAGCGTTATTCCGGGTGTTGCCGTGGGAAGCTCAGCAGATTCCCCAGGGCTGTGGCTCTCCAGGAAGCCAGATACCAAATCCTCTCCCCTTCCCAGACCCTCCCAGAGCCAAAACCATGCCTCAGGATCTGTTTATAACTCCTGGAGCTGGCCAGGCTGTTTGATTTGGGATAAAGCAGAGTCTGGCAGGGCTCCTCCCTGCCACCACAGTGGCACACGGCCACCTTATCTCCCAGGACAGACCCTTCCCAAGAGCCCTGGGAGCTGGGCTGTCTTCCCCGGCCCCAGCAGGCGTGTGCCCAGGGATGGGTGTGGGAGGAAGACAGCATCACCCAGCAGGGTTTAATCATGCAGGATGTGCAGAGGAGCTGGGTGGGACAGGCTGTGGTGGCAGGAGATGGTGCTACAAGCAGGGAGGTAGCCCCGGGCTGGATGCACTGTGGCAACGCATGGGGAGAGCTGGGGAGGAGAGCAGATGTTGGGCTTGCTGGGCATGGTGGCCACAGGGAAGTCTGGATATCAAAATGTGCTTTGCAACCAGCTGAGTTTGATGAGAGGCACCAAGTCTGCACCTCCAAGAAGTGTTTGGAGGCTCCCAAACATTTTTGAGGTGTCTGGCCTGGCCACTCCCTGCCATGAGGACCTTCTGCTGGGGCCATGAAAGGAGCAGTTGCCATCGTTGGGGGGGATGCACATGGGGAGATGGGATGCTCTTCCTCTACCCTTGGAGAGCATGGAAGGGCTCTTCCCTGCATGGGAGCAGCACCATCAGGAGTGCTCCTTCACCAGCAGAGCCCAGGCACCTGCAGGAGGTGCTGAGCTCCAGGGGACAGTGCCAGCAGCACGGACACAGGCACAGGGGTTGGAACTTCATGCCCAGCTCCTCTTCTGTCCCGCGTGCAAGGCTGGAGCTGGTCTCCTCCCTTGGTGAAGCACACAGTGCATTGACGTGTGAGTGGGACAGGACAGAGAAGCCACAGAGAGCTGGTGGGCACAGCTTTGTCCCCTGGCATCACTGCCACAAATACCCCCCTCCACCCCCCAGGCATGGCCTTAGCAAGAGCGTGGCTGCACAGATGATGCTACCAAAGCTGTGGAGCCTTGGGTGGCTCCAGGCCATTGCTGTGACCCTCTGAGCATTGGGTTGTTGCACTCTCAGACCTGGAGCACAGGGCACAGCCTCTGAGCACAACCTCCCACAGGCAATGAGCTAGGAAATCCCCTCTTTTCCCAGGCTGGCAGAGGGGCAGTGGCTGCCTCCTGCAGCACTATCAGCACTGGGTGATAAAGGCAGCTTCCTGTCACTGGAGGCACTTGCTTTCATCTCTCACAGGAGTTTATGCATCATATTAGCATGAAACAGCTTTTAACCCTAGGCTTCCTGCTGAGGAGCTCCAGCCCTCACCTAGGAACAAGGCACTGGGCCAGTACCTGCCTGATTTAACACGCTGTGGGGAGGGCAGAGCCCAGGGTCAGCCTGGACCTCCTGGAGGAGGGCGAGAATCAACCAGCAGCCACTTGCAGGCGAGTCACAAAACCTGCCAACACCTTTGCTGACTCATCAAAATTGAGAAGTTTTTTTGAGGAGAGGGTTCAGTTTTCTGCGTTTCTGATGGGAAGCAGGCAGAGGGCCAAAGGAGACGTGCCTGAACCCTTCCAACCGCCCACCTTGCCAAGGACTGCCTGCCAGGACTTCTGCCTGGCTCCATCACGGGGAACCTGGAGATTTCTGGGTCTGGGTCCAAATCATGACCAAACCAATCCTGACACATCACAGTGCCCTGGGGAGGGGGTCTGCTGCTTCTGCGCAGCTCTCCTTGCTAGCAGGCAGTTGAGATGGCTCTCACAGGGTGGAACACTGAGTGCCTGTTTCTCCTGAGCTGCACAAGGTTCATGTAGTGTCATTGGGGCTGACTTGGCCCTGCTCCTGGTAACTCTCCCCTCTACAGAGCCTTGCAGCCTGCCTTGCTCTTCAGAGGCACTGCCTTAGTTGACCTACGAGACCCTGCGCTTCCACACAACCCCCAGACTACACCCTGGTGGAGTCCACTTCATGTTGGAAGCACTCTAGATGGGGACCTCTCATTGGGTAATGTTTCTTTGCAAACCTGGGAGACTTCTTTCTGATAGAACACATGTCTGTGCCCTCTGCAAGCTCCTGGGATGAGTCATTGGGATTGTTCTGCACACCCAAGATCTGAATTTGCTAAGACACGCCGAGGCTGGGGGTTCTGCTCCTTGGACACTGAGGTTCCTGCAAGACTTGGCTGAAGACATCCTTACGGGAGCAACTAGGAGATGTTTGTCTTTCAAAAATCTGTCACCATCTACAATTACACTGTTCCCACTGGCTGAGTCACTTCTGCCTTATGTGCAATTTTTTCACCGTGTTTGCAGGCTGGGGGCAAAACCTTCCCTGTCCATGCAGAACAGAGCACATAAGAGGCTGGTGACATGTCCCCTCCTATTGCACAGCTGTCATCAGCTGGAGGGAATGGTTGGGTTGTAAATCCCAATGCAAACTAGGGCAAGGGATGCTCGGACAGCCTGGAGAGAAGACTGAGGTGTGGAAGGTGAAAGGGAGGTTTGCTGGGAGCCGTCTCTCTGCCCCCAAAAACCTTGAGCTGAACGTTATCGGAGCAGACTGAAGCTTGTTATGGAACAGGTCATACAGACAAGGGACTGGAAAACCTGTGACGACTGGGAAACTGGGCAGGAGGGCAAGAGGCAAAGAGCAACCCAGCAAACCCCATCCTGGCAAGGGGTCACTGGGTACATTGGCAACAGAGGCAAAACCTCCAGACACCATAAAGAAGAGGTTTGATGGCATCCTGTACATGAAATACCCTGGCAGAGGGCATATCAAACAGTTCTTTCCCCAAGAGCAGTGCCAGTCTATTGAGGGGATGTCCACCAGCAGCTCCTCTGCTCTAGAGACCTTCTCCAAGTGTTTGGTATCCATAGCCTTCTGCCTCCATGGTGACTCACCTGCCCAATTGTAGATCTATCCCACGAAGGTGTTTGTGTTCATAAAGGTCCTTGCATGGGGAGGTGTTGGTCTGGATGGCCTCCAGATGAAGCCATCCTTTACATGTGAAACAATAGCCCTGCTGCTGAACAAACTCCACCACCACCCCAGAGGTTTTTTTGCCTACCTGAAAATGATTTAGACCGTAGTATCTCCAGGAAAGGTGACTGACCCAGCAGAAGCTGTGAAAACCCTGGGAAGAGCAGAGAATAGACTGACAGCTTGGCATCAGAGGTGAAAACATGATCAAATGGCCCATGTTGAAGGCCCAGCATGAAGCTGTCTGGTTATGCCAGGCAGAAAAAGGTCGCAGCAAGCACAGAGAGGTGGCTGGCTCCGTGGTGTTGGGAGAGATCTGAGTGGGGTACAAGGTGTTTCTGCAGGATAAATTCCTTTCTTGCCCTCGCCAGGCCTTTCCCAAATCACAGCTTAATGGGAGGAAAAGTCTAGTTTGGTCTGGCTGAGAAACGAGCTCAGGATGTTGTGTGGGATGGGAAGAGAAAAACTGAGATGCTAAAAACCTCTGATCATCCAAGGGCAAACTGCTTTGGTGTGAATGGAGTTGCAGGTGGCAGAAAAGGAGATGACAGCTACACAGTGATGTCCTACACCAAAACCCAGGCTCTGTGCTGCAGGCATCAGGGTCAGCCCATCTTATCCACACAGCCCAAGTTGTGGGAAAATGGATCAGAGCCTCAGACGCCTAGGAAGGTCTTCAGTTGTGTCAAGCAGGTCACACCAAACAGGCTGGGGGCAAAGTCCTATGGGGCCAGCAAGCAGGAGCATTGGCTTTGGAGCAGGCAAAAAGGCCAACTCCTCATAGGGAGGGGAGTCTGAGTTCATTTTGGAGGGTTGGGAAGAAGATGGGACCACAGCACCGCAGGAAGGCTAAGGAGCTGGTGAAGAAAGAAACTCCTGAACCATCATGAGTAACTGAAGCCATGTCCTGAGCCACCTGCAGCCCTGGCCAGAAGACAGGAGGGATGGGCACCTGAAGATGAAAAACCAGATATGAAGTTGAATTGCTCCATCCTCAGACTCTCAGCTGGCTGCAGGGACAGGGCCCAGGTCCACCAAGCACAGGTACTGGGACATTGCATGGTGACAGTACCAAGCAGCTATTGAAGAGATTCTGGCCAACAAATTGAGGCACCTTCTGCCTCTGGCCATGAGCTGGTTAGTGGTGGACCATGGTATTCAGCAGTTCTGCTGGAGCAGGGTGTGGGAGGTGCCCCAGGACTACCATGAAACTCTCACGTACGAAAGGTCAGTGCTCCATTCTGGGCCTTGACCAAGAGGTTCAGATGACACTCAGATGCTCTTTCTCCTACATCTCTGCCCAGGCATGAACCAAGTTGCAGAAGGTGAAAGAGGGGCTGGAGAAATCAGCCTGGTGGGGGTCTGGGAGTGTTATTTTAACAGCTCCAGAAAGCATGAGAGCATCAGTACCCTGCAGCAAATGGACCTTGTGCTGGCCACAGCACTCCTATCAAGCCAGGCTTTCTTCAGGTCTTCTTGCTCCAGCACAAGGTATTTTTAGGACAGAAATTGGAAGAGGTAAAGAGAGAAAATGCAGAACATCAAGTTAAAGAAAGATAGGAACCAAAAAAGGAGGTCTGTAGGCCCATCTCTCCTTTCCCTCTCTGTCCTTCCTTCAATTCTCAGTGACTTTGTGGTGATCCCCATCTGTGTCCCTGAGATATCTTGCTCTGTTGTCACAGACTGTTGTTCTGAGCCCAGACTGTCAGTCTGCTCTCTGCCTTTCTCAGCATTTTCACAGCCTCTGCTAGGCGATAGCTTTCTTTCCTGGAGATATTATGGTCCCAGTCATGTCTTTCTCCACCCTTCAACCCTCTCATTCCCCTAAAGTCAGTGTCCCACGTCCTCCCATGGGAGGACCAATCTCTCCTCCCTTAGAGGGGCTTCTCTGCTTTTGTCTTTCACTTTTTTAAGGAAGATGAGGGCAAAGAAGCACAACAGATCCCCTCCACCACAGATGGACATCTACAAGAAAGCTCTAGGTATTCTGGAGATGATTGAGGCTGGGCCAGGAGATGGGAGCCTTCAAGACCTCCCTTGGGGGTGGGCACAGTGATACAAAGAGATCTAAGATCAAAGTGGGACAAGCTGCCACCACCATCTGGAGTGGATGCCACAGGCTAGAGCTAGCACTTCCAGAGCTCCTAGCAGGCTGGGAGGAGACAGGGCTCTCCTGAGTATGGATGGCCATCTCCAGCTGGTGATAGGCAGCTTGCAGATACCTGGGAGCTGGAGCTGGGCCCTGCAGCGATCAGGGCTGTTGGTGTCACCTTCACACCAACAGCCAACATCACCCTGATGTCTCTGTGAGCTTGTCAGGGGTACAGAGGGCAATGGAGGGGACCTCTGCCCATGAAGCTGAACCCCCCCTTCAGGCCTGAGGCTCAGGGAAAGCCCCACCATGGAGTGCACTGTGTAGATGTCCAGGGGGGGTGGCTGGAGAAGGACTTTTTTCTTTCTTGGCTTTCTGAATCCCCCACCTCCAGCATTTGCACACCGGGCATTAATTCAAACACAAACATTTCTGCCTTCCCCAGCTTTCTGCAGCCCATTCAGCACCTCCCACCCCTCCCACACCATGTGTTCCTTCATCAGCTTTCACCCCGTTCCTCACCGCCCAGCTGAAGGGGACCTGGACACCAAACCCTTCTGGGGCCCTTATGAACTTCCTACTTCATAAACCCCTTTGAGCCACTCTGCTCCTGCCTGACACATCCAGACCATCACTATTTCAAAGCTGTGGTGAGAGCCCTCATGCCTGGTCAGAGGTCCTCCTCACCAGCAGAAGCAGACCCATGATTGCTCTTGTTTTTCCTAAGGGCGAGGGTTTTTTTTCCCATTTATTTAACTATTTATTCTATATTTATTTGTTCTAGATTTATTTAATGATTTTTTTCTATTAATCTATTTATTCTATATTTATTTATTCTAGATTTATTTAACGATTTTTTCTATTCATTTAACTATTTATTCTATATTTATTCTATATTTATTTAACAATTTTTTCTATTTAACTATTTATTCTATATTTATTTATTCCATATTTATTGAACTATTTTTTCTATTCATTTAACTATTTATTTGGAAACTGCTCACGGCCATTCTCATGTTTGAAACATTTGGAGACCGTGCTTCAAACACCTGCAGGGACTCTCAGAAGACACTCAGGCTCTCAGGGCTTTAACTCACCGTGGGAATATTTGTCCTTTGGAACTCCGTGCTGGAATGCTTCAAGGTGTTTAGGCAAGGCCAAGGCCAGGGCATGGGAACGCAGGGCTTCACCAGGCTCTGCCCATAGCTGACTCCACGCTTGCACTCCCCTGTCCCCCGCCCAGCAGGGAGAAGGGAGCTGTGCAGGCAGCCAAGGAGAAAGGTGAAGGGGAGGAACGGAGCTCCATCCCTGGGAAAAGCAGGACGGGGGACAGAGGGTTTTGCAAACACTTGGTGTGTGATAAGATGCGGCACTGGTGCATGAAAGAGGTCCCTGGTTATGCTCATGAGCAAAACCCCACAGAGAAGAGCTTGGAGAGGAGCTGAGAGAGCTCGGAGAGGACCAGGCACCACTCGGCTGAGATGCTGAGCCCTGGCTGGTGGCACTCTGCTCCCTGGAGCTGCTGCCTCCCCAGGCTGAGGTCATCAAAGATGTCAAAGACCTGTTTTTAACAGGCTTGACACCTGGCTCTGCTCCAAGTCACAAGCTCCTGCCTGTGCCACATGCAGCTGCAGTGCCCAGTGCTGGGGGCTGCAGGTCCATCAGTGCCAGTGGAGGTGTTTTGGAGGCCCAGGGCAGCCCCCAGATTTCAACATCTCCCCAGAGTCCCCATGGACCTGGGTTGATGTTGCAAGGTGGGAGGTGGCCAGAGGGTGCCCAGGTGTTTGGAGCTGCTTTGACTCCACCTGGGAGGGTCTGGGACCTGGAAGGGGTGTGCTGGGCAGCACCCAAATGCAGTGGAGGGACCCTGGGGAGGGTACTGGGTGGCCACTGGAGAAGACAGGGCTGCAGAGCCTGGGAAGATGGTGGAAAGCAGAGGGGAGTGGACACCACAGGGAGAGGAAGGGTAATTCCTCCTTTCCTGTGGATCACAGTGGGAGGACATCAGGGTACTGGCAGTGATCCCCAGTGGCCAAAACCACCAAAGCTTTTGCTGGTGGCTCTGTGGGGTGGAGACCTGCCCATGGTGGCAGCTTTGCATGATGGACTCCACACAAGTCCTGCATGAGGAGAGAGAAATCAGCTGGGGCAAGGAGAGAGCTTGTAGGAGGAAAGGAGCAGGGGACCTGGCAGGATGGGGCACGGGCACTATGGGGGGACCCCAAACTACTGCTTACAGGGGTGGCTGGTGTGGGGAGGGGACAGGGACAGGCCAGCGGGGGGGGAGGGTCTGCCCCACACCTGCAATAACAAGCTCTGGGCATAGGGCCTGACAGCGGGACAGGGGCCGAGCTGGAATTACAGCCCCCGGGGGACACCCTGGTGGCTTGGTGCCCGGGAAACACCTCCGAGCCAGCCCCCCCTCCACCAAGGAGCCGAGCTCACAGGGGCTCCACCAGCCCCACATCTGCCCTGCTGGGGGCTTTGCCCTCCTGCTCTGGCTGCCCCTGTGCACCCACAGTGCTCAACAGCCCCCAGGACCCCTTCTCCTTTTCCCAAACCCCCTCTGCTCCCCCCTGCACTTGAGGCACCATACGGCTGCCTCTTGACCATAGACACCCTTGTGCCCTATGTGACCCCCCAAAAAATTACTCCATCACATGTAATGTCCTCTGCCCACAGCTTCTCCCTGCCTCCCCCAAACCTCTCTCCACTAGCCCACCCCAGCAGGAGTGTTGCCCCCTCTACCTCCTTGCAGGGTTTAAATCCCCCTGCTGCCCTCCCTGATGCTGCTTGCTCCTACTCCAGCTCATCAAACCACTGCTCCCACCACAACCCTTTCAAAACCATCTCATTCCCCACCTTCCTTCCAACACCTCCCTCTCCTCCGTGTCCCCTGGTGGATCTGCCCCCAGAGCTGGCACTGCTGGGGTAGCCAGGGGAGAGCCCCAGCCATGCCTGTGCTCCTCTGCCATTCTCCCAGCCATGCTCACCCCATGAAGGAGGTTGAGCAAAGCCCATCTCTGGCACTTGTTTCACTTGTCCTGGGCATGTTCTCAGTAGGTTCCAGAGCTGGTCCTCACCATGGGGGTATGGCAGTTACCTCTATTCTGCAGCCAGGACTCCCTCTCCTGCATTCTTCCCCCACTGCTGGGACTTCCCCAAGGAGTGAATGGGGACAGACACCACCCTAAAGCTTCTCAGCATCAAGGGAAGTCTTTACTCTCCCAAGTGAATGGGTTCACGCAGACCCTTTGGTCATGCCTTCAGCCTTGACAGCTGCTGTGACCTTCCCCAAGCTGAGCTGATGTGGGTGCCTGTTGCCAGGCATCAGTGCTGCCTAGCTGCTGTGGGGGGACCACAACCCTTGCCCAACCCATTCCCAAGGAGCTGCCTCTAGTGGTGGAGGTGCCCCTTGGTGCCTCCTGGTTCTCCCCACACAATGAAGCTTTGGTTGTTTACAGTAAAGTTTTTGGGGTTCTCTGCTTTGCAAGAGATGGGCCATGCAGCAGAGCCCCAACTCTTTCTTCACAGTGAAGGCTGTAACCACAAGGGTCTCATGTTTTTCCAGGGGATGATGTGAAGCTGTCTATGTTTAGCCTGTATCCAGGGCCCACGAAACCAGAAGTACAATCTTGGCAGTGTAATGGCTCAAGTTCAGCAGGATGAGGAGACTCCTTCTTCCCAACCTGCCCCACAAATGTCCTCTGAGCTGGGGCAATCTTGGGAGATGGACTGGAAGAGGATGATGGAAGCTGAGTAGGAGTTTCCCACCTCTTGGCCACGTTGGGTTTGGAGTGTCCACCATGCAGTGGTGAGCTGGAGGCTGAGTGTTTCAGACTGGACTTGCAAAGGGTAAATCAGAGCCATCCCCTTTCTTGGTCACTGTCAGCCTTTGGGAAGAGGGAGATGCTCAGAGAGGGACACCAAGCAGGTGCTAAGTACTGAAAGAAAGACTTGCCAGAAATCTAAAGTCCATGTCTTGAGGGGGAACACACCATGCAGGTTAGACAGTGTTCTCTGGAAAGCTGTCCTAGATGTAAGTGCCTTGCTTGCCATTTATTCAATTGATGCCTCCTCAAACTTTGCCCAAAATTCCCTCTGGTGACTCCAGCGTTGGGAAGGGCACTGGGAGATGTACGAAGCTTGGCTGTTCCTGGACACTGAGTCTCACTGTGGTTGGTGCTGTTCCCAATGGTCTCTAATCTGCCTGGCCACATGGGAGGGGATCTTGGAGCACTGCTGGGGGTTGCTGCAGTCATGGTAGTGGGTTGTCTGAAGGGAGAAATAGCAATCCCACCCACCCACCATGGACCTGTGCGGAGACATGGAGAGCCCCATATGACTCACTGAGACAATTGCACAGCGAGCAGAGTAACCTGGCTTGTTCCAAACCCCCTCTAAGCTCATCTTGTAGGTCATTCACTTTAGGAGTGCAGACCCCAGCACCAGAAGGGGAACCCCTAAATGCACAACGTGACCTCCTGGGGGAGCAGAGTTTTGTGTTGCTTCACAAGTTCCCCCATGCGAGTGTGCTCCAGGCAAGCTCCAGGGATCCTTTTAGTGTCATCTGCAACCATTCCCTAAAAAATGTTTCCACTCACACCCTCCAACTGTCGGGCAACTGCTTTTCCTGCAAGGAACTACAGGTGATCAAAGGAGGAGGGTGTTAAAGTGACTTAGGAGCTGGATCTCCTCACAAGAACATGGAAGCCTGGTCCATCCTAGTTCAGTAAGGATGGTCACAAAGTCCAGATTCTACCCAAGCGAGTGACACGAGTGTCTGAGTCTAGAGAATCTAAGTCAGGAGCTGACTGCATCACCTGGAAGTGGGGAGATGGAGCACAGCAAAGCTTCTGCTTTCCTGTGGATGAAGACAAACAAGGAGGAGAGGCTGGCGAAGTGTGAGAGCTGGTGACCACAGCATGCAAATGCCAAGAGGGAGCTGTGTCCCTTCCGCATGGTAGCTTGCCTTTGCTGAAGGGACAATGCAGCTGGGGAGGGTCAGTCTGATCAGGGCAGGGGTACCCCAGATGTGGCACTAATGGGGGGTGACACTCAGTGTCCCCCCAGCAAACCTCCTTTCCTTTTCTTCCTCTCGTTGCCTTTGAGCTCCCGTTCTGTGTCTCGAGGCCATCCCAAAGCCCCTTGAATCTTGACACATAGAGTGAGGCTGCCGGCACCTCTGCTCCTGCCCCACAGCTCCACGGGCATGAGATCTCGCCCAGAAAGGCCAGACATAGTTTGTCTGCCCAGTAACCTGGCAACTGCACTAATGCATGCGTGCTCATAAAACATCCCCCTGAACCAGAGCCAGCACCCACCAAGGACCGTATCCCCTTACACTGGAGACATGTGGTGCTCCTTGTGTTGCTGCTTCACCGTGGGCTCTTCTGACAGGCAAATCCTGCCCCACTCTTCTGCTTCATTCCAGATGTCTTCTCCTCACTCATCTCCATGCTGTACCCCATGTTGCAGCAGGCTGCTCAGAGGTGGAGGGTGCTCTGGGTGTGGAAGGGAAGGAGTTCAGGTAGGTGCCAACACCACCGAGAGGCATGACTACCATCAGGAATGTCAACCTCCAACCCACCCACTTGACAAACCCATCTCAGTGTTAACATCCAGGGCTGGCTCACCCCTGCCTGGCCATCAGGAGGAGAGGTGGTGACCCCATGCCAGAGAGCATCTGTGGGGCAAAGGCTCCTCCATGATGTGTGTCCAGGCCAGGTGCCTGCTGTAGGTGTGCAGGGCTGAGCTCTGCCGAGGTCAGAGCCTCCTAGCCTTGTACTCAACCTCTCAGATATATAGAAAACTGTTGTTCCAGTGGTAGGCAAGGAGTCTGAGGATTTTAAGGCTGATTTGACTTTTCTGGAAGAGACTAAATCTGGCACGTCAGATAAAATCTGCAGCCCTGGAGAGAATGGCTCGTGTTCCTCAGCCAGCATCTCCATGATGAAGGAAGCCTTGAGGGCTGTGCTGGGGCAAGCCCCGTGAGGAGGATCCAGGAGGAGTCATCTGGATGTTTGAATTTGTGTCTTGCGGCTCCAGGGGTTTCCTGAGCCTGGAGGGCAGAGGGAGGGAGGTGAAAAGAGAGAGGTGGCTGATTTATAGCTTACCATCTTCTCTGATCTTGATCGCCCTTTGTCTTGGGAGTCTCTCTTATCCAGACATGGAGATGGGAGGAGGGGATCTGTTTCAGAGATTGCTGAACTCTGGGTGTTTGCCGCTTCCTGGGGATCTTTTGATGTTCCCTTTGCTTTAAAACATTTTCAACGTTCAGTTTCTCAGTCTCCCGCTGCACCTCGACTCTCGACACGGGAGCACGATCCATCATGACTTACACAAACAATCTCCAGCAAGGCGAGACCTCCCCATCTCCGGGGCGGGCAAGCCAATCTGTCCCTGCAGGACTAGGCAGCAGGGCTCCTGGGGCACCTCATGTCAAGACCATGGGCTGCTGCAGACTGGCCATTGCTCAATCCCTCTCAGTGATGGGGGACGATGGGTGCCATGGGTGGTTGGGAAGGCTGGGCTGCAAACAAGCAGTGTGGGTTGAGGTCTGCCTCTTGCTTTTCTCCAAGGCAGCCCAGCACAATGACTTCTAACAGGATGAAAACCACTTCCCTGGGTGAGGTATCACCAGGCTCACAGCCTTAAGTGAGTTCTATACATATTGCTAAAAACTTGATTTAGGACTCGCTAGAAAAGAAGTGCTGAAAATGACGTTTCTGACCCGAACCTGTACCAGGCTGTGAAAGGTTTCCAGCTCAGAGACAATCTTCTCTCTTATCCAGCGTGTGCAACTTGTCAGCTCTGGTAATGGACAGCAGGTCTGTAATTAAAAGACCATCAAAGAGTCCCTTTCTGTAAATCCTCTCACAGCACTGTCAGTTAATAAAACGGATTTCATTTAACTGGTGCCATTTTCCAGAAGAGACAAGCCAAAGAACAACATCGCCTGTAAAACAATCTATTTTGGTCCATGAAATTAATTAGTTTTACTTGGACTTAATGTGCTTGGGGGTTAATTATCCTAAACCTGCCCATGAACTCCTGTCAGGTGGGGATATTTGTGCTGCCCAGAGGTGCCAATTCTTTCAGTAAGGCTCTTTATGAGTCTTGATGATGCTCATTGTTTTCCTTGAGTTCTCAGCTCAGTGGCTTGCAGGAAAATTTGCTTTCATAGCTTGTCCCTCAAGAAGGTTCTGGCCTTCGTGGTTCCAAATCACAACCTGAGAGCACCTGGGAGCAAAAGGCAAACAAGATTTATGTGTTTATTACCAGTTTAATCACGTTTTTTATGCCGAATTCATAATTTTGTGGAGCCTTGAGTTATGATATTTTGTACCCAGGACTTTCAATACCAGCCTGTCCTTACAGCAGCTTTTTTGGGGTGAAAGAGAAGACCTGAGAGGGAGATGGTTCCAGCCTTTGTTTGTAGCAATGTGCTTTCCAAGTGCATGGTCTGTAAAGGTGAGATCATGTCAAAGCTGCTGGAGGTTGAGCTTCAGCTCAGGAGAGGCTTTTGGGTGGAAAAAGGTGAGAACTCCTGAACTTTCACCGCATGTAGAAAAAACCCATGCAACCAAAACAGCTCATGAACCGTTTTTCTTTCTTTTTTTTTTCCTTCTTTTTTTTTTAAAAAAAAAAAAAAAAGAAATGGCTATACTCGGCCGTTCTACTTGTAACCCAGCCAAGAATAATTTGTGGCAGGAAAGTTTGAGCATGTGTAAAAATAAAATAAAAATTAAAAAAAAAATAAAATGAAAGCACATTAGAGTATTTTAGCGTGAACCCAAACAGAGAGGCGGGTATTCAGAGGGCAGCATAGCCCCGATAGCACGACACTGGCCATGTGTTGAAACAGAGGGGTTTTTTTCACGTGTTTGTTTTATTAATCACACTACAGAGCTCAGTGCAGCACTTGCTGATTTTTGTCTTGTTAACATTTTTCTGTCCCACTGCCATTTGGTCTCCATTCGAGCTCTACACCTGCTTCCCGTGTGATAAATAGGAGCCTCATACAGAGTAGGAGCAGAAAGCCACTTCTTACCCCTGTCCTGGCAAATCTTGTTAGCTGTTTACCTTTGGCCATTCTATT
The DNA here is from genome assembly GCA_013398125.1 of Aegotheles bennettii. Lineage (NCBI taxonomy): Eukaryota > Metazoa > Chordata > Aves > Caprimulgiformes > Aegothelidae > Aegotheles > Aegotheles bennettii. The sequence continues at coordinate 219,953 of VZRW01002840.1, forward strand.
GCACGGGTGCTTTTGACCCCAGGACTACTGGGGGATCAGCACGTGGTCATTATTCACATGGGATGGGTCTTCTTGAGGCACTTGAGGCCATGGTCTAATGGTCCAATGGTCAGGAATATGATGGGATAAAGGTTGGACTTGATGACCCTGGAGGTCCCTTCCAACCATAATGATTCTATGATTCTTCATGTCCCATGGACACCAGTGGCTCTGTCATGAGCAGATGCATTGTGAATAGCAGAGCAAACAGCCAGGGCACATTGAGAAGACAATTAATACATGGCTGTGCTTTCCCCAGCCCACCCAAAACCCACTGATTTTTGCAATCAAGGGCCATAGCCAAAGTTTTGTGGTGTCAAGTATGGAGCAGGGCAAAGGAGGGCAGCGGAGAGGCTCTGCTCTGCCTGTGGGATAATGCAGGAACGTGGTGGGATGAACAGGTGGTACCCAGGTCCCATAAACAAGAGTGTGTGCACAGAGAAATTTGCCACAGGATGTTGCTGGAGCTGAAAAGTTCAGTGAGATTCCAGCCTGGGCCAGACATTTGCATGGCTAACAAGAATATCCAGAGTCATAATAGTTAATACTGACACCACACTCGGAAGAGATATCAGATCCATGGCCCCAGGGCAAACGCCGACTGTAACAGATTAGGAAGAGGCCTCCGGTGGGGGATGGACGTGGGGGGATGGATTAGACACCTGCCTGATGTGGGGACTCACACCTTTCCCAAGTGCTGGATGTTAACCCCTCCAGCCCGTCTCCCACCAGAGACTGCTGATTCATCAGGATGGAAATATTCTCCAGAGATCCATGGCTGTGGATGAAATCCTGATGGAAACCCGCCCGGTTTCCTGCCAGCATACCCTTGGCAGCTCGCCTGACCAGCTGGTAGCAAGAGGAGAACATGGGAGCCCAGCTCCCGAGACATTAAACTCTCCCGACTCCTGTGCAGCCCACTGGGTGAAGGATGGCAGGGTCCCAGCTGGTGGACCACAGCATGGTGGTGTCTTCCAGCCTCTCAGCTTGAGCCCACCAGCTGGGGGGAGAGTGGAGTGAGGGGCCAGACTGCTTTGCCTTTTGCAAAGGCTGCTGCTGGGTTTTCCTCTCAGATTGGCCCCAAATAAGTCTTGAGTCACCAAAAAGCAGTGGCAGGGCTTCATTGTCCTCCTGTCTGCTGCTTGACCCCGCTCATCCACTCCTCCATGCAAATCTAATGCCCTTTTCCTCTTTTTCTGATCTCTGCCCATTTCCTGGGTGCCCAAATGTCTTCCAGGGTTGCAGAAGATCCTGGTGGGCTCCTTGCAGGCTCTCCATGAGGCAGAGCTGGTGCATGCCCAGCTTTGCTACTGGACAGAGGAAGCTGAGATGGGTCTCACAAGGCTTGGCAGCCCCAAATCCAGGTCCCTGTCTCCCACACCAGCACTGACACAACAGCATGGGACCGTTCTGTCCCAGTGCTCCATTGCGTAGGGGACCTTGAGCATCCCTCATTCATCTTCCTCCGAGGGTGGGGGTCACGAGTAAAGAGGACATAGAATCATTATGGTTGGAAAGGACCTCCAGGGTCATCAAGTCCAACCTTTATCCCGTCATATTCCTAACCATTGGACCATTAGACCATGGCCTCAAGTGCCTCATCAACCCGTTTTTTGAACACGGGGCTCTCCATAGATGCAATGGTATGAGCCCAGTCTTAGCCTCACTCCTCAAGTCCTGTCTCTGCTGTTTGTGGGTGGATGGAACTGGCATTATTTTTTTTTGCTTCAAATGTACACAAGCCTTTGCTGAGACAATCCTGAAACAGAAAACCCTACCAGTGTTTTCCACCCTGAGAAGGTCGCCTGTGTCCTGGCCGGGACAAAACTTCCTACAGCCCACGACATCCCTCAGATAAGCTGCCTCTCAGAGGAGTGGCTCAACAGTGACCGAAAACACTTGGGATATTAAATCTTGGACATGGAGCGGTGCCTGGACGTGCCCTCCTGGAAGAGCCCACAGTGCCATCTAGCCGCGCCGGGCCGAAATACAGAGCTCTCTGCAGGTACCTTCCCAACCCCAAAACCCAGCCTGCTGCACCTCACGGAGCCTTGACACCCCTTTTCCATCGCTGACCAACCTTCAGATCAGGCTACTGGGAGATTGAGATTGCCAGCACCTTACCCGCAGGTGCTGATCTGGGACATCTGCTTCTATTCTTAGCTCATGGGGAGGTTTTGAGCTAAGCAACCCAACCTGGCTGAAACGCTGAAAGCTGGGGCTTGTACTGACTGTCCCTTCTCTTCATGGTCTCCTCCAGGACGGTGGCTATATCTTCTGTGTCTCCCTTCCGTTCAGTACTCCCGTGCTGGGAGATCTGGCCTGTCCCTCACTGTTACTGTTCCCTTTCCGGCTCCTGGTGGGTGGGAGAAGCACCAAGAGGTGTTTGTTGTGGATTCAGACACTTCCCCAAGTAATTTCTTCTGGTCCTGGCCATTATTTCCCTACTTCTCCACCTGGCAGATCCCAATGCCAGCACTGGCATCCAAATCTGAAGAGAGAACAGAGATGCTAGGACAGCAGTAGCGTTTGGGGTGGCTTTGGACTCCATTCAGTAACATGGTGAGCTCCTCCGACCCAGCACAGCCATGCTCACAAACACCTACCCCAGGCAGTGGAGCCTGTGGCCTCCAGTTGGCTTCAATCAGGGGTTTCCTTTGATGCTGTGGCATTTCACCTGTGAGGAAACTGTGGGTTGTGCTGGTGCTGAGCGTTGGTTCCTGGTGCCCATGGAGGGCAAGTGTTGTCTCTTGGAAATATCACAGCTGGAGCTGACAAGGCTCAGACTGTGCTGCTCACCATCTGTCTCTCCTTCCTCCCTCTCTACCATTTCTCCTTCCCTCACCAGAGGATGGGATGGAGAGAAAAATGTGCCACACACCTCCCCTCTCATCTGGCATGGAGTGAGGTGTAAGACCTGGTTTGGCTGGACTAGGATTTCACTAGGACTTCTGCTGGATGCCTCATTCCAGCTGCCACCACCAGCCAGGAACACCTGCAGGCCCTGCTGCTGGATACCTCACCTTTCTGTAGTCCCCTCTGCATCCCATCCTTTGTTACTTAACCTGTTCTTCTGGCCCTTCCCAAACTCCAGAGCTGAAAGCAGTGGCCTTTATCCCCGTGCCATGTCAATTATATTAATTTGAATCTCACCTCACGTTGCTTTTTTATTCTGGTCTATTTCTATTGGCTCCATCTCCCACCTACTGCTCCCTTCACTGGGCTGTGTGGAGCAAGTGGAGCATCTTGCATAAGTGTAGGAAGAGTTTTTTCTTGATTATAGTGTCTATTACCCTTGGATGTGCAGTGGGGTGAAAATGCTCTAAGATGCCCTCACTAGCTAAGATCCCACCAACATGAACTGTAGAAGAAGAATGGGCAGGATCTTGGCCAAGATTGGTTCCTTGGGTCTTGTTGAGTTATGTGTGAACTGAAGTCTTTATGACGCTCATAACTTGGCAAAAGGTTGTGACAACATTGAGATATAGGCACTTGCATACACACAAATTCTTCAAGCAAAGACCAAACACTGCTTCTCCTTGGTCTTAACATTCCAGCTTAGGTTTCCCCTGCAGAAAATCCAGCCCAGAAGAGAACATGAGGGTGAGATTGATTGAATCATCTGTAGACACCAGATATCTATGAGAGAGACAGTTGTGCAGACAGCTTCTACAATTAAAGTCAAGAAACTTTGTCCTACCTGCAATGCTCATCTCAGGATGATGTGATTTTTCCTCTAGAAGCCCCAATTTCTCTCCAGTGACTATAAAGGCAGGCAGCTCTGTAGCTGGCTGAGATGGAAAATAGCCCAGTGGTTAAAGTCTGGTGAAATGTAAGTAACTGAAAACAGTGTTTTATAATAGGAAACACTGCCTTAACACCAGAGCTTGCTGTGAGACCCACCTGTGACAGGGCAGAAACCGAGAAGGCAGAGCCAGGTCTCAGTTACATTCTGCCTCCTGGGTATTTCCATACAGGGCTGGGTGTTCAGATGCAGATTTACATTTATTCCCCCTGCTTGCTGATTGTACTGGAGTGATTTCAGAGAAAAGAAGGGCAGGACATGTCCCAGCTTCGCTGAGCATCTCTTTGGCCACATGGAGATACCCCTGGGCTGAGGACTCCTGTCCACCATTGGTGGCTGGGTGGGTGTGGAGCTGGGTGGGATAACCACATCACACTGCTTGGTGGGAGAAAATGAGAAGAATGGGAGAAAATGGGAAGAATGGGAGAAAATGGGAGAAAATTAATTTTATCCAGAGCTATTTTGCATTCATATTAAGGAGAAACATCAACAAGAGTAGATAGAAAAATGATGAAATCTTGAAGTTTCCACCCAAAAAGTGGAATTTACTGAAAGCTCTGAAAAGTGTTAAAACCCAAGAATGAAGCTGTGGCTGCACTCAGGTGTAACATTGCCAGTGTGGGTGATATCATTGCAAGTCTCTCTAAAATTAGCATTTTCCTTCACGTTCACTGCTGAAGACAAAAATGTCTATTAAAGGATCAAGATTTTTAAGCCAATCTCATGATTTCTGGAGTCTGAGTTTTTAAAGACAGCTGAATTGTTGCACATCTGTGTCTGGCAATCCTATAGGTGCCGGAATACATCTGGGAGCTCCCAGAACCCCCTGAGCATGAGCACACGTAGGTGTTGGTTTGTGCTGAGGTGCTGCCAACGCTCATGGTTGCCCCAATAACCTGAGAAGATGCTGGAGTCCTGTGAACGCCTGCGCCTCTCAGCTTTCATTTCAAACAAACCCCCTCTATCTAATCCTCCCGGATGCAGAGGAAAAAAGTTGACAGGCAGATTTGAAAGCAGCTTAAGCACCCCGATAGCAGAAGCCTAGAAACCAAATCAACAAATGTAATATTTAAACAATTGCAGAACTGGCTTAGGGCAATTCCACTGGATTTTGAAGTCTTGGCCACGGTTGGGGTGGGAGGTGACGTGAGTGAAGTGAAAGCTATCATCTGCTCTGTAGCTTACCTCTATTTCTGGGTCTTGTTCCTCAAAAAGTCACCTCTGGGACACCTTTCTAAAGGGCTCTACAGGAGGGAGGGCAGAGTGTGCCTTTGGGGAGCGCAGAGAAATTGCAATTTGGGTAAATTGTGACATGCATGGGGAGAAGGGCTGGATGGACCTCTTCCCTGGTGGAACCAAATGGGACCAAGCAGATCTCCTGGCTTCTCTGAGGCTCTACATTCACAGTTTACTCCTCATGCTCTGACTCCAGGGCAGGGATGCTCACTGGTTCTGAACTGCCTGTGCATGTTATAATTAATAGCTACTGGGAAACAACCAGGAGCGCCTTACTGGAACCTCACCACTGCTTCTGGGAGGCTTTTGGCTCTAAGGCTCCAGTTGTAGCTGCAGACATTAAGGTCAAGAGGGGGTCAGGTTAAAAATACAGGATACAAGTGTGCAGCCCAGACAAGCTCCATCTGACACTCTTGGTGACTGGGCTGCATGGCTGCACAGCCCCTTGACCTTGCACAGACACAATGAGCACCACTGGAGAGTCACAACTGCTGAGGGGGTCGTGCTCTAAGGGTAAAAGCAACCCAAAGTTCATAGGAAGAAACCATCTCATTTGTCAGGCTGATTGCTATATAAGATTCTGTATGATGGATGCAATTCCTCTACGCACAGGACCACAGGATGGTTCAGGTCAGGAAGGACCTCAGGAGGACTCTGGTTCAATGTTTTGCTCAAAGCAGTGTGAGATTAGGTCAGCTTAGTCAGGACTTTATCCAGTCTGGTCTCGAAGCACAAATAAAGGCTGAGAGGAGACTGGATTGAGAACAGCCCCAAGGAGAAGGACTTGGTGTGTTGGGTGAGGAGAAGCTCACCATGAGCTGGCCGTGTGCACTTGGAGCCCAGAAAGCCCCCGGGATCCTGGGCTGCATCCCCAGAGCGTGAGCAGCAGGGCCAGGGGGGGGATTCTGCCCCTCTGCTCCACTCTTGTGAGACCCCCCCTGCAGTGCTGGGTCCAGCTCTGGGGTCCCCAACACCAGAAGGACACGGAGCTGTTGGAGAGAGTCCAGAGGAGGCCACGGAGATGCTGCGACGGCTGGAGCAGCTCTGCTCTGGGGACAGGCTGAGAGACTTGGGGGTGTTCAGCCTGGAGAAGAGAAGGCTCCAGGGAGACTTCAGAGCACCTTCCAGTGCCTGAAGGGGCTCCAGGAAAGCTGGAGAGGGACTGGTGCCAAGGGCAGGGAGTGATGGGACGAGGGGGAATGGGTTCCAAGTGCCAGAGGGGAGATGGAGATGGGATGGGAGGGAGAAATTGTTTGGTGTGAGGGTGGTGAGAGCCTGGCCCAGGGTGCCCAGAGAAGCTGTGGCTGCCCCTGCCTGACAGTGTTGAAGGCCAGGTTGGCTGGGGCTTGGAGCACCCTGGTGTGGTGGGAAGTGTCTCTGCCCATGGCAGGTTCCTTCCAACCCAAACCAGTCTGGCATTCTGTGATTCTATGAACTGAAGGGTTCTGCAAAGAGAACAGTAGTTCTGGGAGCTGCTGTGTCCACAACACAAGAAGATCTTCCAAGCTGAGCTGATGGGGAGCTGAGGTAGGACATCCAGGACAGCCAAACCCTGGGGAGAAGATGATAAAACACCCTCCTGAGTACTTTGGGCTGGAAAGGCTGAGCATGGAGTGGAGGAGGACTGAGTCCAGTGTCTCTATCCTATACCTCTCTACCCCTTTAGATCCAGGCCTGGATCATGTTCCTTCACATTTGGTCACTACTTGGAGCTGAAACTCTGGATCAGGGCCTCAGCCAGTGGCAGCTAATCCCAAAAGCAGGTCAAGAGCTTGTAGAGATGGAGCTGACAAGAGGCATCCTCAGAGAAGGTGGGACTCAACCTGTGACTGTCTGCCTGCTCATATCCTGGCTTGGAAAGGATCACATGGTGAGCTATAAAATGCACATAAAAGTGCAAGTTCCAGGTACTTGGGGAGACAAATGGACATTTAGTTAAGGACTCGGACAAAGAAGAAGAGGAAAAAACCCATGGAAGTCCAGGCACACCGCCCTGGCAAGCTCTGACTCTTGCATCATCTACAGCTCTCTCAGTTGGTTTCCCAAGCCAGGTTTTCATTCCCTGACTGACAGCAGTGCTGGTTTAACTGAAATGCTCTTAAGCTGCTCAGTGTAAACAGGCATCCAGCCTGGGAAACTGCAGCCAGGACAGTGAAATATTGTCAGAGGCCATAACAACTTTAACTAGAGGCTTCCCTAATTCAGCTGCCTCTGATGAACCCAGCCAGCTCCCCTCCATCCTGGGAGCTACCACTCCCTTGTTCCTGCTGATTCTGGGGGAATAGGACCCTTTGAAGAGGGAGGGTCTGGAAACAAGTTTCTCCTTGCAAAATGAGGGTGTGAAAGTCATTGCTTCCTGTTAGGATGATTTCTGTGAAGGGTCTTTGGGCTGCTGGGAAGTGAAGGACAAAGCCCAGCTTGACTCAGACACTGCTTTGGCTGAGTAGGACCTTGCCCTGTGAATAATGGTGCTGAGAGCAGGAGGGGAAGGTTCACACTAAGGTAGGTGCTCGTGGATACTGCAGCCATGCAGATCAGCTTGGAAGTGAGGAATTCACAGGTTGATGGTGGCAAAGATCAATGAATGCATCATCAAATAGGAGCTGATCCATAAAACAAGCTGCTGCTGCTCAGGAGAGAGGCTAAGCTGGGACCTCCCAAAGAGACAGTGATAAATGGAGCAGACATCCCACTGCTCTGTGTTATCAACAACTGCTGTGACCTTCTCTGCTTTTGGCCAAATGGTGCTGGTATAACAGAGAACCCTCTCATGGCCATAACGGAGCTATACTGGTTTATACTGGCTAAGACCCACACTTCCCAGGCAGTTGATATATGGAGTAGACAGAGGAGCTGGTCCCCCATGTGAACTCATGACTCTAGTTGGCTGGGACAAAGCTTCTGAAAACTGTTTCAAAGCAAATAGGATTGACAGACAAAATAAGCAGAGTGGGAGAATGCAGAAGAGCTGTGGGGCACATGGGAGAGACCTTCCCCAGGTTCTTGTATGAGCCCAGTCACATGGGAACAAGGGTTTGCTGGGAAGGGTGCCCAACGGGGAGCAACACATGGCAGCTGAGATAGGTGCTCATGGACACTCCTGATCCACCTGTGATGGAGCTTTGCACAAGTGCATGAAGGAGTTTGAAGGAGGCCACTGTAGTGCCACAGGCTCCTTTGGAAATCCCAACCTTCTTGGACCGACCAATGCCCAGTCCTGCAGGGTACAGAGGAAAGGGTTAATGCCTCCTAAAACCCTGGTGTGTTGGGAATGAAACAGAAAATCTGAAAGCAGGTCAGTACCTCAGCTGCTTCTGAATTCTCATTAATTTGCGTTCCCCACTCATTTATTAATGGGCTGACTCACACTGTATTTGCTTTCCCTTTGCTGCAATTTGCAAAATTCCTTCTTATTCCCAGTAGCCCTCTTGGCAGTGTTATTTTTCTCTGTTTTTCCCTGGCCTTTATCATTTCCTTGCAGGTCTTTAGCTGAGTTTGCATATTCTTGCTCAGTTCCCCTGGCTACTTCTTTTCAGCCTTTTTCTTTTCATCTTCAGTCCTCCTAAAGCATCCCTTGGGGCTATCCCAGTGTCTCTGGGAGCAGCTGGGAATATCCTGCCACCCACCGTACCCATGTAGGGGATTTTAATAGCTCCCTTGGCCCTCCCTTCCATTCTCCTTTCAGTTCCATGTGGGGACTGAGATGCCCTCCCAAAGACTTGGAAGCTCCCAGGGCTTGGGGCAACTTGGGTTTCCAGACAGGGAACCACAGATCCCAGTAGCCAGCAGGTCCTGTGGTGCTGCTGCTCTGCTCTTTACTGCTGCCTGGTCCCAAATGCTCCATGGGTTAATTACTGCAGCAGACAAACTGGTTTCTTCCCCTTTGCCAGTGCTGACCATATTGCTCTGCCTGTGGTGGAGCACAGACTTCTCCAACCCAAGAGTCAGGCAGCCTGTTGTAGATGGCCCAAGATCATGGTCCCTGCACCGTTGTGCATCCTTTTCCCCCTCGTTTGGCTCAGTCCAGGATCTGCACCCACAGAGAGTGAGATCTGACTGTGTGAGCCAATTGGGGGCCACTGTGTGGCTCCATGAGCCCACCAAGAGGGGCTCTGTGGCTCCATGAGCCTCTTGGGGCTCTTCACTTTTTCCCCGGATGCTGGAGAGTGCAGCATGCCTGGTGGGGGTTCACCGTTGGGTGTAGCAAACGGGATGAGGGGGGTGTTTTTGTGGGTGCCAGCGTTGCCAGGGCTCCCCGGGTGCTCCCCTTGACCTTCCCCAAATTTGCCCACAAGAGGGAGGCAGCGACTTGCAGTGTCTACTCCCAAGCTTCATGGGTGCCCCAGGGTCCCAGCCACGAATCCTGGGCTGGTGGGGGCCCGTGGGCTGCCTGGGGGCCGTACCCACCCTGCAACACACAAACCCAGTTGTTGGGGTGGGATGGCCAGCGGTGGGTGGCTGGGGATTGTCCACAACTCATCTCACCCTGCGTGGGAAGAGTGGAGAGAGAGCATCATCTTTATTCCTTTGTGTCAAAAAATGGGAAGATGTTGTTGAAGTTCATTGTTTTGACCCGAGTGAGGTTTCTGTCCTCTGCCAGGGCTGGGACAGACCTGTTACAGTGCTGTGCCCATTCGCAGGAGACTGCTCCTTCACCCATGGCACAGGTGCTCCTCTTCCTAGCAGGGGACAGGATCTGGAGAGTACTGTCCTTGACAACTCTTTTCTGTATCCCTCCAAACCATCAGCCCTTGCCCATTGTGGAGCAAAGAAGCCCAACCAGAAAGTCTGATCCCTGGTGTATTTCCCAGGTGATGCTGGGAGACTGATGCCTTTCCATGGAACTGGGGAAGGCAGGAAAGTCCTTTGGGTGCAGGGACTGTTCTCAGCAGTCCTGGATCCAAAGCAATAGCCCGGTTTCCAAATGCTTCTGGGACCAGGCTCCAGGCAGCCAGATTCCAACGACAGCTTTGTCCCCATGAAGCTTGCCAAGACCTTTTCCACAGTGGGGACCTGCTGATGTAGTGTGGTTAGCTCTGCTCAACCTAGGTGGATGGAAGGTCACCCTTTGTTCTGACATTAAAATAATGGGCTCATCATGTGTCATTTACTCAAATGCTATCTGGATGACTTCAAAAATAAGCATGTCCCTTTGGGAAGATCAAAGGAAGTTGACAGCAGCTGGGGATTTCTGTCTGAGGCCCTGGGTCTTTCCATTGCTCAAGAGAACCCCCACCATGATGCCCCGCTGGCTACCAGTGGCAGAGTTGAGGTTTGAGGCTGCTGTAAGATCATAAAATCATAGAATCACCAAATGGTTTGGGTTGGAAAGGACCTTAAAGCTCATCGAATCCCACCCCCTGCCATGGGCAGGGACTCCTCCCACCACACGAGGCTGCTCCAAGCCCCAGCCAACCTGGCCTTCAACACTACCAGGGAGGGGCAGCCACAGCTTCTCGGGGCACCCTGGCACAGGCTCCAANTCTCCAGCTTTCCTGGAGCCCCTTCAGGCACTGGAAGGTGCTCCAAGGTCTCCCTGGAGCCTTCTCTTCTCCAGGCTGAACACCCCCAAGTCTCTCAGCCTGTGCCTAGAGCAGAGCTGCTCCAGCCCTTGGAGCATCTCCGTGGCCTCCTCTGGACTCTCTCCAACAGCTCCGTGCAGATGGACCATCCCAGCTCATGCCTCCTGGTGGCCTCTGGGGTCGCCTCACCCCAAATCAGCAGTTCATTCTTCCATGCAAAGTCTCCTCGCTCTGGCGAGGGCATGGAGATCACTTGCCATGGAGAGCTGTGTCCTCAACAAAGGCTCCTTTTCTCCAAACCGTGACACGATTGTTGGAGTTCAATAAATCTGTCTTGCACAAAGCAAACTGTGCTGAACAGCGTCCTCTCCCACTCTGGTGGGATAAAAGCCGGACACTTCAGAAAGCGTTTAAAAACCATTTTTCATTCCCTTGTGTTCACTCTTCCCTCCTGTTGCATCCTCATTGCGCTCCCTCATTCAGGAGCCCACACAAGGACCTGAATTTCTAATAGGAACAAAAAAAGAAGAAGGGGAATAAACGCGGTGCTAAAACCCATTCAGAGCTTCTATTATTTGGGACCAAAAGGGGAAGGTCTCTTGCAGGTCACTTTTAAATGTGTCTGTCTAGAGGCAAAGGGATTCAAAGTGCATTTATCTTCCTTCTTATTCACCCTCTCCGTTGCCCACAGCAACCCTGGGATTTTTTTTCTGCTGTGTGATTGCTACAAACCTGGCTGGCCTGAGCCACCACACGAGGAAGGAGACTTCTCCTCTGCCTCACACATCATCAGCGTGGCTGTGAGCTGCACACCTCTGCCTTGACACACAAGGTGGAAGGGGCCCAGGAAGACTTGTCCCAAAACTCAGCTGGGCTGCAGGGCAGTGAAGCCTGGGCTGTGCTGGGAGCAGCCAGCTGGAACATTTTACGCGTAGTAATTCACCCAGAATGGGGTTTCAGCAGGACCAAAAGGAGCTGTAAGTTCAGGTTTCAGTCATTTGGATGTGTGTGAAAGTGTCAGCATAGTCCTGCTGGATGTTTCCAAGGTAAAAATGTCTCATTTCAGAAGTGCCAGAGTATTTCATTAGACAACCTTAAAAAAAACCCAACTCTGTTCCTATTTTCATAGGGCATTTTTATTTAAAGGCTGACCCAGAGCAGGAGAATATGAGGCTAAGCAAAAACACTGGGTATCCCAAAGGAAAGGGTTCCTTTTGGGTCAAGGGGACAAACAACTCCAGAGAAACCTCTTGTGATGGTTCTGATTCCTGGGCTTCATCCCCAACCCCAGGGACCCTGACCCAGACGTTGGCTGAGCATGGGGGAAACCACTGGCATGGCAGGTCAGCAGAGTCACAGCAAACTTCAGGGCTGGAGGGCTGATGAGGAACAGGCAAAGAGGGAGCCATGGAAATGGCATGGATGAGGGAGAGGAAAAGGTCAGAGCAGCATGAGGGTGACAGCAGAGGAGCAGAAGTGGGAGAGGTAGGTCCTTCAGAGGCTTAGCTGGTGGTGGTGCAAAGGAGGACATGGTGGGAGAGGGAGAAGCAAAGCCCAGAATAAGGCAAACTGAGGCATGGGTTGGAAGAAGAAAGGTTGGAAGTTTTGGGGTTTCTTCCCTCTTATCCTTTGGGTTTTGGGCCCAGCCAGGGGTGAGGTCCATGAGGCTGTTTGAGCTTCCCTGAGGTTCAGGAGAGCCTGAGCAGAGCAGTGGTCATGTCCCTGGTGGGCTGTTGAGACAGACAGGACCCACACGTGCCAGTGGAACAGAGAATGTGTCATGGAGTGGTCTTTTCCATCAACACCTCCAGTCCTTATACCCTCCTGGATGCTGATGTGGGATGGGGTCTTTCTTCTCTTTGGCACATCTGGTTGGTGGCTGCTTGGCCATCTTTCCTCTTGCCACACTAGGAACAGTCTGGCTTCATGTTGTACCCCCAAGGCACCCCTTGCAGCCTCATGTCCCTTCACATACTGTGTGGGGCTGCTGTTCTCACTGAGGTCAAGATTGTCACCTGTCAACCAACATGGTGCTACCCCAGCTCTGGATCCAGCTTGGTGCCTTTTAGGTTCCCCCATCCCTCTCCAAACAGGTGGCTATAAATTAATGAGGTCTAGGGATAGTCAGAGAGTTATAAATATCTTCTGAGATGATGAATTTTAATCAGGAGCCTCTAACGAGCACGAGATGAAATCAGGAATGAGAATGATGGTCCCCCAATGGATCTTCATTAACAATTTAAATGACTGAGGTCTTAATTAAAGGGCTCAGGACTTAGCTGAGGGATTACAGATTGCCCAGGGGGAGAAACCAAAGACTTCTAAACCTCTTTTTTACACAAAGTAACGAGCTTTTAAATTAGATTTTTTTTTTAAAAAATGAACAAGGACTTGCTGTTTTATCCAGTTTCTTCATTCATTGAAATGGTGCAACCTTGGTCTGACAGCTTCCCATCACGTGCAGATCCCCACACTGCTGCTGTGCTGCTGTCACCACCTAACCCTCACATCCCACCAGACACCGACCCTTGGGCATGGGCAGCACGAGGGTATCCACGTTCCCCTCAGGGAATCCCCCAGGGATTCCGGACCTCAGGGGAGATGTCTGCAGGGAGACTTTGAGATGGAGACAATCCCCCACCAGCTTTATGACTCTCCCCCCTTCCTTAGTTGCTCTGAAATATTTTTCCTGGAGAAAAATCCCACCTATGTTCAACTTGTGTTTGTGAAGAGTTTTGGGATGGACCAAACCAGATTTTTTGGACAACTGTAGTGTTTGTCCATGCCCAACCCCAGGCCCCTTGCCTATGGCACATGCCTCCAGAGAGCAGTCTTCCCTCCTAGGCAAGCCTTGATCTTCTCTGCAACGCCCAACCCAGGATTTGTCCTACACCCTGGGATGGAGCCACCCTCTTGTCTCTATCCCTACCTGTCACCAACACAGCTCCACCTGGCCCGGGCAGCCTAGTGTGTGATGGCTCTTCTGAGGCTGAGTGACCTGGGTGTTCGGGTGACATCTGAAAGCTGGTGATGGTAACCCACCATGGTGACCTCTGTTAATGCCAGGGTGTGCCTGTGACTGTTGTCCCTCTGTCACATCCAGTGGATGAAAGGAGGAAGGGTTGCATGAGAGACCTCAAAGGCAGAGGAGGAGTTTCAGACCGTGGGGCAAAGATGAGTGCTCAGACCTCCTGATCCAGTGCTTCTTTCCAAGAAGTAGAGGGACAGGCAGTGGTGGAGCCATACAGGGGACGCCACAGAGAGATGGATGGAAAGAGACACCAGGGGTGAACAGTTGAGGTGAAAGTGGTTCCAAAACCTGGGGCTGGGGCTGACTGCTGGGTCTGGTGAGGCTCAGGAGCAGGTCACACACAGAGGCAAGGACACTTCACAGGAACTGTTCTTCACAAGCATCTCCATTCCTGGCAGCTCCCGAATCTCCATTGCTCCCACACAAGAAGCTTGGGGAGGGCTATCAGAAACACTGGAGCTGGAGTTCCTGGTGATCTGTGCCCAGAGGAGCAGCCTCTGTGGGGATCCTCTGCTGGTTAATAAGGTCTGAACTTCCCCAAGCAGCCTTCAGGCATCTGGGAAGTGTTGCCTCCTCCTCCCTCCTCCCCAAAGCCTCCCAGGAACACCATATCTCTGAGCAATGCACTGGATGTTTGGAGATGAAGCTGGGCAAGCGTTCAGAGGGTTGAGAGGGATCTACAGAGGCCCAGAGTGTTGTCCCATGACCTCTGTTTCATTAGGAAACTTGGCCCCAAATGAGCGGATACACTTGGAAAGTGAAGCAGGAGCCCTTTCCAAAGGGGCTGGCCTGGCTCAGCACAGTCTGCTCCTGAGCTGAGATAGAGGGCACCATAAAACCTGCAAAAGCCCCTGAGCTGGGGTGTCCAGTCTCACCCTGGGCTCCATCCTGGCTCTGGCATGGCAATGAAACTGGTTGGAAGCCTTGAGCAGCTGCAGTGTGGGGCATCCTCACCTCAGAGAGGGCCACCTAGGAGCCCAGCATGCCTCGGTGGACATGGTGCCTCTGCAAGACCCAGGGGGGACATCAGATGAACAGCAGGTCCTGCCCAGCTCCAGGTATGAGGGTGGAAGGATGGAATGCAGTAGGACAGAGCATTGACCATGGCAAAGCCCTGCTGGGCATCAACCTGGGCTGGGCATCAACCTGGAGGATTGCACGGGGGGGTTGGCCCTGAGTGAGAGGTGTGGAGATGCAGAGAAACTGCTGTGGAGTCCTCTATCTTCTTCACACTCTCATAATAAAGCTCAGGATGGGAGGCATGATCCTAAAAACAGTGTCCATGTGCTTCTGCCTTTGACCCCTGTCCCAGAGGTCCCAGAGCCCCAACATCTTGTCTTGCATGGCTTCAGGGGTGCTGGAGGAAGACACTGGCTCCTTTGAGGATCATCACTGATCCCCAGATTGAGTCCTTTGGGACAGAGAATTGGGCTGTGAGAAGAACAGGCAAACCCCTGGAGTCCTGAGATGATGAGCAAGAGAAAGCAAGTCCTTCCAGGGCATGGTGGCACTGAGCAAAGGGGCTGCTTTGCCTCCTGCATCTGCTCCCTCTTCTGCGTCCTTGCCCCAGCACCACATTGCCCAGGGTGCCAGGACATAGGGCTGGCTTCTCCTCATCGAGAACCCCCATCACCAACCCCACACCCTGCCTCAGCCCCTCTCCCAGTGAACCCTGTCATGACAAGTGACTGCCCCAGGCTCCACAACCACCAATAAATTGTCACCACAGCAGGCATGGGCACAAGGGGGGGGGGGCTGATTTACCCTCCCCACGCCATGGAGAGGACACCAAGCCGTGTCTTCAGACAAGCACTAGGATTTCTGTGGGGATGGGGGAGCAGATGGACCTCTGTCTCAGACAGCAAAGATCTGGCAGGAGGCTCCTTGCTCAACTCCTCGTTGAAGACTGATGAGAATCTGGGGATTTTGGACACCTCCTTGAAACATGATGGGTGGGAAGGGTGTACAGCAGTTTTGGGTTTGTGCAAGGTAGAGGTTTGCTTCCATTCCATCTCTTCCCATTTGGATGTTGGGACTCAGGTCATATCTCAAGGTCAGGGATGGTTTTGTTGTGCAAAGAGCTCAGGGCACAGGGAGTTTCTCCAGGGATGCAGTGGGAGGGGGTGGAATGGGGCTGGGGAAAGGATGAGTGGGAAGTGGTCCCCTCCCAGCCACGGAAAGCTGATGGTTTATCATCCTCAATGGCAGGTGCTTTCCAAGCTCAAGGAGACTGACCTTGTCCCAAAGACCCTGCTGTCTGCAGATGGGGACAAGTGGGATGGTGAGGGGTGAAACCTGGCACTAGGCAACATCAATGGAGATGGTCATGACTTTAAAGGGAATCTGCCCTGTTTTTTTCCTCCTCTTGCTCATCTGTTTAAGGCTTGGTGACCATTGTGAGCTCTTTGGAAGGGACAGCAAGCTCCTGTCTGAAGGGGAAGCTGCCCATGCAATCTGCAGGGTTCAGGGAGGTGGTCCTTGAGGGGACCCTCGATGGGCAGCAGGAGATGGTTGTAAACATAGAGTGACCCCTGGGAGACCCTATCAGAGAGAGTGACCCAGCTAGGGCCTGGAAGGGGATACTGGGGTGAACCCAGACCCACCTCTAGAATTTTCTGCACATGACCCCCATGTTCCTCATAGCTGAGGTCGTGCACCCCCTAAAAAATTGCCGAATCCATTCAGCTGTGCTGCTGGCCCCCAGTGCCCCTCCAGGTGCTGGGGGTACCTCGCACCCCACCAGCTGCTGCCCCCTGTGTTTGTGCTGTTGCAGAAACCTGTCTGGAGCAGTGCCTGGGGCTCACCCACCACCGTCTGCCCCGACCCCATCGCCGTCCCCACCACCCGAGGTGCGAGGGTGACTTCACCGGCTGCCCGGGGCTGGCTCAGGAAGGGCAGCAGCTGCAGGGCTGGCAGGGACTTACACCTATCACTCTGTAACTTCTGAGGGAGGCTGGATTTGCTGAAATGTTCACTGGATTTTTTCCAGCCTGCTGGGGCCCATAAATCTGGCTGTGCAGAGGCCGCTGCTGCTCCTTCCCCTTGGCGAGCAGGGCTGGTATTTTTCTTGGAGGGTGAGACTGGTTGAAACCCTCCTTCCAGCACCTGCTGCTCCACCTTGAGCCACATTCCTGAGCCGTGGTGGAGAATGAGGCTGTCTCCACAAGCTGGGGATGCTGTGGCCTCTGAGCTGGCCCCGCTTCCCCCAGCTCCTCTGCAGCAAGGCACTGAGGAAGTGCCAGTCCTCTCCCTGCTCCCACAGGAGTCCCTTTTCTCCAGCCATCAATCTGGTTCAGAGATGGAGAGCCTGGCTGAGTGCGTGTTACGGGCAGGACTCTGAAGACCATACCTGATGGACCAGATAGATGGACCATCCCTGGTGGCCTCATCTTGGATAGACGGACCCAAAACAGCCTGTGGGTGCTGAATGTCAGCATCAATTCCTGGGGGACCATCTCAGTGTCCTCTTTTACATGCACACACGTTCTCTTTGCACATCCCAGCAGGAAGAGACATGAGGCATCCCTTGGTCACCCATACCACATCCCACACAGTCTCGTGTGGGACTCATGCATGCCTGACAGTGAGACCATGGGGAACATGGAAATTGCTGACAACAGACAGGGCATAGTGTCCATGTGATGGGGACAAATGGACTGTGGTGGGAAATGAGCAAGAAGGAGCTGCTCAGACACACTCAGTATTGAAGCATCTCTCAGTGGCATCACAGTCCTCCCTGGGGCATCACAACAAGGGCCAAAGCAGAGCTCCTCACTCAAAGGTGACTTCTGGAGTGGGGCATGAGGAATCCCAGAATCCCAGAATCCTAGGGGCTGGAAGGGACCTCAAAAGCTTATCCAGTCCAACCCCCCTGCCAGAGTAGGGTCACCTAGAGTCCATCACACAGGAACGCATCCAGGCGGGGTTTGAATGTCTCCAGCCAAGGAGACTCCACAACCTCTCTGGGCAGCCTGGTCCAGTGCTCTGGCACTCTCAAAGGAAAGAAGTTCTTCCTGATATTCACATGGAACCTCCTGTGCTCCAGTTTGCATCCATTGCCCCTTGTCCTATCATTGGTCAGCACTGACAAAAGCTTGGCTCCATCGTCCTGCCCCTCACCCTTTACATATTTGTAACCATGGATGAGGTCCCCCCTCAGTCTCCTTTTCTCCAAGCTAAAGAGCCCCAGCTCCCTCAGACTCTCCTCATAAGGGAGATGTTCCACTCCCTTAGGGAGGAACTGGTAAAGCATCAATGGAGGAAAAGCAGCTGGGCTGTTGCAGACCCAATCTGTGAGAGAAATGTGAGATGATAGGTATGCCCATAAATGACAGGCACCCAGACCTGCCACAGGTCATGGTGGTGCATGGAAAGCTGACACTGGGGAGCTCTTCCGCACACCGGACTCATGTTACAGCCTTGCTGTAATTAGCCCCTGCTTCGCCTTGCAGAATGAGCAATGGTTTCAGTAATCTGCCAGAGCAGAGTTATGGGCATGTCAGGCTGGCACAGGGGGGCTGTAAAACCAGACCTGCCTGACCCACAG
Source organism: Aegotheles bennettii (assembly GCA_013398125.1). Lineage (NCBI taxonomy): Eukaryota > Metazoa > Chordata > Aves > Caprimulgiformes > Aegothelidae > Aegotheles > Aegotheles bennettii. The sequence goes on from VZRW01002840.1 coordinate 238,132, forward strand.
CCATCATTTGTCAAAAGGAAACCACCTGGCCCGAGAAAAAGGGATTTATTTGCTTTTTCCTTCATCCCATTCTCGCAGGCAGAATGTCGGCTCCTTGGGCAGTCCCCAGCCCTGACGCCACAGAAAGCAGCCGTTTGTGCCTTGTTTGGCTCTATTCCCTGATGCTTCCAACCCAACACCACCTTCTGCACAACTATCCTGAAAACCTGTGCTTTCTGCTCCCACAAACCTCCTGCACTTGTCTCCAGTAGCACAGGGACAAGTTAGGAGAGCTTTGCACTGGCCTCAAACGGTTCTGTTCTCCGGGCTTGCTCTGCATGGACATGGGGTGTCCCTGAAGTGGTTTGCCCAGGTGAACACCCCACACTTGCCCCAAGTAGTTTTTGTTTCCAGGGATGCTTGTTCTGCTTGTTTCTTAGGCACTGGAATGGGCTGCCCAGGGAGGTGGTGGAGTCACCGTCCCTGGGGGTGTTCGAAAAACGGGTTGATGAGGCACTTGAGGCCGTGGTCTGATGGTCTAATGGTTAGGAATCTGATGGGATAAAGGTTGGACTTGATGACCCTGGAGGTCCCTTCCAACCATAATGATTCTATGATTCTATGATGTTTCACAGGAGGTATCTGAAGTGCTACTGCAGCCAGGGATCTCCTCCAGCCACATGGCTTTCCTACTGACCATCACTCGCTGGGGATGATCCACCAGAAACAGGTCACACAGGGAAATACCTCATTCCCTAACCCTCTCCAGTAAGATGTCAGGTATCTTACAAGAAGATCAAGAACTTGGGATGCAACTTCATTCATATCTAAAAGTGAGTTCCCTTGAGCAGTCAACTTGGCCAAAATATTCAGCTGAGTTCCTGGTCCTCCTGGTGCACTGCAGAGACTTCCAGCTCCTGCCACTTTCTGCCCACATCTGCTGTCCCTGTGTCTGACTCTATCAATGCCACCATCACTGAGCCACCTTTGCTGTGTGCCAATCTGGATGCCCAGTGCATGACAGCATCTTGTCTCATGGTAGGTGACTCATTTGGGACCTGCCCCAAGTCCCACTCTGGGATTTCAACTCCAGCCTCATTATTAGCTCCCAGCCTTGACGGATGGGCTTGTTAGAATTAGGTTACTCATGAAGCATCTTTCTTCTGTAGTTTCTGATTAAAAGCATATTTCTGTTTCATCTTTATGGGAATTACAGCACTTATTGCTGGGATGCAGCTTCATTTATCCTCTTTGGCCTAAGTTAGACAAAAATGACTAAACTCAGCAGGTTTTCAGAAAGATATCTACCTCCCAGCCATCTCTTCTGGATGTGTAGTGACCCTCTGCTGAAGTGCTGGTAGCTTGGCTCCCAGGAGACCCCACTGGACTGGGCACTGCCAGCACCCTGGAGTGTTCTTTCCCTCCAGAAGACTTTTTGTGGTTCAATGGTCATGAAGGTTGGATTCAACAAAAGGCTGGAGAGGTTGATGTGTGTTTGGGGTGTCCCCATCTGCTCTGCTTGGGTACCCAGCACCTGAACATCTGCAGGTGCTGGAGAAGAGGAGACTGAGAGGAGACCTTAATTGCCCTCTACAACTACCTAAAAGGAGGTTGTAGTGAGGCTGGGGTTGGTCTCTTCTCCCAAATTGCTGATGACAGGATGAGAGGAAATGGTCTCGAGTTCCATCAGGGGAAGTTTAGGTTGGAGATCAGGAAGAAGTTCTTTACTGGGAGGGTGGGTGGGCACTGGAATGGGCTGCCCAGGGAGGTGGGGGAGTCACCGTCCCTGGGGGTGTTCAAAAAACGGGTTGATGAGACACTTGAGGCCGTGGTCTGATGGTCTAATGGTGAGGAATCTGATGGGATAAAGGTTGGACTTGATGACCCTAGAGGTCCCTTCCAACCAGAATGATTCTATGAGTCTATGATTCTAGGTGGTCCCAAGACTGTGTCTACCTGAGGTCAGCTTGGCCAAAGGCCACAGAAACTGTCTTACCCTGTCATTGAGTGGTGGTGAGACTGCTCAGTTTACACATGGGAATCTACTCACTAGAGCAGTTGGCTTGTAACAAGACCAGTTTCCTAGGCTGCTGGCACCAGAGGAAACTCCTAAGAAGGACCTCACATACAGCTTACACAGCTCCCTGAGGAGCTTCCTTGGAGAGAAGCAAAAATGAGGATGTCAGACCCTTGACTAGGGAGGTCAAACAACTCTTCTGACCTCTAAGTGTGAATCTATGTGCTGGAGGGGTGCTCCAGAGGAATGCAGCCCTTCTGGATCAAAAGAGAAAGAGCTGGTCCCTGTGCCAAGTGCAGAAGGTTGTCTCCAAGTCTGGTCAACCTCCTCATGGTCTGACAGATAGTGCCGAGACCAGATGAGAGACTGTTCCAGCATTGTCCTGCCTCTGGTATTTCCCACTGTGCCCCAGCACAGCAGACTCCCAGCCCGAGTCCAGGCTCACATCATGCACAGAACATGCAGGTGCCTGAATCTGCTCATAGACCTGAGACCTCCCATCAGGTTTTACCTGGTGGATCCGTGCAAGGTGGAAGGTCTGCAGGAGAAAGCTTCATCCAACATTGAGATGCAGGTGGATGAAGGTCAGGCCAAGGCAGAGGAGCTGCAGGTGACTGTGTGTGTGCAGGATATCCAGGCTGGAAGAGCAGGGTTTGAGGGAGCTGGATTACAACGTGCACCCAGACTGGGGACTGAAAGGAGGTTGTGGTGAGGTGGGGTTGGTCTCTTGTCTAACAAGTGATAGAACAAGAGGAAATGGCCTCAAGTTGTGCCAGGGGAGGTTTAGATTGGATATCAGGAGAAATTCCTTCCTCAAAAGGGCTGCCCAGGGCAGTGGTGAAGTCCTCATCCCTGGAGGGACTAAAGGCCGTATAGATGTGGTGCTGAGGGACCGTGGTTTGGTGGTGGTCTTGGCAGTGCTGGGTTAACGGTTGGACTTGATGATCTTAAAGGTCTTTTCCAACCAAAATGATTCTGTGATTCTGTGGTGTTTCACAGTGGCTGGAAGTGCTGCTTGGTGTTTGCTTCCTTTATTTCTCCACTTCCATATCCAAAGAAACACCTGAAATCTCTGAAAACAGTGAATTTAAAAGGAAAAAAAACCCACTCAGAAACTGAAAAGATCAAGGGAGCTTTGAAGGCTTTATCTTCCAAGAATCTGGGATTATTTTTGGGAAGGCAAGTGGGGCAGAGTAGTGAAGGCAGCAGATAGCCCCCACCTCTGATGCCATCAGGCCGTGGGTGTTGTAAGGCCAACCCGTCTCAGATTCAGTTGGGCAGATCCCAGGCTGCACAGAGCCAAGACTCGGATTTATTTCTGCAGTTTCCCATTATCCAAATGTCCTGCTGGAACAGCACCAAAACACAGTGCCAAGAGTTTTGTAACACTATTTTCTGCTGCAGCGCATGGCGCTTGCACATCCCGTACCCAGCCTGGGCTTCCTGGGGCAGCCAAAGGGCCAGATGAGGCCAAGGGGATATTGCCTCTCCTACAGCACCCCAGGTATTCAGATCCAAGATAAACAGAAGCTCCCTCCCTCCCTGATGTCACTGAGAGGTGAGAGAGGAGATGATACAGCCCAAGAGAAGAGGACACATCCCAGTTTCATTGCTCTTTTCAGGGGTACATGCTCAGATCACATGGGGTGACTCATTGCTCTGCCTTGACCCTGGCTGCAGCTTTGCCCTTCTGCTCTGAAAGCTCTTCCTCCCCTCTCCAGAAACCTTTCTCCAGCAGGGAGCCAGGATCTGGCCACAAGTATGAAATGATCAAATCAGTGGGCAAATCGATGCCCATCATGCCCATGGTTGAAAGATGCTGCAGTGACAGACACCAGAGACATTGCACTTGTGGTGGCCAGCAAAGGGCTAGCTCCACCAGCACGTGAGCTAAAGGCAGGGATGGGTTCTGTTACCCTAAAGCTGTTGGCTTTGCTGTAAAACTATGGCATCCCTTTCCACTGGATGCACACATGGCCACCCTGCACAGCACAACAGGTTGGAAAGAACTCATCTTGCTGGCCAGGAAAAGCCCACACACATCTTTTTTCCCTGGTTGCAGGTAGTAGAGCTGGGTAACACCTGCCCTCCAAGAAGAATATATTTGCCCATCCACAAAACAACACTGTCAATGGGCTTTTCTGTAAGGGGCTTCTGAGTGGCAGAAAGTGGCCACTCTGTTTCTGCTTGTGACACCTGGCTCTTTAGAGAGGTGACGCTGGTTTAGAGCAGTAACTGGTTGAACGCTACCACCCCCTCACTCTGAACTCAAAAGGACTTCAGCAAAGTGAAGTGAGGCGCAGGCATCCCCAGCTGGGCTGGTCCAAGCCAGGTGGGTGGTTCAGCCTTGCCCAGAAGGAGCAGGCTGGCTGCTGCCCTCGCAGGGAGCTGCTCCCACTCCAGCCAGCTGCCGCCTGCCATGGGGGTTGCACAATCCTGCTTGGCAGCTCCCGCTTGCAAAACACGAAGCTGCCCGTGGCAGTCACGCTCCAGAGACTCATCCTCGAGCGAGACATTGAGCTCATCCATCAGGGGTGCCAGGCTTCCCAGAGATGCCAACAAGCAGGGTTTTAACCAGCAGTAAATTGGGAAAGTCCGTCATTTCCTACTGGAACTGGGCAAGGAAAGCAGCTGCTGCAACGCCCCCAGTATTGCAGATACCAAGGTGTGTGCAAGCTGCTGGCTGCTGGCAGGGAGAGGGAGGGATGGGGAGCATGGAGACATCATTTTTGATTTTTCAATACATTTTTCATTAATAAAGCACCTGTGTGGGTGCACATCAGTCCCCTGGGTGGCGGGGCACAGGGGCAGCGCGGTGCTGGGTGCTTGTGCTGGCCCCTATCGCCAGGCAGAGCTGTCCTGATCTAATGCTGTCAGAAGTAATCCCACACAATTATCCTGAACAAGCACTGTTTTCCTTGGAAATACAGAGCCTCCTTTCAAAATATCCCATTTTTATGAAATATTGTTTTTCTGCTGCCAAGTTCAATTGGGATTTTTTCCAAAAATTATGATTCTTTAAATTCGGTCTTTTTTTTTAAAAAAAAATCTGAAACTCTCTCAGAAAACTCCATCAGAGATAACGGAAGGAGCATGGAGAGAACAGGTTTGCTCAACACTGCACCCAGACTCAGCATGATGAGCATCCTTGGTTTATTAACAAAAACCCCAGAGTGATGCCTGAGCTGTTCCTGTGCACCAACGGCTGTGCCTGTGAACCTGATACAAGCTGGAAAACAAAGTCACTTGAACTTGGAATTGCTCAAACCTCTTCTGATTGCTGTTAAGAAGCTAAGTAGCTTCTTAAAAATGATGTGAAAGTACAATATGGGTGGGTCAGGGAGGCTGACAGCCTGCACACGACGCTCCCTCTGCCTGCAGGCACCAGGAGTGCCCACGCTGGCAGACACAATTTTCTTGTTTGCCCTGAGGTCCTCAGGAAATGCTTCTCTTCCCTTCATCTCTGAGGACTCCCTGCTCTTCCCAGAATCTTTTCCCAGATCACAGCCCCAGTCATGGATTTCTTCTGCCTGCATCTCCCTCTGCCATGCAACCATCTTCCCCTCCTTAGGGCAGCGCCAGAGAGGTGCAATTTGGTGTCTGCTCCAGAGCAGTTCTCCTTCCTGGAGAGATCTGAAGAACAGGTTGCAAAGAAGCAGACACTGGGCAGGAGAAGGCCACATGCCTGTGAGTGTTGTCCTCTTGCCCACTACAACCAAACAGGACTGCCCTGCTAATAAACACCCCCAAGAAAACTGCAGAGGAGGAAGCTGGTGCAGAGGAGGAGGTCGAATGCTGAGGAGATTAGACATTGGACATTGGATATTGGACATCGGACATTGGAACAAGTTGCCTGGGGAGGTGGTGGGATCATCATCCCTGGAGGTATTCAAGAAGTGCCTGGATGAGGCACTGAGCAATATGGTTTGGTGTTTTATGGGTTATTACGGTGGTGCTGGACAGTTATGATTAACTTATGGGTTATTAGGGTGACTGGTGGACAGTTGGACTGGATGGTCTTGAAGGTCCCTTCCAGCCATTGTGATTCTGAGATTCTGAGAGATGAATGGTCCTTCCCTGGGTATTTCCTCACTGCAGGGAGATAGTGGAAGAGGAGAAACTTCTCATGTGACTCCAGCAGAGGAGAGTGTACAGCTTTGTGCTCATGCAATATACAGCCAATAACACTGCAACAGAGTGGTGGAGAAACACATGGAAACACCAAAATCCTGCAGGGTCAAATCATCAGCACCCACCACAGCACCCTCAGCACTCCTGCCTAGTGTACAGAAATTGGATCAGGAATATCTCCCAGAAAAAGAAAGTAAGGAAACCTCTTTCTCCTGGGCTGGCTTCTCCCAGGCAGGGAGGGGGTGGTTAGGCTGGGGTAGGACGACTTCTCCAACCACGTGTCAATGGCCAGGGTCTCTGCAGCATTGAAATTGTCAGCCTATGGTACAGTTTGTAGGCTGAACTTCTAGACTCCTTGACTGGCCATTACAGTTTCTTAGAAAATTTTAACATGTGACCCCATCGTTTGCAACTGATACCAATGACCAAGCCTCGATGCTGGTGTTCTCCATCCCCAACACTGTAAGTGAGAACATCAGAGGTTTCTCTTTCCTGTGAAAATCCCACAAGCCAGCCAGGTAATTAATTTTCTGCTCTTGAGGAGAGCTTAGTCTGGCAAGGAGTTCAAGGCAGGAGCATTAGCAGAGCTCAGCTCCTGCTGAGCCCCAGGAGAGATGGATGAACCCGCTCCTAGGGGTTCAGTTGGCAGGTAGCTAGTGAAAGCAAAATAGGCTTCCTAACAGGAATTGCATCCTGAGTCATTATTTTTGGATACTTGAGTGTCAGCCAAGGACACAGAGTGAGTGTGTCCCAGCATGAGCCCTGTTGATTTTATCATCCTGTTATTCCTCTGTGTATGAGGTCGCTGCCTATCCTGGGCTTTGTGTGGTTGACCCAGCTCTAACTTCTCACCAGACCTCGGTGCCATGCAGCAACAAGCAGGACCCAGTGCATGGCTCAGAAAACCAACATAATGAGGTGGTGTTGCCTCCCAGGGTACCAGCATTACCTCATTTCCCCGTCCAGCATGGAATGTGTTGAGGTTTCACCATGACCTATGGTGTTTCCACATGGGACATCCTCTGGGCAGGGGCAGCTCTGGTTACTCAGGGACCTGGAGGCTTTTCCAAGTGCTCCTACAAACTAGACAGGTTATTGCATAAATTGCAGCAGACATTTCCACCTTCTCCTGTCCACGGCTGCTTCAGGAGGTGCAGAGGGGAGGCTGAGGTGCTCTCTTCCTGATCCCTCTCATTGTCTCAGTAGTTGTCCTAAGGGAGTGGGGTAACAGCTTCCTCCACGTGCTGGGATCAGTGACCTCCAGGTTGGTGTGAGGTGATTTGACGAAAGAAAACCAACAGTTTGTCAAGTCTTTTTGCTCCACTTGCTCTTCATTGACAACTGCTGACTGCGCTCCAACCAGCTCCCCCATGCAGGTTGAGTGGCTGGTGGCAGCAGGTCACCATGGAGGCGCTCCTACACACTGAGAACAAGAGCTCTGGGTGAGCAGGTCACCATGGAGGTGCTCCTGCACACTGAGAACAAGAGCTCTGGGTGAGCAGGTCACCATGGAGGTGCTCCTGCACACTGAGAACAAGAGCTCTGGGTGAGCAGGTCACCATGGAGGTGCTCCTACACACTGAGAACAAGAGCTCTGGGTGAGCAGGTCACCATGGAGGTGCTCCTGCACACTGAGAACAAGAGCTCTGGGTGAGCAGGTCACCATGGATGTGTTCCTGAACACTAAGAGCAAGAGCTCTGAGTTCATGGACAGCTGGTGGTGGCCTCTGTGCAAATCCAGATATTGATCCCAGGTCAACTGGGTTAATTGGCCAGTTGAGTCAAAAGGCTGGGCTGTGCCTGCCCAACACACGGCTCCTCTCATGTCCCCAGTCTCAGCGCCTCTTGGCCCCAAGAGGTGTGAGCACCAGCCACCCTGCAGACCTCTTATCCTGGATTGGGTCCCTCATGCGTGATCCAGGATGGGTCCCTTGTACAGGCTTGGCCTTTTGATGTTGCTGCCGATGTAGGTGCATATATCAAGGGTTTGTTATGGTCCAGTGCAGCAAGGTGGCATGTCACCTTGGGGACAAATGGGTGACACATCTTCCCTCCATGCTGCTTCTCCCACCTGGCCCTTCCTTTGTCCCATCCTGCTGAGCCTGAAGGGCACAAGATGACTGGGCAGCAGCTTGCTGCATTTCTGCCGGGGCTGGGGTCCCTTCCCCCTCCCACCGCCGTGTGCAAGTGTTTTATTGTTTGCCTGTTGAGGTGTGAATGAAGTAATGGGCTTTCTCCCTCACTTCATCTGTCTCCGACTGACAGCTTTGCTTAGACACATTGTGCTGTTCTGTATAAACCCTGTCACCTCGCCATCTCCAAACAGACAGCTTCCTCTGGGAAACTGTAATCAAGCCCTCCCGAGCACTCAGCTAGCACTGTCCGCGGCTCATAAATCACCGCGGCTTTCCTGGAAACTCGCGAGAGGAGGAGACAGACGGACCGACACACACACGCACCCCAGCCCTGGGGTCCCACGGCTCCCGGGCAGGAGCTGCGGGGCTGGCCACGGGCAGCCAGGCTTTCCGGGAAGGAGGGGAACCTTGGCTGCTGATGCGAGTGTGCCTGGCTGGGGTGTGAGGACCTCAGCGAGGTGAGGAAATCACAAAATCACAGGATCCTAGGGGTTGGAAGGCACCTCGAAAGATTACCCAGTCCAACCCCCCTGCCAGAGCAGGGTCACCTAGAGTCCATCACACAGGAACGCATCCAGGCGGGGTTTGAATGTCTCCAGTGAAGGAGACTCCACAGCCTCTCTGGGCAGCCTGGTCCAGTGCTCTGGCACTCTCACAGGAAAGAAGTTCTCCCTGATATTCACATGGAACCTCCTGTGCTCCAGTTTGCATCCATTGCCCCTTGTCCTATCATTGGTCATCACTGTAAAAAGCTTGGCTCCATTGTCCTGCCCCTCACCCTTTACACATTTGTAACCATGGATGGGGTCACCGCTCAGTCTCCTTTTCTCCAAGCTAAAGAGCCCCAGCTCCCTCAGCCTCTCCTCATAAGGGAGATGTTCCACTCCCTTCATCATCTTTGTGGCTCTGTGCTGGACTCTCTCAAGCAGTTCCCTGTCCTTGAACTGTGGGGCCCAGAACTGGACACAATACTCCAGGTGTGGCCTCACCAAGGCAGAATAGAGGGGGAGGAGAACCTCTCTTGATGTTTCTGCTGACCCCAGCCTGTGCGTTGGCTGGCACTGCCACAGGGTCTGGGATGCCTGATGTTGGAGGTGTCCGTTTTGGGAGCCGGAGATGCTCGCTGAGGGTCATTCATGGTCTCTGTGCCCAGCCATTACATAGGGGACACCTTTCCTTCAGTCATGTTGAAGCCTCCTCTGATACCAAGCCACCATCTCACATCACCAGAGCGGGATTGTGACCTCTGGAGTACTCAGCCATCTCAGGGTGGTGCTGAGCACCCCTCAGGCCCTCGTGCTGGAAAATGCATCCCCTGTGAAGTGCAGCACCCAGCACCCAGCCTGCAAGGACCAGCCACCTCAGGGGCACAACTCTGCTCCTCCAAGCCATACCCTTCGCTCATCAAGTCCCAGATTCAAACTGCTCAGCTCCTGCATTGCCCTGGATATCTTGGCAAGCCACCTCTGCTCAGGACCCATCAGTCCTCCTGAGAACCCTGTGGTCAGTGCATCAGCAGCAGAACTGCTGCAGGAACCTCTCAGCACCAGGAGAGGTGGCTTTTCTCCATCCACCTGGGGTTAAATGCTGTATCAGGAAGCAAGGCAGCTGCCCCATTAGCAACCCATGCCTCTGACCCAGATATTTTGGGGAGGATGCTTGGACAGCTTCAGCTGAGAGCTGGCAAGAGGTGACCTGGCTACTGTCATGAGCTGCCACCACCATCCCTGGAGCTACACAGGCAAAGCACCCACCATGCAAAGCACCCACCCATGCATGCCATGGGACCAGCATGTTCTGATTGACTGGAGCTGGGGAGAGGGGGCTGAGGGTTTTGCCCTCTCAAGCACTCACTTCTCCAGGGACCCTTCAGCTGGAAAAAAGCCGTGTGCTATTTTTTGTTGTGTGCTATTTTTTGTTGTGTGCTATTTTTTGCCACTTTTATCCACTGGCTTGGGAATTTCATTTATGTGGACACAGAAGCAGGATGTGAATGGGTTCAGCACTGGCTGGAGAATGTCTGTCCTCCTCTTGGAGGGGCCAGACTCCCCACTTCATGACAGACCTCTGTTGCCGTCAGATTTGGAAGACAACAAGGCTTTATGGACCAAAGTCCTCATTTCATCCTTGCTTTTCGCTGGAGTCCATCACCAGGCTACCAAGCCTCCCCTTGCCTGAGCCCAAACCCTGGAGGGACTGAGCTTCAGAAATCAGACCAGGAGCTGCCTGCTTTGCAGTTCTGGATGCAAAGGAGGGGAAGGGGAGTCTCTGGTCATGAGCCTCTGGTCATGAGCCTCTGGTCCAGCACGGTTGGCGTGGAGTCATAGATCTGGCCGGTGATGATGGAGCGTTAAATAGCAGTGAAGGAGGAGGGGAGACCAGGGCCAGGCCGGTGTCGGGGCTCTCTGTGAAATACAAGAGGACTTTATGTCTCTTTTAGGAGCCTGCAGCAGCGGGCTGATGCTGAGCTGAAGCACAGTGCATTAACCTGGGATTAGGAGAAGACTAACGATGGCCCACCCGGTGCTGTCATCCTGATGGATGCTTAAAGACTTCCCTGGCACGGTCCTGGAGGATGGGCCAGTGCAGCCGGTGTGTGCAGAGAGAGGCAGTGAGCCCGAATCCCCAGCCCAATTCAGGAAACCATCAGCATGATCTGCAGCCCTAATTAGGGGGATAAACTTAGCAAAGAATTCCAACATAAATTTGCTCTGGCTGATTTCAGACTCCGCACACGTTCGCTGCGCGGACGGGGTCCCCCAGGACCCCATACCGAGCTCTGCACTGTCTCTGATTTATAAGGTCCTCTTGGACATGCTAAATATAGCATTAAGTGTAATAAAAGTAGATCACTTTCCTAAATATTCTGTGATTTATGCCCAGGCTCCTTCCCCTGAGGGCTGTGCTCATAAATCCTCTGCACGGAGCTGTCGCAGGGGGCACATTTCCTCGGGCGGGTTGGAGAGTTAATAAGAGGGAAGGGAGCACCGAGCATGAAAGGGAGCAGGGGAGAAAAGCCAACATGGGGAGGGTCCTGGAGAAAGCAGAGGGAGCTGTAGGGAAGGAGAGAGGGTTCCCACTGCCCGTTTTTTGCTGCATGTGACACCCCCACACTGGGCAGTGGGATGCTGTGATGCTCCTGCTGGGAAAGGGGCTGTGGATGTCTCCTCTGTGCCAGGGAATTCAGCCTGAGAGGAGCCTGTGGGAAGTTCTGGGCACTGCTCCACGGGTAGGAAGTCACCGCTGTGGTTTGCAGGTTGGCTTGGCTGTCCATCCTCCTGTGCCAGCTTAACACCAGTCACATCCCAACAGCACGAGCTGCTCTTTCCTCCCCTTCTCTGCTCAGCATCCACCGTGGAGGCCAAACAGGGAAGATGTTGACCCGAAGGCTGGAGGTTGTGCTGGGAAACCCCAGAGAGCAGCTGGACGGAATGGGGAGGGTTTCACTTACATCCAGCAGAGCAGAGCCTGGGGAATGGATGTCCCTTGGGATGCCCAGGGAAGCTCTCTCTGGTCTATGGTGAGTCCTGCACACCATGATGCCTCTGCTAGATGGGGCAGCTCCCAGAGGCTTGCAGTGGTGTTAACCCCACCGTGCCTTGGAGAAAAGGGCTGTTGCAGAGAGGGGCTGAGGGGTGTGGAAGAAAAGGGGAAGATTCTTTGCACATTCCCCTGCAGGGCTGCTGCAGGGCCTGTCCTCAGCTGGGCTGCCTTCTCCAAACTTCCCCTGCTGCTCGTGTCTGCTGGTGCAGTTCTTCCTCCCTGCCCTCCCGCCCCTCCCCACCCTGGGCACCTATTTTTCCTCATCTTAGGTGTGATTCCCTCCCTTTTGTTCCTAAATTCTTCTCTTAGCAAGATCCAGACTCCTGTCCACCAGTCCATCTTTCACTCAAGCCCTCACAGACATTCACTCTCCTCCCTCCCTCTCTATCTCTTCCCAACACTTTCTCCAGTGCCCGTTCTCCACCACGGAGCACACCAGCTGGGTTCAAACACTGCCTGGGCAGTGGAGGGACCAGCAGCTAAACCTGTGTCTCCCCTGAAGAAGCCAGGCCACCCTTGCAGCTCTTCCCCACTCCACCACAGAAGCAGCCTAGGGTGAGGTGTGCTGTGTGATGGCAAAGGCTGGGGAGGGCTGCAAGTTCAGAGGAGGAACCTCTGGGCCAAACGGGAAGGGGACCTGTTCAAAAAGAGCCTCCCAAAGGGAGGAAAAAGGGGAAAAAATGGGAGAAGTGAAAAAAGTGAAAAAAAGTAAAAGAAGTGTTTGCTCTCTCCAGTTCCCTGAGAGGAGGTTGGGGTGAGGAGGGGTTGGTCTCTTCTGCCGTGCCCACAGGGAAAGGATGAGAGGGAATGGCCTGAAATTGCATCAGGGGAGATTCAGGTTGGACATGAGGGACAATTCCTTCCCTGGGAGGGTGATTGGGTGTGGGAATGGGCTGCCCAGGGAGGTGGTGGGGTCACCGTCCCTGGAGGTGTTCAAGAGGTGTCTGGATGTGTCGCTGGGTGCTGTGGGTGAGTGGGGATGGAGGTGGGGGTTGGACTGGGTGAGCTTGAAGGGCTCTTCCAACCTCGATTCTGTGATTCTGTGAAAGAGCTGACATCAGTGTGCCCTGTGGAAAAAGGCTGGCTTGTGATCACACACCGTGCTTCCCAAGGAGGACAAGAGGGTGATTTGTCTGCAAGGAACAAGAGATGGGTCAGGCAGGGAGATGTGAAACGCGGGTTTGGGCAGAGCAAACGGTCCCGCCAGCTCTCAGCACAACAAGGGAGGCTGTTGTCAGAGGGAGGACTCAGCGGGCCCTTTTTGGGAGATGATGGCACTGGTTTGGCTCTTTGGGACACGCAAGGATAATCTCAGCGTGCAGCTTCATCACTCCTGAAGCCCAGGCGGAGCAGGAGGGCCAGAGCGGGGCACGGGGCCAGCTCTTTAATGAGCGTACTCTGCGTTACGGATTTCCAGTAAAAATCCATCATGATTAACACGTTGCATTTGTCACAGCCTAGACTTTCATGACAAAAAACATGACTTTTTGGGTTTTCTCACAACAAGTCATGTTCTTTGTAATCTAATAAGCGCTGCTCCCCCACAGTCCTTTACAAACTCGGCTCTGTTTGGTTCCCGGGTTGTCACAGATGGGAAAATGACCAGAGCTGCAAAACACTTTTATGCCATTTGTCAAGTTTTATTAAATGGCTTGGAATATTTTTATTACCAAACAAGGGTTTCTCAGTGGGGCTGGGGACCCCACATATGCCTGTCTCCATCCCCAGGGCTTTCATGTGTTTTGTGTGACTCTTTTCCCCTGTTTTGCCCCCACAAACAGGCAGCCTTAGTGAGAATCTGAGATTTCTCAGCAGCCTTATGTCAAGCAGGGGAAACCTAGAAGAGCATTTGTATTTAGTTGCTCGAGGTATTTCAGTGCAAAAATGTGGACTGAGAATGACAGCAAACAGGCAGTGAGGTACAAAACCATTTTTAAACCATTTTTCCCCTACTGAGAGGAGAGAAAAACACACCCTGCAGATTTGTTCCCATTGGTATCAGCAGGGCTGTAAGAGGCTCCCACAGATGAGGATAGGACATGTGGGTCACATCACTAGTGTGACACATCTTCTGCCCTCCATTCCTGGCCATCTCTGCCCTGTGCTGTGCCATCTCATGCCATGCCATACTGTCCTGCCCTATCTTATCTCATCCCATCTCATGTTTCTCAGTGCTGGCCTCCCTGTTCTCTGCTTGCAATTAGTTTGTAAGGTCAGTACAAGGATCCTTGCATGGTGAACACAACCTATGAAGTCAAAAAGTCACTTGATCTAAATTGTTACAATGAAAATTGAGGAAGAACATGAAATCCTGGCAGCTGATATGAACAATATATATGTGGCCAGAGGGTATCTGTGATCCACACCACAGAAAACCCACATAGAGTTTAGCTATTTATTGCAGAAATCGCAGGGATTTGCCAAAGAATTGTAAGAAGGATTCAGGCTTGGAAAGCCATTCTGGTCACAGGGCTTTGCAATGAGAGGTGGAAAGTCTCCACCATAGGAAACCATCATGGTCACCAAGGAGGTGTCTGGGAGACAAAAATAGCTTCATTGCTTTGGCCAGACTTGAATTAGCAGGCAAGAGGATGGGTCTTATCCTGGGGCTGATGATCTACTCCCATCAGGTCAGAGAAGGCACAGCCAAGACCCCAGATGACCTTGAAGGTCTCTTCCAATCTTGATGATTCTATGATTCTATGACCTGGATGCCTGGGGGGACTCTGCAGCAGCTCCATGTTTCTGTGTCCTGGGCACAGGTGAGCTGGGCAGAATATAATGCTAGAAGTTAATTTTTCTGTCTCTGGGGAATTTTTGTCCTGTGATGACAGCAGGGCTGGGCTTGCTGCCTGGACTGCTACCAGTCTGGGGGGCTAAAGGTGAAGTCCAAGCATGCTGGAGTGCAGAGAGGGGCCCACCAGAGGTGCAGAGGAGGTTTTCCAGCCAGAAAGGAGTGGTGGGACAGTTTTGAAGAGATCCCCCTGAACATGTGGGATCAAACACAAACCACTGCTCAGTGCCCATGCATCAGGGCAGTGAATAGCACAGATTTACCCCATAAATTTTGGCACAGTAAGTTCTGCAGTACCTGGAAGTCTGGGGACTCTAAGATTAACTCTGACATCAACAACCAGTAACCCTGGTCCAATAAACCACGGTCTGTGACGTAGTGTATCCTAAGTCTCAAGGGCCAGGAGACTGATTTGGGTAAAACAATGTTAAGCACGCAGCGCCAATGGGAAGAGCAGGCTGCTGGGGAGCCTGCTCCCTGGATGCTGCATCATGTGCTGTGTGAGATACGTGGTGAGATTATTTATCCAGAAACAACATTTTCCTCTTTGTAAGACTCAAAAGCAACCGTGGCTGTGTAGTGTGCTCAGCAAAGAGCAATGCACCAGCCTAACCTGTGAACAAGGAAGAAATACTTGAATTTAATGAAAGTCTGTAGGTTGGAAGACACTTTATGGGACCAGGTCCAGTCTATAATACTGAGGTCTGCAGATTATTTTGGTTAGGAGGTGAAACCAGTAAGGGAGATCTGGCCCATCTCTTTGTGCAATGTATTTTTTCATATTATAGGTGTCCAATTCCCATCACAGGTACAGAAAGAGGATCCAGGCAAACCCAGGGAGTGGTCTTCTTTCAGGAATTGTTGCAGGTAGATGGATTTGAAAAGAAAGGAGCAAGTCCTTCGTTACGTTGTGGGTTTTTTTTCGGTCTTTCCTGGGTTGAGACTGGTGCTGGGAACATGACCCAGCCATGGAATTCACGGAGTCACAGACCCGGATCACCAAATCCCCCCAAGCCCTGACTGGTCTCCCTTCCTGCTCCTGCAGTGGTGATGGATCTCCAAGAAGTCGCTGAACTGTACTGCATCCATGCACCTTGCATTTACTCCCTGCCTCAGACACTGTGTCTTCACAGGTTACCTGGTTCTGCCCTAGCAAATGCTCACTTGTATTTCTGCAGAGGTTTGCTGTGTGTTTTCATTCTGCAGATTTGTATCATTTCCTTCTGTCCTCAGTCCCAAACACAGTCAGCTCTTTGAAACTTTCCCCATGCTGTTTGGTGTTGGCAGTGTGTCAGGATGTCTCCACTCTATTTTATCAGGACAGTAACTTCCCTCTCCAGATACGAATGTGTCCAACTTGCCTGTTTCCCTTCTCGCCAATTTAATTTGCTTCTAATCCTATGGGTAGTTTCAGGGCTGTTGCTCAAACCACTTGGCCTCTTCTGTTGTCTTTTAATGTAAGATAAAAGACAGAAGCCCTACCGAAGCCTGGGGATATTTAACCTGCTTCACCACCAGCATCTGCTAACTTGAGCTGGAGAACGTGGTGATTACAGATCTGTACCCATCATTTCTGTATTTTCCTTTTTTTTTTTAAACTCCTGTTTCTTACTCAGTAGCAGCACTGGACAACCCAGTCACTTCTGAAGGATGTGAGCTTTTCCATCTGGTTTGGGGCAGGGGGATATTTTCTTGGAAAGGATTCATCTGAGAGCTGTCTGAAGGGGCTGCGTGCAAGAGAAAGCAGAAACATCCTGGACCTGGACAGTGATGTCTGGGGGAAATTTGCTGCTGGAAACACAGGATCCCAGCAGAGCTGGTGGAAGGGGGCTCAGGGTCTCCAGACCAATGTCCCACCAGCAGCAGGACTATAGCCAGCACTAGATTGGGGTGGCCATGGCTTGTTTAGCTGATTCCTGAAAAACCCCATCCTACATCTCTCCAGGGACCTGTCCCGAGGCATGGGGAAGAAATGTTTCTCAACTGGACCTACCAAGTCCTCAACATGCAACCATTGCCCCTGGTGTCATCAGCTTGGCTCTGGGCTCTTTGTAACTGCCCTCTGAGTAGCTGCTGCTGCATTTCATGACAGGGCGAGGTGGCACTGTCTGATGGCCATGCAGTGCCTGGGCTTGGTCGCAGCCCAGAGGAGACCCCAGAGCCAAGACATCTGGGCACTGCTCCTCATACCCCCATGGGGCAGGCCCCGAGGGACCCCACAGCTGCCACTTGTGTGAGCAGAGGTGATTTATGCTGACTTTTCATTTTGTTGTTTAGTGAATCAGGAACTTGGAAATCAGCGTGGTTTCTTGTGCGAGCCTCACCAGCGGCCGAGGTTATCACAACAGCCATAAATCCCCCCCGATTCTGGATGGGAAATCTCATTATTTCTCCTCTCTCCTCCCCTCCCTGGGCCATGAGACCTGGCAGAGCCACGGGAGAGAGTTGATTCAATCCAGCTCCGGCTAAAGTGATCAACCATGAATCATCTTCTCCTGGAGACCCTCTCCTTGACTCCCAGGGAAGCTGTGCTGGCTGGTCTGGGAGCAGGCATTGCCTCCAAGGCCGAAACAGAGAGTGAGGTGGGACATCTCCTGCCCTGACAAGGCAGATCACCATGCAACAGAAGTGCAAACCACGTCCGTCTCCTTTTTTTTGTCCACTCTTGCACTTCCTCTGGGGACACAAAGTACCCAAGAAGGTGGAAAATGATGCTGGACAACAATGCTGGACAACGATGTTGGACAATGATGCTGGACAACCGTCATGAGCAGGTCTTATAGAAGATGATAAGACTGTAAAAGGTCTTCAGATAGCTAGGACATGAGGAAAACCAGTCATGAACAAAGACAGACTCAAAGGGAATTCCTCTCCTCTCACCTGCTGCCTTCTTGTCTGTCTCCACCCCCTGGGAATGGGGTTGCTGCATCACCCTGCCCTATGTGTCCTACTTTCCTGCTGCTCACACCCCTCCTCCTGCATCTCCTGACCCTTGGTGCTGTCTTAAACAGAAGCTCCAAAGCCTTGCAGTTGGCATGTTGGGAGGACATCTTCCAAGGCGGTTAGATGGTTTCTGACCTTCCCTTGCACTTGGCAACCCTCCGGAGAACTGTGGGTGCCCATGCACATCTTGTATGAATCACTGCTAAAATAAGGACTGCTGCATGGCAGTGCATCAGTGAGTCCCACAGCAAGACATCTCCTTGCCATCCACTGCAATTCACTCCCTGTCACCCCATTTTTGGATAGCAGAAGAGGCTGAGAAGGAGGATATCAAGTTGTGTGGGTATCCCCAACCCAACCCCTCCTCCTCGCCTGCTCACCCCATTAAATCCTCCTCCCTCCTGGTCTCCCTGGTGGACTCCACTGCTGTCCCCCCCAGCCTTTCTGCCCCCCTGCTCCCCCATATCCCATGGCGTGTGACACAACCACAGGGGAGGACACTGCTCCAGAGGAGGGCACCCCTCTGGCTCATGTGATGGCTTTCTAATGCATTCCAGATTCCCCTCCATTCCCATCCCTGCTGTGTCCTATCATCCCTTGGTTTTTGTGATTTTTTTGATTGCTGCTGAGCACAGATCTTTGTGTGTGTATTTCTGTTAGTAGCTCAGTCATTTCACCCTTCTGTTCCTACACAAGTCTTGGATACATCATTGGGGCCCAGTAACTCACTGCTCTTCAATGTGTCAATTTGCCCCACCACCTTCTTCTGCCACCACCGTTGTTCATTTTATAACCTGAAACGAGCAGATCCAGGGTAGTTTTTCCTCCAGCACCCTCTGTGAGGTGGTGGCATTTGAAGAAACCACCCAGCTTCCCATTGCTACTTTCTGCCATCCCCTCCTGTTTCTCTCCCAGGCTCCCAGCTACTCGCAAACATCAGATTTTATGCCTTATTATGCCTTTTTATTGCTTATTTTGATACCTTTTTTATTTTATAACATTTTTTGCCGTTTGCTCTGATGAAATCCCATCCTAATTCCCTTGTTAGGTAATCCCTGGCATGCTTTACTCTTGCTTCTATTGCCTGCTCTAAGACTGGATTTCCTTTAGCTGAAGTGCCCCGCTCAGCTCACATACACACCAAACCCTCTCATTTCAGCAAACGCTGTTGATTTTCTCTCCCACATGGGTCTTTATGCCTTTCCTCTTAGGATATGCAACCTTCAAAGCCTCATTGATGGGCACATGCGCTTCCGTATCAAAGCCTGAAATGAATTTGCCTTCGGGGCCCTTTAAATGAACTCTCCTCTATTTATTTGGAAGTGAGTTCCCTCTCTAACACTGAGCAGCCTCCAGTTTCGGAGGCAGTGCTTCCCCCAGTGGCTCTGGCTAATTAATTGTGATCACTGGAAGTTAATAGCTCACCACTGGCAGCTTCTTGAGGTAGGATCTCCACGTGACTTTGGAGGAGAAATGGCGAGATATCTATTGGAAAAACCCAAATAAACAACTGGGGCGGTAGCCGTAGCTCTGCGTACAATCATAGAATCATTGTTGTTGTCTGGCTCAGCTCGGTCACCCCTGCCTGAACTGGAACCTGAATTATTCCTACTGCAGTCACTGTTATTTATGGGAGAAAGGTCAATTTTGATAACACTCATTACAATCAGTTTTGAGGGACGTAGAAGCTTAATTACGAACTCGAAGCACTTTTGGCGGATGGGTTCTGGATTCCTCGACTCCAAAGACATGAAAATGAGGCTTGAAGCAGCAGATATTCCCTCAAATACTGCAGGTTCCCAGACTTTTCAAACCAGAGGAAGCTTGCAAGTGTAATTATACGCGTGCCTGGGCTGAAATGTGTGCCTTAAAAGCATCTCTTGCCAAAATATCCCACGTGTGCCATGGGGAGAAAATGCACAAAAAACCCCAACAAAATACACAAAAAATAATAATAAAAAAAAACATAAAAAATACTCACGAAAAAAATACACAAAAAATACACACCAAAAAAAATACACAAAAAATACACACAAAAAATACACACAAAAAATATACACAAAAAAATACACACAAAAAAACCACACAAAAAATATACACAAAAAAAATTACACAAAAAAATACACAAAAAACCCACAAAAGCACCCCTTGCTGGGCTGTTTCCCCCTGCTGCCCTGCTGCCCCACAGCTCGTGGTGAGGGTTTGCAGTGTGCTGCATCTCCGGAGCATCCCCAAGTCCTGCAGAGCAGGGGTTGGCAGGCGATGGGTGCCCCATCCTGCCCAAGATGCCCCGGTCAGGATTCACCTTCGCTTCTCCCACTTGAGAGCTCTCTGCACACCCACCCATTTATAAATGACAACTTCATCCCTGTGTCCCTGCGGAGGGGACTCAGCCCCCAGGCAGCTCCTGGGTGAGGAGGGCAGGTTGTGGGCTGCACTGCTGAGCCTGGTGCAGGCAGCTCCCTGCCAGGTCCAGCCAGGAGCCAGCATTCCTCAGCTGGAGAGCCCCTCGCCCCCATGAAAAGCCCCGATTCAGCTGCCGAGTACCTGACACCTTCCCCAGCACAAAGAGGGCTTTCTGCCTCCCGCGGCACCGGGGAAGCGGTGGGCACAGGGAGCTGCCGCGGGGTCACATCCTGTACACACCCCGAACAGAACCCGCTTGTCTTGGGGGCCGTGAACAACATTGCCTGGGGCAGGTGGCTCCCAGGCTGTCAAAATTCGGATGGGATGGCTCTCCTGACTCTCCAAGCCTTGCTCAGTCAACTGGATGGCAAGGCTAATGTTTTAGCAGCAGCCATCTCTGAATTGCTGACCTGACCATGCTGGGTGTTCTCCTGTCCCTGCGCTCCTCCGCAGCAAGTCCTGAGCTGGGATCACAGAATCCCAGAATCCTAGGGGTTGGAAGGGACCTCGAAAGCTCATCCAGTCCAACCCCCCTGCCAGAGCAGGGTCACCTAGAGTCCATCACACAGGAACGCATCCAGGCGGGGTTTGAATGTCTCCAGCCAAGGAGACTCCACAGCCTCTCTGGGCAGCCTGGTCCAGTGCTCTGGGATGAAGCAGGGAGTCATGCTGGGACTGGCATGCTGGGGACTCAGACAGGGTGTGATGGTAGACAGGCTTGGCCAGGTGGTGTGGGGTAATCCTAGCACTGAACCAGGGGTTGTGATGGATGGAGGGTAACTCATTTAGGGATGTATCTGCTGGGGAAGCACCAGTGAGACCGTTAATCTTCATATTATCTTCTTTGCTCTTCCCATTCCCCAGGAGAGCCAAAGTTGGAAGTGGTCCACAAAAGCTCCCTTGCTCACCAGTGCCTAAATACAGGCCACAGTGCCTGACACAGACCCTGCTGGACATCAGTTCCTCAGCTCAGAGACCCTGCATCGCTTCTGCTTTTCATCCTGGGACTGCCCAACACACTGTCCATAACCATCCAGGAGGAGAGGACCAGATCTAGGGGCTCCCATGCTGCAGCTGAGAGCCAAAGCCTCCAGACTGCTCCCAGGGCTTCCCATGCCTGCTCTCTGCCTGTGCCTCACAGCCTCTCGCTCACTCATCAATGGTCTCCTGATGCAATGCTCCCGGTGCTGGATGCTGGGAAGCTGTCTGGGCCCCTTCCCCAGCTTCCCTCTCCATCACAGGCGGAACTCAGCCTTGCAAATCCATCTCTGGTCCGGACACCTAAACCTCAGGATGTGCAGTGCAGCCCATGGCAGCAACCCCCCTTCCTGCATCTGCTCCTGGGAAACTTGGGGTGCACGTTGACTGCAGCTGGTTTTGGTGCAGTCATCCTGCTGCAGAATCACAGAATCATTCTGGTTAGAAGGGACCTCCAGGGTCATCAAGTCCAACCTTTATCCCATCATATCCCTAACCATCAGACCATCAGACCATGGCCTCAAGTGCCTCATCAACCCCTTTTTTGAACACCCCCAGGGACGGTGACTCCACCACCTCCCTGGGCAGCCCATTCCAGTGCCCAACCACCCTCCCAGTAAAGAACTTCTTCCTAATCTCCAACCTAAACTTCCCCTGATGGAACTTGAGGCCATTTCCTCTCGTCCTGTCATCAGCAATTTGGGAGAAGAGACCAACCCCAGCCTCACTACAACCTCCCTTTAGGTAGCTGTAGAGGGCAATGAGGTCTCCTCTTAGTCTCCTCTTCTCCAGGCTCAATAACCCCAGTTCCCTCAGCCGGTCTTTGTTTTCCAGACCTCTCCCCAGTCTCGTTGCCCTTCTCTGGACTCGCTCCAGCACCTCAATGTCCTTCCCATCCTGCGGTGCCCAGAACTGGACACAGTACCCAAGGTGTAGTCTCATGAGTGCTGAGAAGGCAAGGGCAAGTCGTCCTCCCCAGGCCTGGTGTCCCACAAGCCCCAGGCACTGCCCTCAGAGGCTCAGCCCATTAGGAGAGACCAGAGAGAGGTTGGATGCCTTCGCATTCCTCCTGAGGCCAAGTCAGATGTGACGTGATGGCCAAGAAACCGAAACCAAGATTGCTCTCAGCAAGATGTGCAAACCCTTTCCTGCATCCCCAGTCATCATTCTGCCCTTTAGTGCTCTCATGAATTCTCTTGCAGAAAGAGGTTTAAAAAACCCAGATCCATCCTGGGCTATTGCCCAAGTTTCCAAAGCAACAACCGAGCACTTTAAGGGGAAGCATGAAACCACCATGAGGCTCAAAGGGATAAAAGGGTGAAGTCCCTGGTGCCTATCATGGGATACCCTTCCCAAATGTGTGCAGACTTTGCACAGGTCGGCTAAGCAGGTACCTTGGCACAGCTCCTGCATCTCATGGCCATGGGTCTCTCCAACAGCAGCACTGGGTGCAGTCCCTTCAGAGAGAGAAGGAAGAGCCTTGCTCTGTCTGTACAGGACAGCTGGGAAGAGCAAATAAATCTGGCTCTAAAGCCTTCCCTGCTTGTCTGTGTAATGCACTGGAGGCCCCAGGCTCTCAAGCAGGGGTTGCATCAGTGGCTTCGTGGAGGCTGCAGGAGGTTCAGATCCCCAGAGGAAGCTGGGGATGATGCTGGGAATGGAAAGCATTGTAGTGCTCACAGCATAGGACAGGTCCCTCCATCACTAACGCAGCCCCCAGCTACAGCCCAGTTGCTCTGGAGGTTTGAAGCCTTGATCCAGGCATTCCAATGGGATCAGCAGGCTCTTCTGCTGGTGACAGGATGCCGTCAGGACCATGAGTGGAGGTACTTAGCTACTTGGTGGGATGTGCTTAGAGGTGGTAGCAGGCATCTCCCCACCTCCTTCCTTTCTTTCCACATCTCAGCAAGTCTCCCTATTTCTTTCTCTCTCTTCTGCTTGGAGCTCCCCCATGCAGGCAGCCAGGGCAGAGATGCTATAAACAGGATATGAGCTCTCTGAAAATCTGCAAGCAGGAGCGGCTGAAGGTATTTAACAGTATCCCTGCAGTAAACAGGGATAAAGGGGGATCAGCTGCATGGAGCAGGGAGTCAGTGTCAGATGGAGTTGCTCTGCCTTGTCAACTATTTACTGAAACAGGAAACAAATATTTTTTTGGCTTTTGCCAAAGAAAGATTTCCTTAAAAATGTGTTAATATTAGAAGTAAAAATGTAGCTTTTAGACATCTTAAGTGGCCACATTCACTGGAGTTTTATTTACTATATAAAGGTTAACATTGGTCTGTTTATCCTACGGACGAGATTTCCAGAAAATTACAAGAAGGGTCATGTAACAGTCAGCTCCTGCTTCCCTGAGCTTATTTGCCAGAGCCAAATCCCTGGAGCCTGCGGAGCTGGAGCAGAGAGAAGGGATATTCAAAAGGACTCTGAGAACGGGAGGAAAGAAATAACAGAGCTTTAAGTTGCTTTGAGTTCACTCACTGGGAAGGTGGAAGCTGGGCTCAACCAGGTGCTGGGGTGGGGCAGTGAGAGGCAGAGATGCTGCGTTGGACCTCCCAGAGCCATCTGCAAGAGCAGCCAGTTGGAGGAAGGCTAAAAAAAACCCACCAGTGCAAGCAAGCTGCTTTCCTGCTAACCCCAAAGAGCCAGTTTAAAGCCTGGATCAGGAGATTTTATCCCTTGGTCAACGCTTCTTATGTAGTTTTACTGCTCGAGACATGGTGGTACTCCAGAGAGACATCCAGTCTCTGTCCTTCATCCAGGACAGACATCCTGGGACTTGTGCTGAGGGATCATGATCATTAAAATTTCCCTTTCCTGAGGGGTCAGGTTGCCTTGCACCTCGCCCTGTCCCCCATGATCTGGCTGTCCCCTTCTTCAGGCGGGCTCAGGGGTGTTGTCCCATCTCCTCCTGCAGTTCCGGGACTTGCTTCTGCCTGCAGGTTCCCACGCTGCCCCATGGGAAGCTGACTCAGAACAGTTGTGAAAGTCCTGGAAACTGATTCTGTGGTAAAAAACTGCATCAGAAAATGGGTACATTCTTAATGGCCCTGATGTCAGCACCATCGAATCCCAACTGAACAGCCAGGAAAGGATTTTCTTTAATGAAGCAGTGCCGGTGCAATCAAGTAAGGCTGCTTGCAGGAAAAGATGCTTTAGCCAGATTATTAGCCCTAGTATAGAAACATCAAGGTGAACATCAAAGGCTTGAGATACCTAGGAGATCATATTCCTAACCATCAGACCATCAGACCATGGCCTCAAGTGCCTCATCAACCCGTTTTTTGAATGCCCCCAGGGACGGTGACTCCACCACCTCCCTGGGCAGCCCATTCCAGTGCCCAACCACCCTCCCAGTACAGAACTTCTTCCTAACATCCAACCTAAAGAAGATAGTCCAATGGTTAGGAATATGATGGGATAAATGTTGGACTTGATGACCCTGGAGGTCCCTTCCAACCATAATGATTCTATGAGATTGAATGAGATAATTTACTGTTTCTCTGATCTTAAACTCAGTGATTTCCATAGCTTTATTAGTCAGACCATGTGTGGTCCCATCTGGCTTCAGGAGCTAGGGGACCGTCTTGCCCAGTCACGATGGGTTTTCATGGAGAGGAACAGTTCCTTCCTCCCAGCTGTGTCTCACCACCTACCCACATGGGCGAGGTGTAGGAGCTGTTTAAAATAAAAAGTAAATTAAAGCATCACAAATATCACTTCAGCTCAAGGACTGAAGGCTGGAGGCAGCCGCCAGCCACTCCACAAGGGTGCACAGTGGGAAGTCTCTGGTCTCTGGCCACGTCTGCTGCTGTACACATTGGGTGTCACCACAGTCAAAATCTGAACCAGAAATAATGAACTGGGAGACCTGGGGTGGTACAAGTGGAGATGACTCTTCCCTGAACACCAGGAACATCCCAGCATCAGCCTGAAAGGGATCATCCCTCCCAGGTGAACTTTGCCAGGACCAGTGCTCCTGAGGGAGCCAACTTCTTGCCTTCGTTGCCTGGTGAATAATGAGAGACCTCCCCAGGCCCTCATTCTGCCAGAGGTAGGAGCAGCTTTCCATGACCTCCATGGATCTGTGCTTCCTGTGCTCAATGAGCAGGAAAGCTGAGCTCTGTCCTGTCCCAGGGAGTCACTGTAAGTGGAGAGGCCCTGAAGGAAATCTCCAGCGTGCCAAATTTCCTTTCCACCTTGTGATGGAGGGGCAGCGTGGGATGGGGTCTACACAGTTATATCCCAAAATATCAGGTGAACCGGGGGCTGTACCTTCTCTGATGGATTAGCCCAAGATGCCATGAAAAAGGATGGGTTTCTGCCCCCTTTATGGAGCAGGAAGGTGGGACTTGCCCCCATGATGTGTAAATGCTTCCCCAGATCTCCCAGTGCATTTCCCCACATCCCCACATATTTCCCCCTATCTCTGACTGAGGATTGAAGAGGAAAAGGTGTTTTTATTTCAAACAGAACTGTTGACAAGTGTCCAGAGTTCAGGCTCTGGGACATATCTCCTGGTGGCCTGTCCGCAGCTCCTTGTGATGGCACAGAGCAAGTGCCCACACCCCCTGGGCTCTCAGGCTGCTGACCAGGCACTGGCTTCTGGTACCATTTAGGAGATGATCATCCTTTTCACTCTGGTCCATCCTGTGAGTCACTGGCCAACACTGCTGATTTACACACTTCTGACTAATTATATTTTTTTAAAGACTTTATATTATTATATTATATATGACTTTATGACTTTATATTATTGTATTATATTATATTATATTATATTATATTATTTNCTTAATTTTATGCTGCCCTTTGTTTTGGGCTGCCCTTTGTTTTCCCAGTGGGTCTGCCTCGAAAAGTTACTCACAGATGTGCTGTAATCCGAATTATCCTGGTGCCATCAATGCCTGATAGTCTTTTACCCCTTTTTGCCATTTCTTCCCGAGCTTTGATCCCTATACATCCTCACTCAGACTTCATGGTTCTACTACACATCTCCATAGGTGCTCACAGACAGGTCTTTCAAAGGAAGCCCACGCTACTCCTGTCCTCTGCTCTGCTCTGCTCAGGGAAGGTTGTGTCACTAAGGCACCATTTTGGGAAGCTTTTTGCCTTTTCCTGCACTGTGCTGCTGGGAAGCCTTGTGGGAATTGTGGCTGGCACAGGCGCAGCCAAGGGGGGCACAAAAACTTCAGTGTGGTGTTCAGCCTGGTGGCTGCTGGTGGTGATGTTCTGGCACTACTTCTCCTTTCCAAACAAGATCCTTACACTGAGACAGCACAAAAGGCAGAAAGTGGTGGGTACCAGACTGGGTCCAATAATTCTATTCTGCGTGTATAAATCCTGTCTATTCCTTAGTAAGATCTTTTGTCTTTCCAGGATCAGCCAGCACAGTCTTTTCTTTCTTCTCCCTGAAGGCTTGAGTCCATGTTTCTTTGACTGCTGGCTATGTGATGTGGCCTTGGTGAAGACAGGAATCATTTGGCTTCCAACCCCTTGCTCTGCTCCTCTCCATCAGGTACAGCTCTAACAGAAAGTCCCCTCTTTCTGGCCATTGCTATCTTCACACTACTGCTGGAAATGGAGGATTAATAAACTGCAGCTCAGAAATGTTGATGAACGTGTGGGTTGGCTGTGTTGGATAGAAGATAATTTGTGGTGAAATCCACAAAACGTCTGGGATTTGTAAAAGTTTTCATGATGACTTGGCTCTTCTCCAAACACTCCCATCTACTGACAAACATAAACCATGAATCACCACACACAGGAAAATCTTCCAAGCTCTTGACTTACTCCTCACCCAGCTCCACTAGACTGCCAGCTCTGATAGCACTTGCTGCCCAGTGGGGAATGAGGGCTTCAGGGTCAAGGTGAAGGAGATGCTCGGCAGCCCAACAGATGCTCTGTGTAGGTCCCTGAGCAAAGGAGGTGGAGATGTGGCCTTCCTGGGTAGCAGTCCATAGGACAGAGAAGTGCTGGGGCTGTCCAAACTGGTATCAAGGTCAAGCTCCTTGATATAGCCCAGATATTACCTCCTTCCCCAGTGAGAGGATCTGCTTTCCACTACTGAAGGCTGATTGGGGTCCTGCAGAGCTCCTTGCTGGCTGCCCACAGTGTTTCCCATAATTCTCCTTGTTGCACTCAGGTGTAAGCCTTGAGCCAGCTGGCTTAGCATGAAAAGCCCTGGAGAGCTGCTACTGTGGGGTGTCTTTGCCATGTGTCACCCTGCACCCGGCAGGACCCTAGGACAGGATGGTGACCACCAGCCAGGCAGCCTGGGTGCTGAGGACTGCTCATCCCAACACAAACCATAAAATACTCCCTAGTTCACACAGAATCACAGAATCACAGAATCCTAGGGGTTGGAAGGGACCTCGAGAGATCATCCAGTTCAACCCCCCTGTCAGAGCAGGGTCACCTAGAGTCCATCACACAGGAACGCATCCAGGCGGGGTTTGAATGTCTCCAGCCAAGGAGACTCCACAACCTCTCTGGGCAGCCTGGTCCAGTGCTCTGGCACTCTCACAGGAAAGAAGTTCTTCCTGAGTTGCTCCACAAACATGGTGCTGGCAGCAGTACATGACTATCGGGGCTCAGCCCACGTGCCAGGGACAGACTCACAAAAATAGCTGATGATTTGGGGACAGGATGCTTTGTCCCTCTGTCCATGAGTCCGTGTGTCCTTGTTCCTGCTTTCATCCCCTTGTCAGGCCAGGAGAAGACAAAGAAGTGATTTCCAAGCAGTTTCTGTTCTCCACTGTCTCTTGGTCTCTCCAAGGGGAACACATTGAAGGGAGTCCCTCCTTGTCAGAGCTTCTCACGTGGGCTCTTACAGCAGTCCTGCATTCCAGCCCTGGAGCCCTGCATCCCCTGAATCCTGAGAAGCACCACGTCTGCGGGGTGGCCATCCTGCACGGTGCTTTGGAGGCTTTGTGGTGTGCTGTGCAGAGTTCCTCAGGCAGGACCTCAGGCAATGGCGTGTGTGGAATATTGCTCCTGGGATTGCAGAGTCACAGCTACCGATGTGTTCTCCTGCAGGAGGGGCATGGGGGTCCTCTTCCTCTTCTGCTGCAGCCAGCTCTAGTGCCACAATCCTCTGTGAAGACACAACTACCATGCTCGTTTCAGCTTTGGTGGCAGGGGGGAAGGACACGTTCTGCCAAGGAGGGCCTCCTCTGGCTCGGGGAATGAAGGTATCTCCACCACTAGGGACTCTAGCTATGACATGGAGCCCTATGTCTCTTCTTCAGACACATGTGATAGGTGATAAATACCCTACCCTAAATGCGATGGTGCCCAGGGATTCCAGCCCACAGCAATCCCTGGCAAGACACTTCATGGTGACCATTCCTCTGGTCACCTTCACTTCCATCATCAAGCACAAGAATGTGCTGGGTTCTACTCCTGTTTCCCAGTGGCTACGCTACGTTCTGCTTGGTTGAAGCATCTTAGGACTGGTCTGAGGACTCAGCCTGAGCCCAGTCCACTCTTTTTGTCTGAGCCAAGCACTCACCTCAGGAAAGATGAAACATGTGTCATGATTTTCTTGCCTGGGATCACCAGAGACTTGAGCCCATTCTCTACAGTGGAATTTGTCCTGTGCATTCCCAGCACCTCTTTCCTCCACCCCAGATTCCATCCTCTGGCTTACAGCAGATTTTCTTCTTTCTGTCTCTCACACACCCATCTCACTTTTTTGTGATGTGTCCCCCAAAATGGATCCGTGAGCAAATCCCAGTCTGTCTGCACCAGGTGACAGTTGATCTAGAAGCAGGATCTCCAAGCACACTTGACCACCTGAGTGGTCCTGGTGTCTCCTCAGAAGCAGGAGGTGCTTTGCCATCTTCTGGATGACAAGGGAGGTCTGATGCGGAGCAGAAAGAAAGGAAACCTCTTCCAAAATTCACTATGGACAAAAACATCCTCTCTGTTTGCCCCTTGCAACCTTTGGGGCTGGATTTGTGGGGGCAGCCTGGCCTCACTGGAAACATCACGCTGATCCTGCAGAGATGGAGCAGGTGCCTTTGAATGACAAGTAGAGGAAAGAAACTTCTCTCCTAGGTCCAGCACAGCAGTCCAAGGTTGGGATTAGAAAAGGGTACCCTATAATTTCTACTGAAAAACGTTGTCACTGTGGGAAAGACTTGGGAATTTTGTTTTGCTGCTTCCTGCCTCCTTGTTAGTGATGGGATGGCACCTGCCTCCCTCTCCATGTGCCCCCGAGGAGAAGTTCCAGGGAATGCAAAGGAGAACACAGCAATGTCTTGGTGGTCACACATGTGTCCCCAAAGCTTTGCCAGCTTTTTGGCATTGGCAGTGCTCAGTCATCATGTGGCAGAAGTGCTCTCCCTGAGAACAGGCTACGATGTTAGGAAATTGCCTTATTCTGAAAGGCAGTGACACACAAACTTCATGAAACCTTTCATGGAGGGAAAGCTATGGAGATGTTTTGTTTTGGAAAAACCTGCAGCCCAAACAGTTTGTTATTTCTGAAACCAAACTATTCACAACTTCCTGCAAACCTGGAAGATGCTGCTTCCTGCCAGCTGCTCTGGAAGGGGCTGAGGAGCGCGGGAGGGCTGGGATTGTCATGGCCTCAGAGCTGGGTGGGCAGAGGAGCCAGCAGGAGAGTGGACAGAGCTCAGAGATACCAGCTTGCCCTCGGTCAAAATCTGCACGCCGCCTGTTCAGTGATGCTGCATTCTGCCAAAACCCATCCACCAGCAAGCTCCAGCCTGTCCCAGCCCTGCTTCCCAAGGAGATAGGTGTAATCCAGCACGCTGGGGCAGGCAGGGGTAGCAGCTAGAGTGGGTTTGCCATGGGCAGTTAGGTGTGAAGCACATTGCTCCCACCTCATAGGACCAGGAATGCTCTTCTTCCCATTCAGACCTCAAATTCCTGCTTTCGGGGCCGTGCCACACAACCTGAGCAGTGGCACCTTTGCACAGGAAGGTGATGGTGCCTGTGATGGGTTGGTCAGACCAGGCAGTTGGTGGCATGGGCCAGTTCTCTTTCCCTCCACTGACTGGTAGATGTGCCTCTTCTGGCTACAGATGCCATGACATTTCCAGTGGTCTCACACCTTTCCCTGTATGAGTTTTCCTGCAGGGTACTTGCCAAGGGGTGCCCTTGAAGCAGGCCAGGGTAAGGACAGGGTTGGAGAACCAACTCTAGGAAGATGCAAGGATTGGAATTCAGAGGCACAGAAAATGTCTCGTGGTGGTGGCTTTCTGTCGAATACCTCTTTGGTCAGTGTCATCCTTTACTGTAGATGCTTTTCTTTATCAACAGAATTCCTTCTTGGTGTTTTTGTATTTGCTGAGTGACTCAAACCCCCAAGACAAAATCACTGACATGGCAAAGGGAAAGGTCTTAATTTCTGCCAGAACTGCAGGGGCTCAAACCCTTGGCCGTATCTGTCATCCTGCTCATGGCCACAGCATCTCTGCAGGCCTCCCAGGAGATTGTGTCTCTCTATGCCCAAGTGTGGGTTTGAGATCAGATTTTACCCATGGCACTAAGCTTCTGGAGAGGTCATGCTGAGTTATAGAAGTCAACTAGTAATTTAGAGAGGTTTGTACTGGAGGTCTCATGCTAATGACACTTAGCTCTTGATGGAAACTAAGCTGCTTGAGTGGAGTTTCCAAACAGAAGGAGGCAACTAGAAGAGACAGTTTGGGAAACACCATTGGGAGTTTGTGATGTGTGGAGAGCAAGTGTCCCTCAAACACGTATGGTGTGCTCTGTGGGGAAGGAGTTTATTTTCTGGGGGCTCGCAATGAAGTTTTTATTCAGCATTGGAATTAAAATTCATTTCATTATGGGACCTTTAAATATTTCCAGAGTCTGAC
This sequence comes from Aegotheles bennettii, assembly GCA_013398125.1. Lineage (NCBI taxonomy): Eukaryota > Metazoa > Chordata > Aves > Caprimulgiformes > Aegothelidae > Aegotheles > Aegotheles bennettii. The sequence continues at coordinate 268,909 of VZRW01002840.1, forward strand.
CTTTTCTGGAGGTTGTTGACTAATTAATGTCTGGTCTGGTATTCTTCAAACTTTCCACATAGCTCAACTTGTTGCCAGCTGCTTTCAAACACATTTTTCAAGAAATTAGGTTGTAATTAAGTACAGTTATTAATGACTGTTTTTCCTGCCTTTCCCATTGGGTTTGCAACTTACTTTGCTCCATGTGGCAGAAAAGATGGCCAATATATCACAGGGTGAGTGAAGGAATGTCTAATATGATCTCTGACACCCTGATTTGACTCAGCTCCCACCCTTCAATGCATGGTGGTGACCACCAAACAGCACAGGAGAGACCTGGGTAGAAGGGTATAGAGCCAGGGTCAAGTCACAGAATCCCAGAATCCTAGGGCTTGGAAGGGCCCTTGAAAGCTAATCCAGTCCAACCCCCTTGCCAGAGCAGGGTCACCTAGAGTCCATCACACAGGAACGCATCCAGGCGGGGTTTGAATGTCTCCAGCCAAGGAGACTCCACAACCTCTCTGGGCAGCCTGGTCCAGTGCTCTGGCATTCTCACAGGAAAGAAGCTCTTCCTGAAGTCCTTGTAGGTGAGCTGATAGGTGAGGCAGGGAGCTCTTTAACCCTTGGAGAGGCAGCTCATGGGGTGAGCAGTTCATGCAGGTGGGATGATGCATTGGTTGCTGTTTGCCCTGCTCCCCAAAGGATTCTCCAAGGTGAGGGAAATCACCCTCATCCTTAAAATTCAGGGCACGCTGATCTGGGAGCTCTGCAAACAATGTCAAGCCCGTTGGTGTGAACACTCCTCTCCTGCCTGGTCCTCTTTCCACCCAGGAGGGACTCCCAGGGAGACCTGTGTGTGGGGAGAGCAGCTGGAGGCGAAAGCAGCCAAGAAGGGAAGCAGCACTCCCACACAGAGCCCAGGAAGGTTTGACACCCTCCCCGCTCTCCGGTGTGGCTGAGGTCACTCCTCTTTGTCAGGCACATGGCAGCAAATCCCCCCCTAAGCCCCAGCTCTCACAGGCATTATAATAATAAAATCCTGGGCTGAAGCTTCTGAGCAAACACATGGGCTGAGCAAGTGTTCCTCCCCAGCCCCAGGACCAGGTTATCCTGGGAACTGGCAGCACTGGAACATCCAGGAGGCACCATCACAAGGGGCAGGTGAGGGAGCCCACCCACGAGGGGGGGCTGGGGGTCCATAGCACCTATTTCATTTCCTGACTGGCCTTCAGCTGAGTCCTGGCAGCCCCGGGCAGCCAAGGCAGCGAGGGTGGAGGCAGAGAGATGCTGACAAGTGAGGCACACGTGCATGGACACAGCCCCTCGCCAGAGGGCTGGGATTTCTCCAGGCATTTTACAACCCCTTTTTTTCCCAGGGTCTCACCCCTTTCTTTTGGCTTTTTCCCAATGCTCCGGGTGCCAGGCATTCTCAGCAGGACAGAGGGGCCCTGCAGATTGGCACCACCTTGGTCGTTCATACAAGCTCACAGACTTGATCCTGGCACCCGTGTCCACACGCTGGGCACAGCAGGTCTGCAGGCACAGCACAGCTACCTCCACAACTACCTAAAGGGAGGTTGTAGTGAGGCTGGTGTTGGTCTCTTCTCCCAAATTGCTGATGACAGGACGAGAGGAAATGGCCTCAAGTTCCATCAGGGGAAGTTTAGGTTGGAGATTAGGAAGGAGTTCTTTACTGGGAGGGTGGTTGGGCACTGGAATGGGCTGCCCAGGGAGGTGGTGGAGTCACCGTCCCTGGGGGTGTTCAAAAAAGGGGTTGATGAGGCACTTGAGGTCTGATGGTCTGATGGTCAGGAATATGATGGGATAAAGGTTGGACTTGATGACCCTGGAGGTCCCTTCCAACCATAATGATTCTATGATTCTACATCCCAGAGCCAGGGGCACCCTGGCATGCACTGGGTGATGGGCCAACGTGGGTGCTGATCCTAGAGGTATCCCAACAGTACAGAAATCCATCTCTGCTCTGCTCCCTACCACAGAAGCCAGGCTCAGGAGGGAACAATGAAAACAAGCCCAGTGGTCACCTGCTTAGGGAGGTGCTGCAGGACAGGTCAGCCCATAAAGCATCCTTTCTCCCCATGCAGCTCCAGCCACACCTGGAACCTATGTCCCCTTGTGCTTTATCAGAAGATGCCCACATTTCTCAGTCATGCTTATCAGCATCTACTGCTTGTCCCTCAGCAGCTGGGATCCAGGTTTGGCTGATGTTTATGGGCTCAGTACCTGATGCCAGCCCTGGAAGCAGCTGGAGGAAGGACTCAAGAGGGAGCTGGCGAGAGAGGAGGTGAGGAGAAGAGCTGCTGGTGAAGGTGAACTGAGAAAGGTGGGACTTGGCCTTGATGAGGACTCAGGGCATCCTGTGGCCATTCCCAGAGCTGGAGGAAGGCTGGCTTCTCTGAAAGGATGAACAACAGACCTGCTTCATCAGCTCAGCCACTAGGAAGGACGGAGCAGAGCCAAAAATCCAGGAGAAAAATGCTATGCAAAATTGTTCATCTGTTACTGATTGGGAGACCGAGAGCTCAATTCAAACCACCCAATAAAACCGGCTTGGACGAGAATTTCCTGAATCCCAGATTAAGTGAATAAAGATGTTTCAGGAGTTCAGGGCCACAGTTGGGTGGTTTGCACACAATTTGCTGTTGGTTTCACCCTTTGTTGCTTAATGAAGAACAGAAGGAGGATCTCTCATCTCATTCGACCAAGGGAAAAAATTATTTCTTCTAAATTTGAATTAATTTCCTGTTGCAGGCCCGGCTCTGTTTATCTGACCTGCACAGGGGCTCCATCTTGGATTGCAGCTCATGCTGCTCCATGTCAGACAAGGCAGCATGGCAGGGTTTTATCAAGCGGAGCTCAGAGGCTGAACAGTGAAGGCAAGGAGTGCTCTGAAAGCCAGGACTCAGTTCTGGGGGAAAACATGGAATTCTGCACAGCCTGCGTGTGTCCTTGGCTCCTCCAGGGAGCAGGTCCTTCCTCTCTATACACCTCACTGCCACCAAGGGCTTCCTGAGCTCAATGGTAAGGGCTTGGTGAGGAGCACATCCCACACTGTGCTTGCTGGAGACCGAGGGATTCTCCATCCTCACAGCATCCCATGTTGGAGAGCTGCTCTACCAGGGGGGCTGCCCAAACCTGAAAATCACTGATTTTAATAAGCCTCTTATTCACAGTGAGGGAGAGGAGCCAGGCTGTATGCATTGAAGTCTTTAGAAGATTTCCAAGTCATGGCTGCTCCTCTTGCTCCTAAAGGCATCAGTCCATGCACTTACCCACCTCCCTTCCTTCTGCCATTCACCTTGCCTGTGAACTCTGAGTCTCTTTACAAGCTGCAAACCTTTAAATCACCTGGTGTCTGAATCATTCCTCTAAGTGGCATCACGTGTCTTGCTGGGACTTCGAGCTCTAATTAAGTGTGGAAAAAGGATGGAGATCCCTGGAGAAATCAGAGATCAAATTTTGAAGAAGGAAAACGAGATCGGAACAAAAGATAAAGAATCATGAGAAACTTCAGAACAGGGGAAACAGGGCACAAGGTCCCATCTCTCTAACCCCTGTGCTTGATTTTGCATGAAAACCTTTCCAGATTATTTCCCTTTGCAGAATTTCTGGGGAATCTGACCTCTTAGGAGGAGTCCAAAGGCTCCAAAGATGAAGCAAGCTATTTGCAGCCTTGCGTCTGGAGTCATTACCACCACGCTGTGAAATGCAGCTTGTCTAGATGGCAGGGAAAATATAACAGTAACTGTCAGCAGGAATGTGATGGGTATGAACCCCAAGGAGATACATGCCTTCAGAGACCCCCACGGGAGGATCAGCAGGAGTAATGGGATGGATGTGAGCAACAGCATATTTAGGCAGAGCATCAGGAAACGTTTCCATCTCAGCTATTAGTTTTATTAGGAAAAGTCTCCCGTGGGAAACTGGGCGCTGCAGCACTTGACTCACTCCAGGCTAAGCACCAGATAACATGAGGCAGAGGACAGGCGTGTATTGGCGGGGGCAGATGGCCCAGATGACCTAATGGTCTTTTCCATCACTCCCATTCCAATCTCGCCCGGGTAGGGGCTCTTCGCTCACCCCCGTCTGACTCAGGCTGGAGAATAACATGGGAGTTGATGTTCCACTGTTATTTTCCAGTTTCTTCATTAGAGGTCTCTGGGTAAAAGATGGGCTGCGGGGTGACCTCAGCTGAAGTGACAATATTTCCCAGTCCTCTTGCCAGGTCCTGCTTCTCGCAGGGCTGTGTGTGTTGGTGTAGGGGCTGCAGGGTGGCATGGGCTCTGAAGGCCAGGTCCTGGTTCAGAAATTGTTGCTTATCAAGAATGGAGGAAATACAGATACAAAAGACATCCAGGAGAGCTAGAAGATCCTCTCACTAGCTTTTGGCATCTGAGCTGTGACTGCTCCAGGGCTGGTTATTGCCTTTTCTTGATGGTTGCTGGTTTCCCATGGAGGGATGGTGGGAGCAGGGGGTGATGCATGATGTTTTGGTGCAGCCAAACAAGCAGAAGGGGCTGAGTGCATCTTCTTGGTGCTCAGCTATGCTGAGATCCAGAGATTCATCTCATCCCCGAAGGGAACCATCTGAGAAGGTTGTTCCTCTGAATACAAAGCTTTCCTCAGCTCCTCAGACCTCCTGCCGCAGTCTGAACTGGCCAGAGGTGTGCAGACTACCACCTGCTTGGCTGACACCCATTTGACATCCATGCTGGGATCCTTCTCTCTTCCCTGGGGTGGAGATCTGGGATTACCCTGGAGTGGGGACCTCCATGCCCATAGTAGTTTCCCTTTCCATTATCCTTAACGCCTGGGAGCAATGTTCCTTCTTCTCAGCTGACTTCACTCTCCCCCTCAATCAAATCCCCTTTCCAAACTATTCCATCACAAATCCACCAGCCCTTTCAGCATGCCCAGGCTGTCCCTCAGAGGACACAGAGCACCAACAAGGGCACAGGCTGTCCCTCATGGTTCAAAGGGGAGACAAAGCAGGATGAAATGGTTTGTTCAGCCTCAGCCCACCCATCTCCCTGCTGCACACAGAGCCAAGGGGGACATGCAGGTAGGCAGTGAGGGACACTGGGCTCACACTGGTGGCCCTGGAGCCCATCTAGATCCTCTGCTGAAACCTCCCAGGTTGTCTCTGGCTTCACAGGGCTTGGGTTTGACACCAAACAGCTCAAAGAGTTATGACCAAGCTGACTTTCCCATGCTCCTCCCATTGCAAAGTACTTAACTGAAGTTCACCTCTCAGCATTAAAGATATTTCTAAGTGCTTTATTAAGGGGCACTGTCACCTCTTAAATACTTTGTTAACAAAGAGCCTGGGAAGCATCCCCTTGAGATGGGCAGTGAGTGCATCCAGAGGAGGGTGTGTGAGCCCAACATCTACAGCGGGCACCAGAGCTGTGCTTGTGGTGCAGAGCATGAGATGCACAGGGATGCACAGGGATGCTGCTGCCCCAGCTCCCAACCATCTGAGGGTGGGTGAGGATCCTGAGCTCTGCGGGAGGTGCATGTGTGAGTGCTGGAGCAAGAATCTGGGGGGATTTGGATGCTGCATTTCATTGACTTGTTGACTTACTGAAAAATGGAACTTCAACTGTCATTGTCATTTGGCTTCACCTTACCTTGATGTCTAATCTAGGAGCTGCCTGGGATTCTCTGCAGCTGGAGAAGAAAGGTGCATCCCTGCAAACAGCAGGTCCTTTCAGTATTTCAGATGCCTCTTCAGAGTGGGAAGCACTGGCTCTGTCAGCCCCATGATACCCCCCAAGAAAGCAAACTTGGGGCTGCCCGTGATGATTCCTTAGGAGTTCTTATTTTAGAAATACCTGACTTAATGTTACAGAAATCGACTGGAATGGTCTGCACTGTGCAAAGTGATGGCAAAGATTTTCTTTCCCTGTTGGAAGCAACTGGTTAGCTGCAAGCACAAGAACTTTGTGGGAAAAGATAGTTAATGACAGCACAGCTTGATTGCCTGGGATGGGATAAAATCTTATCTAAAGAAAAACACAGATGGATACTTGGTGGCACAGGAAGGAATCAAGCTGGAGGGATGAGGCATAGGCACCGGGATACAGAAAAACAGGGACACTTCAGCCAACATCCAGTGATTGCTTGGTGTCAGATGCCCAGGCCACTTCTATGACAATGGATCAGGGAAAGCAGAGAACAGGAACTCCCACTGCTGCTGGAAGACTGAATATGATCCCGATATACACAGGTGGGAAATGTCGAGGAGGTGGCATCACTGCTGCAGGGGGGGTTGGTGAGATCATCACCAAAATGGCACATTCTGGTCCAGTGCCTAGGTTTGAGAGTGACACTGAAAACTTGGAAAGGACTCAGGAAAGAACTAGAAAATTATCCCAGGGCTAGAAATCATTCTCAGTGAGACTCTAATGGAACACAATCTGTTTAGTTTATCTAGTTTTTAAGAGGTGATTTAATCGTGGTCTGTGAGAACTGATGTGGGGGAATGGTTTGAGTGCAAAGGGCTCTTTAAGAGGGCAGACAAAGACAGAAAAAGAGCCGGGGATTGGAAAGCAAAGCTGGTGGTTGTCGAGCTAGAGATAAAGTAACTATTTTTAACAGTGGGAATAACTGACCATTGGAACAAGTTGCCCAGAGACGTGGTGAACTCCCTATCCCATACGGCCTTGAAACACAGACCAGCCACTCTTCTGTGAGTATGTGAACTGAAACACAAGCTGTTGGTCTTGGTCAAGTTAGAAACGTGAATTTTCAACTAAGAAACCGTGAAATGACCCGTGGTGGTAAGAGAGAGATACTCCATTCCATGCTGCATGGTGGTAGGGCCAGGCTTAGCTCCCCACTGACATTTGCAAAGGCAGAGAAGCACAAGGTCACGCTTGTTCTGCATGAAGTCCTACCTGAGTCTGCAAAACTTCTGCTGCCTGAACCTCCCTTTTCTGCTACACTCATCCGTGTCCATCCTTTCTTCTTTTATATCAATGGAGTGTTCCTGGGAGCTTGTTCTGTATTTGGCAAATGTGAAAGAATACCTTTTTGCATCTGATACCTATTGAAAATGGATTTTTAAAATGTATTTTCATGAGGAGAAAACTCTTGGGATATTACCTACAGCAAAACTTTCTGAAACAGGAGCATTGTGGCTGGATCTGTGGCAGATCAGCTGCTCCTTCCCCTGAATTGGGGACAGCTCACAGTTTCTCTGTCACGAGCTGGCTGCAGCACTGCTCAGCCCAAGCTGGCAAGGGCAGTATCTAATGTGGAACTTCATGAATGCACAGATCACCACTTCTGGTGAGGATCCTGGCTGATGACCCTTGGAGGAGGGGTCTCCCCCTTTTCCTCAGCATGCAGTAAAACTCATTTTCCCAGGCTACCTCATGCACATTGCTGGGAGGCATTCCCAGGTCTCATTACTCCCAAATTCATTTGGTTGCCCCCATTTGGAAATTTCCATAATTCCACTGTGAGGCAGATCTAGAACAACAGCAGAAACAAATTGTATCATAGGAAAGCAAAAGGTTAAGTGTTTCAGGACAAAATTGGAAATGGACTAGCTAAAAGAAAACATGAAATGTGGAAAACACATGCCTGAAGTTCTGCTGCCAGTGTCTGCTCAAGGGTCAGCAGAGGTGATGTTGGGTCCTGTAGATGCAGGTGCCAATGGGGCAGATCAGGTCTGCTCGCTCCACAAACACACTTTGCTTAGGAACTCCCTCTTCCCAGTTATACTGGAGGATCAGTAGATATACTCAGACTCATGCTGAGAGTTTGCTCTCCTGCCTCTAGGAAGGATCAATATCAGATCTTTCATGGCTGTGGTGATGGAAACTGCAGCTAAAGCAGCAGAAGAGACCTTCATGGGCTGCTTTCACCCAGGAGAAGTTAGTGGACTCACCACTTCTCCAGGCACCTTCTGTAGCATCACAACAACACATAGTTTCTGAATTAGGGAGACTGTCACTCCTGGGACATGCTGCAGGGGCTTCCAGGGCATTGCTGGATTGTATTACAACAATTATAGCACACAAATGACCCAGCTTTGCCCTGTGGGTATGGGATCCTCCTCCAGGTCTCATGAGTCTAAGAAGGTCACAGCAGTGCCAGGGTAAAATGTCCTCTGGTCAGTCAGATGTAGCTTTGTGTAGCTAGATCTCTGCACCTCAGATGTCCTTTCCCTGGTGTGAAAGGGCTCAGCCAAGCATCATGGCAGGAAGGGTGCATCTGATGTTGACGTGACTCCAACCGCAGGCTCCCCACACCGCAGCCAAGCTGGCCACCTCCCTGGTCCACTGCCCAGCAGGAAGGCTGATGCAAATAACAACTGTGGATGCTGGCACTCACTGGAGGACAGCACAAACATGCATCTGTGCTGTTGGCCGGCTGCTATTCAACACCCATCTTCCTTCTGTTTGCCAAGCTTCAGGCCCACCCAACCCATGAGCAGAAGCTGTTGTGTGTGGCTAAGCAGCCCCGTCGGGCATCACAGCAAATGAACAACAAATAAGCAAAAAATAGGCTGAAAATTGTCTGAGGCTAAATCTTGTTTGTCCAAGTTACTTGACGGAGACTCCTGAATGAAGAAGTCACTGGCAGGAACTGAGATCACCCTGGGAAGGATTTGGAAGAGAGTGAAATGCATTGGCTCCTTTGTCTCGCTGGACAATCATGGCTTTCATCCCTGACCAGTTGCGCTCCACAATGCGTCTCGTGCTTGAAGCCAGAGTGGATGCTTTGGTCAGACCATCCAGTACACTGAAATCCTGGGCTTACATTGCACTCTCAGCTCATTGCAGCAGACCAGGTTTATCCAAGCGTGTTACCAAGGCTGTGAGGAGTCCCGGACCCTGATATCAATGTGGAGAAACAACAGCTGCATCCTTACTCACCAGTTTCTGGGCCCTGGGAAGGACTAAGATCCTCTAAATTACTCTCCTGTGAAACTGTGAATATGTTGGGAACTGAAAGATGCAAATGGAGCTTTCTTCCCCGTTCAGCCCAACCCATTTTACCCACCCCAGGTTGTTTCCTACATATCTTTAATGAGCACTTTCTTGTAATGGGGCAAGTGCAGTAAGCTCTGTATCAGCTGGCTGGAAAGATGGTTCATTATTATGATGTCCTAGGTCTGCCTGAACCTCACACCATGTCTCCTATTCAGGTGGGATTCATTTATAAAGGAGTCTTAATAACTTAGGGGAAATATCTTGGGAAAAGCAGATGGGTCATCTGCCTCTGCAAAGACCTTGAGGAGAAAGAACTGAACCTGACTGGCTGCATGGGTCTCTGTATGGGCATGGCAAGTGGTGCACAACCTCGCTGATGGGTGTACAGGATTTGTGCAACACTGGCAAATCCCTGTTGGACCCATGCTGGGACAGGATGTGTCTTCTTGCCCCTAGGCCAGGACAGTTCTATCCACTGCCTGCATTTTCGTTTTGAGGAGGTGCTGGGAGTTGTGGCCCACCCCTGGGCTGCACGTCCAGCACAGCAAGACCAGTGGCTTCAGCATGAGGCACAGGCACGTCAGGGCTGTGCGGGCAAGGACCTAACTGCCAGAGGTGTTATATGCTTGTAGCTGAATGTGGATGGTCTCAGAGCCTGGACGTGGACACAGCACACACTTCCCTATCAATAAGATCTTGCCTTCCCCCTGGTGAGAGTGGAGGTTGTCCTTGTGGGCATGTCCCTCAGCCCACTACTGAGACATCCTTCAGCTGAATGCTGATGGAGAAATCCTGCAGGAGAAAATTGGGACAGGAGAGGGAATAGGAACATAAGAGGTGCCTTGCTGGGTCAGAGCCATGGCCTGTCCAGCCTGCATCCAGCAGGGGCAACGGGAGATGCTGTTTCGGGGGAGCCTTCTGCAGCTCAAGCACCTCATACTTTACCATCCACAGTCACTGGGCTTGGGACAGTAGAAGGCACATGCTGGCCTGTTCTCTCCAACATTCCCTTATGGACCTGCTGTCCATTAGCCAGTCTGATCCCTTTCTGACCATGCTGACAGCATCTCGCTCCACAGCCTCTTGTGGCAGTAAATTCCTGAGGTTTTGCTCACTCTATGAAGAAATCTTTCCTTTCCTCTGTTCCCCAGTGATATCCCAGCAGTCCCACAGACTGCCCCCAGTTCCTGTTCTTGGGATTTGATTTCATGTGCACCTCATTCACCACCATGGGGATTTTGTAAACTTCAGTCACATCCCTCCCAGCTTTCTCCTCTCCAAAATGATGCATCCCAAACCCAGTCTTTTCAGAGCCTCTTCACAAGACAGTTGCTCCAGCCCTTTGATCATTTTAACTTTCAGTTGAATTGTCCTTCCTAGATGAAAGTTAAAGCCTTCAGGTTTGGTTCTAGCCTCTGTTTGGTTCTGGAGAAGATCTGGCAGATCTTCTCTAGGGGCTGCAGCTTTGGTGAGTGAAAACTCACTTGGAAATATATCCTAAAAATATCAAATGCCTTGTTTGTGATGTTGGCTATAGTCCTTCCATAAATGGTCTACAGCTAAAGAAAATCCCACAATTTTCTGCTCTGCAAAAAGAAAATCCAGGGGAGATTCAGGTTGGACATCAGGGACAATTCCTTCCCTGGGAGGGTGATTGGGGGTGGGAATGGGCTGCCCAGGGAGGTGGTGGGGTCACTGTCCCTGGAGGTGTTCAAGAGGTGTCTGGATTTGGTGCTGAGTGCTGTGGGTGAGTGGGGATGGAGGTGGGGGTGGGACTGAGTGAGCTTGAAGGTCTCTTCCAACCTTGATGATTCTATGATTCTCTGAGCCTAAGAAAATGCTGTTGTGATTTAATCTCAGGCTGAGGAACAGCAAAATTGTGAAGACAATCTCAGATTGAGGTAACAAATCTCACAGGGCAATTTCCCTGGTGACTTTCCATAAACATGCATTTATTGAACCCTGGGCTGCACGTGGTCCTGGAGCATTTGCAGAAGATGGTCGATGTCACCCTGCTCCCAGAACTGTCTGGAGACCCCAAGCCTTTGCTCTGCAGAAGTACAGCTGTGCTTAAGATTCTCTTTTCAAGGCTCACTGCAGAGGTTAAGCTGTGTCAAAGGAAGTTGTTTTTCCAGAGCCAGCATTGAAGGACAGAGCTCTGGTACACCAGTACGCAGTTTGTCATGACAGTCCATGAAGCTATCAGAAAGGCTTTGGGACAGAGAAGGTGGACATTCATTTGTAAATTTTCTGGTTTTCTCAAGTGCTCCTTGATAAGTGAACGAACAAAAACCAACTCTCTGACCTGTTTCATCTTCAACTTGTGCAGAAGCATATACCACACATATGATGGAAAGGAGTAAGTTCATCTGAAGCACAGCATCAGGCTAAGCATCTCCCCAGCTTTATGTTCATCCCACATCTTCTGGATCCACACTTGTATGTTCCCACCCTTGGAAAGACCAGGTAGAGCTTGTACTTGGCTCTTGACTCTGATCCTCCTCTACAGTGAGGGTACTGGTGGCAGGACACAGTCAGCCATCAGGCTCCTGTCCATTGCAAGCAGCACAGTGTGTGCAGGAAGCCATGGGAAGGAAGGGGCAGCACCACCATTCATTTTTGCTCTTTGCAGAAAACCAGGTGTACAAGCAGCAGAGAGGAACCACTGCAGAGAGCAGGAGCCATGGCACAGGGACTGCAGTGAAGGGACTCACCCCATCGGGTGCTGCACACTGAACCATGGCCGGCAAGCATGGACCCTCTGCTCCCAGGGAGGGAGGTGTCCTGCTGACCAGGTTCATGACTCATGTAGAGTCCCTTTGCCATGACCACCGAGCCCAGAGAGCAGAGAGTGGTGGGTGAGGAGGTACCCATCTGCCCTACGCCACTGCTCTGAGACCTCCTCACACTGTGTGAGCAGATGCAGCCCTGCCCTCAGCTGTCCCTGTGCAGCACGAGTGGGACACTGACCTCTCCCTGCCCCAGGCTGGACACTGCTGTGTGTGCCCTGGGACCTGCCGACTCATGCATCTGACTCACCCTAGGCTGAATTTCTATTGTCCCACATTGCTCCATTTTGCTCCATCCCTCCCACCCATGGGGATCCTCTCCCTGTGGCAGGGAGGCTCTCAGCCCCGTGGCAGAAGAGCAGCAGCTTTACTGAGAGTCAGCTCATGGCTGAGAGATGATGAATGGGCTCACGGCTTGGCTGCAGCATGTGTGGGACAGAGCCCTTGCACACAGCTATGGCCTGAACTTACTATCTGGAACAGTGCAGGAGACCCGGGGAGCCCAGAAGGCCAACTCCAGCCTGAAGTGTCAGCTTCCAGAAGGAAGCTGCATGGGACAGGAGCTGCCTGACTGTACCCATCTGGAGCTGCGTGGCCCCAGCCCAGGGCTCCAGCCCTGCAGCCACCTGGAGGTCCTGGTTGATGGCGTGTGGCCATCTGGTCAAGGGACGGGATTGTCCCGCTCTACTCTGCACTGGTGTGGCCTCATCTCGAGCACTGGGTGCTGTTCTGGGCTCCGCAGTTCAAAAAGGGCATCAAACTGCTGAAGTGATGGCTTATGAGGAGCAGCTGAGGTCACTTGAATTGTTCAGCCTGGAGAAGAGGAGGCTGAGGGGTGACTTCATGGCACTCTCTGGCTTCCTCCAGAGGGGAGGAGAAGGGGCAGGGACCGATCTCTGCACTCTGGTGAGCAGTGACAGGACTGGGGGTGACAGCAGGAGCTGAATCAGGGGAGGGTTAGGTTGGGTGTCAGGAGAAGGTTTATCCCCCAGAGGGTGGTGGAGCACTGGCACAGCTCCCCAGGGCAGTGGTCACAGCACCAACCCTGACTGAGCTCAAGCAGCGTTTGGATGATGCTCTCAGGCCCATGGGGTGACCCTGGGGTGTCCTGCACGGGGACAGGAGTTGGACTCAATGATCCTGGAGGGTCCCTTCCAACTCTACATGTTCTGGGATTCTATAATTCCAGGCCCTGCCCGATGTGTGCTCTGCTGGCCACGTGTGTCACCAGTGGATCCCCTGGCTAGTGCTGCCCAGTGCTGCAGCCCAGCCTTTCTGCCTTCCCCTCTGGAATGGGGCATGTGGGGATGCAGGGAGCAATTTGTCTGCCTCCTCAGGAAGGGATGCAGAGCCTTGTCCTGGTGATAAAAGGAGTTGCAAAACGCAGAGCTCAGGAGGAAAGGAGAGACCAGGATGGGTGTGTGCCAGCTCAGAGCTTCCTCTGATCACCTGTAAGAGTGGCTCATCCTGCCGTATGATTTTCAGTGCACTCCATGCTTCAAAGCCCATCTCACCAGAGATCCCTCACCCCCAGGGAGATGTAGGATCATCCAGGAATGTGTCCCCCTGACAGGTCCCAGCGCTGGCTGAGAGGTACAAGAATCAGCTCTTCCCTTTGGATGCAAGAAGAGGATCCACCCTGGGTCAGGGAGAGCAGGACTGGACTTTCATTTGTCCCTGTTGGCTGCAGCAATGGGGTCTCCCCAGGCCAGCTTTGCTCCCCACCCATGCTATGGCACTGATGGAGCAGCAAACCCACTGCATTGGGAAGGGAGGGCAGGCTGGCTCATTCCTAGCTGGTTTGAGTTAAGTGGTGGGGATCTCTTGGACTCTTGTTGTCCCCAGACCTTCCCTTGCCTGCCCTAGCCCCTGCCTGCCCCTGCTTTGTTGCAGTTTATTGGCCAAAATTCCCACCAGATCCCATCAGGATGGAGCTCTGCACCATCCCTGGGGCCTGGCCAGGCTAGGGGCTCTCCTGGGAGGATGACCAAATGCTCACCATCCACCTGGTCTGTTGTCCTCATGCCTGCCTTCCCCTGTAGGAGTTCAGCCTCGGGAAGAAACGTCCACAGATGCCAGGTCAGAGTAAACAGCAAAAGGTCTCTGAACTTCTATAGAGAGGAAGACTTTTTCACAGCTGACCCAGATCAGTTTTGGCTACTTCTGCTAACCTGCTATGGTTACCTCTGTCTTACTTGTACCATGTCCCAGTCAGGGCAGTCTTATCCACACAAATAATTAAGCAATTGTTCCTACAAAGGTGTCCAGCACTGTCTCCTGAGGGATTACATGGCCCTTAGGGTCCAGCACCCTGGTCCAGCCTCTAGCTCTAAATGAGAGTCCTCACCTTCAGGGATGGGGAGTTTGGATGGTGTCATTGAATTTGAAGCCACTTGCCATGATTGAACCGCTTTCTGGAGGTTCCCCATCCCAGGAGATCTGGCTAGATCAAGGTCTCTGGTTTCTATTCAGATGTGTCCACCCAGTGACCCTCCACACACAGGAACATTGTCCCAGCCCACAAGAGCATCTCAAGGGCAGCTCTTAACATTCATGGGCTGGATTAGAAATCTGTCACGTAACCTACCCAAGAAACTTTCTGGAGCTTTACAAAGCCCTGGAAACTTTTTGTCACCCTGTTTCTGAGCGTCCCCTGCATCCTCCAGATGGTACAGATGCCTGGGAGGCACAGAGGAGGTGCTGGTGGTGTTTTTCCCAGAGGGTGCCTGTTGCTGGGTACCACACATCAGAACAGAGCACACCATAGAGCTGGGGCTGTGCTACTGCTGCCCTGAGCCAGCTCTGGAGGGGTGGGGAGGTGGCCACGGACAACCTGTACCTGGCGTGTGGAGAGGGAACTGAAACAGTCAGGGAGCTAAAACACTCCCCTTGCAAAGAGCTCTGTGACAGACCAACCTTTTCCTGGTCTGTCCTGCCCAGAGAGACCCTAAAATAAAGGTCCATCCCTGAGGCACCAAACCACAGGGGAGAGAGAAGCAGGAGCAGGGAGCGGGACCAGGTCGGTGAGCTCAGCCCCACACACAGGGCAGCCACACAGATCCATGCTGTTGACAGAGCCAAAAATAACTCCAGAATCTCTGTTTAACGCTGTTTGGAAAAGCCTCCCTCACCGAGATGGCGAGCTGCCCCAAAGGCAGGATCAATATTTATAAATGCCAGGACTTCCGTGCCCCAGTAACTCGCCTGGGAACTGGGCTGGTGGTCTCCATGAGCTGTGTCAGTGTTTCTGGGTGCTGCCCGCAGGAGCCAGGCAGGCTGGGGGGGCTGCAGGAGGAGGCCTGGGCTGTGCAGGGAGGCTGCTGGGCAGGGAATTTCCTCCCATGTGAAAATGTAATGAATTTTTGAGAAAATTCAGTGCCAGTGCTGAGCCAGTTGGGTTGAAGTTGTCAAGAAATGTTGGCCGGTTCTGAGCGTCTTTCTCACATCAGCACGGGCTGGGGGCTCCTCTGTGATAGCAGAGGGAGTGTGGGGCCCCCCCCAAACACAGGAGACTGTCCCCATCCTCCCGTGCCCAGGATCCAGATCATCTTTCCTCTTCCAAGCAGCCTGTCCTGCCCACGCGGAGAAAAGTTTGGAGGTCAGTGCCTCAGCTTTCATGAGCATGACCAAAGTTTGAGCCAACAAGGAAAAGTGCAAAGAAATGGCCATTTTGGGTCAATGTGAGCTGCAGTTTCTGGATTGCAATTTTCCAGGCCAGCAAACACAAAACTTGCTCATTCTGATCAGGACGGCTGTCTCTTCCTACCAGACTGGCTGGCAGTACCCCACTCCTCTCCCACCACAGCCAGAGTCACACAGCATGCTTTCTGGGGTGATAAAGATGATTTTAATGATTTCTCTCCTCCTTCTCACGCTTTGCAATCCCCTCCACTGTTCTATCCAGCTGACTGCGGACTGCTGTAGACAGCAGATGTGGGATATATTTAACCCCCAAGTCATCTCTCCAGCTAGAAGTTTCGCACAAACAAATGTGTCAGCAGATGGCAGGGACAACAAGCTGTGGCACGAGGATGGGAGATGATTACCAGCAACTCCCTAAACTGATTTTTCCTGATAAAAAAGCCTCCTCCACTTCCCAAAATGTCCTGCCTGGTATTTGGACTGGGATGTCTGAGGGATGGCAGGCTGAGGGCTGCTAGGGATAGGTCCCACCTTGCTAGATGCCAGCCACCAGGGCCTCTCCTATTTGGCCTTCATCAATCCCACAGGACCAGTCCCAGTCCATGAAGAAGGACCCTTCTGAAGTGATCGGGGCACTGCTCCTCTGTGATGAAGGCCTGGAAGCAGGATGCTTCCCAGGCAGGTGCCCAGGGCACACGTTTACCTGTGTGGCTGAGTGATGGAGAACATCAAACCCTTCTCTGTTCTGGAAAGGAGCTTCTGATCCAAAGCATGGCACCACCTTGGCACCATCAAAGGATTGCAGTGGAGGTTGTAGTGAGGCTGGTGTTGGTCTCTTCTCCCGAATTGCTAATGACAGGACGAGAGGAAATGGCCTCAAGCTCCATCAGGGGAGGTTTAGGTTGGAAGTTAGGAAGAAGTTCTTTACTGGGAGGGTGGTTGGGCACTGGAATGGGCTGCCCAGGGAGGTGGTGGAGTCACCATCCCTGGGGGTGTTCAACAAATGGGTTGAAGAGGCACTTGAGGCCATGGTCTAATGGTCTAATGGTTAGGAATATGATGGGATAAAGGTTGGACTTGATGACCCTGGAGGTCCCTTCCAACCATAATGATTCTATGATTCTATGATTCTTTGATTCTATGATTCCATCCCCTGCTCCTCCAGCAGAGAAAGCCAAGCATGGTGGTGGGAAAGCCGAGCGCACAGGCACTGGTGTGCATCAGCCTGCCAAAAAGAAGACTGGCAGGAGTCTCTGCCCCAGCAGGAACATGGTCCATGCATCAACTGGGCTGGGACGTGCAGAGGGACATGTGCCACTGGGGGCAGTTCAGAGGGAGAGCAGCTAAGTCAGCAGGCGAGCGCATGGCTGGAGCCCCGCCAGCACCTGCCACCCCTGGAAATAGCTCTGACAGAGAGTTGGGCTCCAGGCATGGAGTCTCCTTCTCTTGTGTTATTACGCAGCACATGATACACGAAACATGTTGGCAGCAGCCAGTCTAGGGAGAATTGCAGCAAGGGAGGGAGTGAGATTAATAGGAAAACAAATCAGCACCTAGAAACGGAGCAAACGGACAACACGGAGGGACCCAGACCACCGGGGATGCTGGATCGCAGACAAACCCCTGCACATGCATGGAAGGAAAAACAGGCTGTGTGCAGGGCTGGCCACCGGGTGCAGAGGCAGGAAAATGAAAGGAAAACCCTTTATTATCTAAATGGGGATACGGTCTCTGGAATAACAGACTCTTCAGCCCAGGAATGGTGTTTGAAGCACTACAACAGCTGAAAGAGGTGTTGATGGGTGCTGTCATCAGAAAAAATGAGAGCACAGAGATACTGTTTTTTACCTAAAGCCAAGACACGGGAGAAGAAATAGATACTTGGTTCTGGAGCTGGGAAATCTGCATCAGCATGGGCCTGCGGAGGTAGTAAAGCAGAACTTCCAACCTCAATGATTCTATGATTCTGTGTAGGGGAGATGCTGGGAGAAACAGATCTAACACAGAAGAAATGTCACAAGATTAACAGTATGAGAAATGACCAATACCAAGTGGTGGCTGGTAGGGTTTGAGACACGCTGGCTTGAGAGCAAGGTACAATGGACACAGGGAATAGAGTGGACAGGAAAATGTGTGGCTCCAGGCAGCAGTGGAGGAACTGCTCTGTGTTTTGTGCCCAGTGCAGTCTGTAGCTTGCAGATTTAGGAGCAAGGATCCTGACCAGCCAGAAGCTTGTTGTTTTACTAACAGCATCTGTGGAGAGGAGGGAGGTTGCTCCCAGACAGAAAATGAGCTGCTGACTGTGTCCCTTGGAAGGACATGAACCTACCAGCTCACTGCAGTGCACACACTGAGCAACCCCCAATCACCATGAAGCAGCCCCTACTGAGGAGCTTTGGAGATCAGCTCTGAGGAAAAAGAGTTCAAGTGAGTTGAGCTGGGCTTACCTTGCACTGTACATACAGATCTTCAGCCTTTTAGCTTGTTTCACCACCTGCATGGCTGGAAGGAAAGGTTCAAGGGACGTTACAAAGATCCCAACAGAAGCGTGTGCTGAGACAGGACAATTTGTATAGCAAGGTTGGTGAGATCACAGAAAATCAACATGACAGATACCAGCATCTCCTACCAGCAGGTGACGGGTGAGTTCTGGGCCACATTTATGGTAGAATTTTTCTTAAAAGAGGCCAAGCACCAGGGGACTGAAGAGCTGACATCATGGACAGATGCCTAGGCATGCTGAGTTGAGGATGAAGGCATGCCTGGAGAGGTGCCAGGGCTGGATATTGATGCTCAGCTGAAGACAAGTGCTGTGCCCCATCCTGAAAGGAATCTCTGCAGCCTCCTGAAACTCCAACCTGCCTGTGAAAAGACTGAAAGAAACCTGATCTCATTTAGTAATGGATCACAGATACGCAATTGCTGGAATAGCAAACAAAGCCTGGGAATGGGACTTTCTAGAGGCCATTCAAGTCAGAAATCTGATGAAGAAGGTGAAGATGCACTGAAGATGCACTTCAGAGAGCCTGATGCTCTCCACATGTACTGTTTAGACACTGGGCCACCACATTCAGCAACAGAGCGGACACAGTCTGGCATCCTGCAGGAACCTGGACACAAGGTATCTTTCCCCACATCCCACACAGAAGGGAGCAGGAATGGCAAATGCCAAGGAGATGGTCCCCTTTGGAAATCATTGCAATAAATAGCAATAAAGCCCAAATCCAAGGAAGCTGGTGAACCAGAAACTACAAGAGGGCACTAGGAAGTCAGTCTGGGGCCCAAAAGTCCACCTCTTAAATGCAAATTCAGTTTGGCTGGAGAAATACAGCAGTGAAATTCTCCAAACCGTTTATAGTCCCTGCTTCTTTAAGGTGAATGACCCCCTCCCCAGAAGACCTCATCAAACTCAGTTTTGAGGGCAATTTAGCTGGAATAATAGGGGAACTTAGAGCCTCTGAATACAACCCTGGAGTGTGCCAGCAAAGACAAGAAGATGGGGCAAAAAGGGGGGACAGAGACTCTGCTGCACCCCTGGGAGGAAGGGAGGGGGGGAAGTGACAGGACTGGGGTGGGAGGAAATCTCGAGTTGGGTACACGGAGAGTGCACTTTACGTGGTAACTCCCAGCATCTCCTCTGGGACAGCTTGGAGGGGTTGTGCATGGTGTTCCTCTCCATTAGTAATTACTTTATGCCAGCACATGTAAATAATTATTCTGGCAGGGCTTCCCAGCAGAGTGCTGTGTGCAGTCCTTCTGAGCCGCTGTAGCATTGACCCCGGAGCACAGCCGGCTCTGCTGGCTCCCTTGGAGGCCAACACCATGAGCGATGAGATCTGTGTTTGCACATGGACAGCCTACAAGTCCTTGCATCAACAGCACTTTGGAAACTCGTAGTATCTGTGCAGGTGAAGTGCAGTTGCATGCGGTCAAACTCACTGCTTCCCTTCACCAACTGATTGCGTAGCCCACTCCTTCCCCTGAAATCAGACCCTTGAGAGAGAAGTTTTGGGGTTAAAGAGGTGGGAGGAGAAATTATTACAGAAAAAGGAAGATAAAAGAAGTCTCCATCACTTCTGCAAAGGTTTTGCCTGAGACCCATGAGGGTGTAGACGCCAGTTACAAAACCCTGTGAACAGCAAGGTCTCCAGTGAAAGCCAGAGTCCTTGCAGACTGATGTGCCTCTGCGCGGTACCGAAACAAACCTTTCACCCCAGAAATCTGCCTCTTTCCAAACTCCAACAGTGCCCTCAAGTGCTCAAAGGAGAAGTCGCAAGCCAGGGATGGAGCTTGCTACCACCCAAGCTGTGGTGCAGCGGAGAGATTGTAAACTGGGAGGGGAAAGATGCGGTTGCATGGCCTTGAGCTTGGCTCACTGCTGTCCCTGCCTGTGCTAAGCCGAGATGGCCGCATCCCCCCGTCTTCTGTTCCCCTGCGTGGGCAGATCTGCGCCATGTGACAGCCCAGCTGTCACCAAGAGATGCTCCAAGAGCATCCAAAGCAGATCTATGGTCTGTGTTGCCTGGAAAAGATGCACATGTCAAAAACTTGTGAAAACAACTGTGGTTTGGATTTGACCACTGGAGTGATCCCACCCACTCAGAGCTCCTAGGCTCATCCCTCCAGAAGTCGTGACCTCCTCTGGAGGGGAGAGGACTGACTCTGTGTCCCAGCTTTGGAGGGGAGGTTGTGTTTCACCCCATCTGACTCCCTGCTGTGATCTTTCCAAGCTGTGTGGAGACAGTTTTGGCACAGCAAGTCAGGGCAGTCCTCACTCCTCCAGTGGGCCGTGTCTCAGCAAGAGGGGCTCCTTCAGGGAACACGAGATAAGGCCTGTTCAGATCCGTGGGACCTCTGCCTGCTCTGCAGAAGGAACTGGAACCACTGTACGTGGTCATCTGGGCTCCTTTGTGTGACATGTAAGTGATCCCTGGCACAACGACAAACTCAAAACCAGCTCACCTGGCTCAGGTCTTCCCCTGAAGGTTCCCCGGAGAGTCACCTAGTGGAGCTTTATCTTATGGTCCTACACTTTAGGGAAAGAAAACACTCAGATGGTGCACCTCCACTCACCAGTATTTGCTGTACAAGAACAAAGATCGAGGGACCACGGAGTGTTACGGTGATGAGAATTGACAAAGATTTATTGGGACACTGTTCTTGTCCCCTGTTTCCTCACCCTTTTCTTTATTTGGGGAGGTTATTCTTAGCCTGGGTCAAGGCACTGATTTGTTTACACTGTGTGACCCCAAACCACGTTGGCTGAAGCAGCAGAGGGGACAGAAACAGGCAGATAGGGAAGGGAACTTCTGAATCTGTTTTTGTCCCAGTATCTAGAGTATCATGGGACCATCCCCTCTGACCACCTTGCCTTCAGCCCTGAAGGACAGCCTGCCTGGCTTCTCTGAAGACAAATTTGTTGTCCTCTTCCTGCTACTGCCCTGTCATCTCCATACAACACCATCCATCACCTCCAAGGCAGGAGCTCTCTCAGCAAGCTGATGTCATCCCATCAGCCCACTTGGAATCACAGACACTGCCATGCAAACAGCAATTTCAGCTCCAGAGCTGGTTTCAGCAAAGAGCCACCCTTCTGTCACCTTTTGCTGTGCTGCCTTGATCTGGGCAGTGATGGGCATTCAGGTTTCTCCTCTCTCTAATCCTGGTGAAAAGCTGCTATCACAGGTGCCTGATCCAGGTGGAAGTACCACAACACAAAGCCAAAGCAGATGCTCTACAAGCTGGCTCACAAACATGGAGTCAAAACCTCATGTCCCATCAGACCCTTTAGAGACATCAGGGCCCTTCTCTGCCATCCTGGACTTTGCAGGAAAGGTTTTGGTGCTCCAGAGAAGGCACCTACTGTAATGCACAGCTCCTACTCTGCTGTGGCTCATCACTGCCTCAGACAGCATGAGATGACCCTGCCAGTGAGCGCAGATCTGACAGTGATGAGGATGCTCTTTCTAGTGTTGTGGGCAGTGCTCACTGCCCTTTGTCTCACCAATGCTTCTTGGCAAGTGCCAGCCTCTCCCTATGGCAGATGAGGAGTAGGTTTTTCATCTGACAATCCTGGTCATCATCGTCAGTTCAGCTGCTGTCAGCAGGCACAGAGCAAGAGCCACTAGTGACTTCTAAGGCCTCAGCATCAACTTGCCTTGATCAACACTGGCCTGTGGATAAAAATAACCAGGTTTGGGTCCAGTGCTTTTTCACGGGGATCTCTTCAGCACATAGAGAGGAGGTCTCATGAGAAAACTGGTGGTGCAGGAGTTGACAGCTGTAGCAGAGACAGCCAGCTTCAGGAGACGAGCAAAGGACCATAGTCTGAGCAGGTCCCCCAGGAACCTCTCTCCACATCTCTGCAAGAAAATGGCCTGTCCTGCTTTTCAGGCACTCACCAAAAGTGACCTTGAAACTTCTTTCCTGTGAGAGTGCCAGAGCACTGGACCAGGCTGCCCAGAGAGGCTGTGGAGTCTCCTTGGCTGGAGACATTCAAACCCCGCCTGGATGCGTTCCTGTGTGATGGACTCTAGGTGACCCTGCTCTGGCAGGGGGGTTGGACTGGATGAGCTTTCGAGGTCCCTTCCAACCCCTAGGATTCTGGGATTCTGTGCTGCTTGATGCCATTCCTATTCTATCGGCCAGAATAGCCGGCTGTGCCACCCCCAGCTGGGGATCCCGGCCAAAAGGCATCTCCCTGGCAGAGCGCAGAGGCCCCAGAGCAGAGCAGGTCTCATCACGATGATGTGAGTTTCTAATACCCGTTTGTTTGCAAGCTGATCCACCTGACCACACGCCAGCCCCGGGACTTCATCTGCATCCCTGCAGAGCGGGCTCATCGGTCCCCAGGACCCACAATCCCCGCTCTGCCGGGGGTCACACACAGCCTGGTCTCAAAGCCACATTGCCGAGGACATCACTGTCCCCACCTCCATGTATCTATCCCGAAATTAGCACTTGTTAATGCAAATGAGTCTGCTCATTACGCCTCCCCCTCACTCCATCAATAGATGGCAGCAGATTGCCCCCTTCCAGTGCCTGGATCCGCTGCTCCCTGCACTGTCCAGTCATTTATTTACTTTTTCCAAGTAAAACGTGGCCAAAATCTTCCTGATCCACTATGACACGGGCCAGACAAAACTGTCCCAGAGCTGCAGGCAGAGGAACCAGAGAGTGCCTGGCCCAGTGGAGAGGGTTCATGCCGCTGGCTCCTGTGCAGATGCACCTTTCGAGGCCAGCAGGGACACTTGGTGGCCTGGCTGATTGATGGCTGGGACAGGTCCCACTTACTGGGGCCATCTGGAAGCTCTCAGAGCCCGCTGCAATGAAACGCAGCCAGAGGCTCTCTCTGAGCTCCAGGCTGGGTCAGGTTACTGACAGAGACAGGGAACATAAACCCACCGAGACCCAGCTGGGCTCCTGGGGAGGAACAAGGAGCACCCCTGCTCTGCCAGCATGTGCCCATGCAGAAATACACACTGGGGGCTCTGCCCGTGCCCCGAGAGCAGGTTGCCCATGCACGGGCTCAGTGAGGACAGACTGTTTGCCACCCCATGTCCTGCCACATGCAGACCAGTGCATGGGTACTCTTCATGCTCCTTATGGGAGAAAACAACCAGGATTCGTGGAGCTCTGCCTAGGGGTGGATGATGAGCGAGGTGACAGCTTATGGGTAAGAATTAAGGGGCAGGCTAACATGGGAGACATCATCGTAGGTGTTTACTACAGGCCACCCGATCAGAACAAGGAAGCTGATGAGGCTTTCTACAGTCAGATGAAAGTTGCGTCATGATCACAAGTCCTGGTTCTCATGGGAGACTTCAACCACCCTGATATTTGCTGGGAAGGCAACACAGCCAGGGACACACAGGCCAGGAGGTTCCTGCAGAGCATTGGTGATAACTTTTTGACACAGGTGGTCAAGAAGCCAGTGAGGAGACATGTACTGCTGGACCTTGTGATAACAAACAAAGGACTGGTTGAGGATGAGAAGGCTGGGGGCAGCCTTGGCTGTGGTGACCATGAGATGGTAGAGTTCAGGATCGTGAGTGGAGGACGCAGAGCGACCAGCAGGATTATGACCCTGGGCTTCAAGAGAGCTAACTTTGGCATCTTCAAGCAACTACTTGGAGAAATCTCCTGGGTTAGGGCTCTAGAGGGTAGGGAGACCCGAGAGAGCTGGTCAATATTCAAGTAAGCTCAAGATCAGTGCATCCCTATGAGTAAGAGATCAAGCAAAAGAGGTAACAGACCTGCATGGATGAGCAAAGAGCTGCTGGAAAAACTTAAATGGAAGAAGGAAGTTCACAGAACATGGAAAAAAGGACTGGCCACCTGGGAGGGATACAGGAACATTGTCAGGGTAGGCAGGGATGCAGGAGAAAAGCTAAGGTCCACCTGGGACTTAATTTGGCAAGGGACGCCAAGGACAACAAGAAGGGCTTCTTCAAGTACATCAGCAGCAAAAGGAGGACTAGAGAAAATGTGGGCCTGCTGCTGAATGAGGCGGGTGCCCTGGTGATGAAGGATACAGAGGAGGGGGAGTTACTCAATGTCTTCTTTGCTTCAGTCTTTACTACTAAGGCCAGCCCTCAGGAGACCCAGATCCTGGAGCTAAGAGAGAAGGTCTGGAGAAAGGAGGACTTTCCCTTGGTTGAGGAGGATTGGGTGAGTAATCATTTAGGCAAACCGGACACCCACAAATCCACAGGTCCCGATGGGATGCACTCACGAGTGCTGAGGGAGCTGGCAGACATCGTTGCTAGACCACTCTCCATTATCTTTGAAAGGTCATGGAGAGCAGGAGAAGTGCCTCATGACTAGAAGAAAGCAAATGTCACTCCAGTCTTTAAAAAAGGCAAGAAGGAAGGCTCAGGAAACTACAGGCCAGTCAGTCTCACCTGAATCCCCGGTAAAGTGATGGAACAACTCATTCTGGATGTCATCTCTAAGATATGGAGGCAAAGAAAGTTATCAAGAGTAGTCAGCATATGGGTTCACCAAGGAGAAATCATAGAATCATAGAATCATTATGATTGGAAGGGACCTCCAGGGTCATCAAGTCCAACCTTTATCCCATCATATTCCAGACCATCAGACCATGGCCTCAAGTGCCTCATCAACCCGTTTTTTGAACACCTCCAGGGACGGGGACTCTACCACCTCCCTGGGCAGCCCATTCCAGTGCTTGACCAGCCTGACAGCCTTCTATGATGGCATGACCAGCTGGGTAGATGAGGGGAGAGCAGTGAATGTTGTCTACCTTGACTTCAGCAAGGCTTTCAACATGGTCTCCCATAGCATCCTCATAGGGAAGCTTAGGAAGTATGGGTTAGAGGAGTGGACAGTGAGATGTGTGGAGAACTGGCTGAACGGCAGAGCTCAAGAGGGCTGTGATCAGTGGCTTGGGGTCCAGTTGGAGGCCTGTAGTGTCCTCCAGGGGTCAGTACTGGATCCTGTCCTGTTCAACACTCATCAGTGACCTGGATGGAGGCAGAGTGCACCCTCAGCCAGTTTGCTGATGGTACCACACTGGGAGGAGTGGCTGGGGCTGGAGAGTTGGGTTGAGAGGAACTCGAGATGTTCCACAAGGACAAGTGTAGAGTCCTGTACCTAGGGAGGCACCAGGCAGGTTAGGGGCTGAGCAACCAGGGGCTGAGCAACCAGGACGCGAGGAAACGGCCTCAGGTTGTGC
>VZRW01002841.1:0-28220 GCA_013398125.1 Aegotheles bennettii
CTGAGCTTGGAAGATGTGGTCCTGGAATGTTGACCATCTATCTTGGGTCCCTTTACCATCTAGTACCCTGTCCCATGGGATCTCCCCTAGCAAGTGCTTGAAGAGGCCAAAGTTGACCCTGCTGAAGTCCAGGGTTGAAATCCTGCTAGATATTCTGTTCAACTCTCAACTCGCTCCTCATCCGTCCCAGGACAGAACTCAATACATTCCAGTTGCTCTCTCACATAAAGAGCCACTCCACCACCTTGCCTTGTTGACTTGTCTTTCCTAAAAAAAGGACACAGCCATCCAGGACCACGTTCCAGTCATGTGAGCTGTCCCACCATGTCTCAGTAATGGCCACCAGTTCATACCCCCCTGACCGCACACACATTTTTAACTCCTCCTGTTTTTTCCCCACACTGCGTGCGTTGGTGTACAGATGATCAAAGATGCTTTTCTTCAGACTTGTGGGAGATACAGTCTGGGGGTTTTTTGGGTATAATGAAGGATTATGAGAAGGTTTTGAGATGACTGCTTGAGCCCAGGTGGTTTAGTTTGCATCTGGATGGCCAAATGGGTGTTTAGCCTCTCAAAGAGAGTGGTCTGCCTGACCTTCACATTTATGGGAAGAGATTTATGTGTACATGAGGGCAGATGGCTGTGTATACACTCTAACATTACTCCAATGAATTAACATATTTAAGGCTGTAAAACATCTTTCACAATGAGATTTTTCAGGGGAAAGAGTGTTTATGTTTACTTACTGATTTATAATGATCCCTCGATAAATGTTCATTAAACCTTTGCAATTAGGGAACTTTTCTATTCGCTTGTAATGGAGACTCTAAATACTGTCTGATAAGTGTCGTTGTAGTGAATGTTACGCTTGTCAAACAGTGCCTTGAAATGTGATTTTTTTTCCTGAATACTGTTGAAAATCATTATTCATTTATTAAGTGCCAAAAGTGTGTTACTGCAGTATGAAGAACAGAATAAGACTCAATTTGGCTCCAAGGAGATTACAAGACAGCACATATTTAAAGGAATAAATATACTGGGCGATTCATATGTTCTGACTGGCAGTGGTGTCATTATTTTCTCTGCATCCATCCTCCCTTGTAGCTCACAGGAAAGGCAGTGAATGGGTAAAACACTTTCATCTGGGCTGGTGAGTGCTGCAAAAGAAAGATTTGGCCTGGGAAACACAGGCTGTCTACGTATGAGAGTAAAAGACAGGCCTAGGTATATAGTTCTAAAAACTGAGTTTTCCTTCATTACTGTGCCACCTGTATGGCAAGAAGGTTGCAGTGCTCGCATCATTTAGTGGCTGGAGATATGAGGACTATAAATTTTATTTCTGACAAGCGGTATGACCTTAGGGAAGTTATTTTATTTATCTGAGCTCCAATTCATCCAACTATAAAAAGTGGAAAATAATGATTTTCCACCTTTCTGGAGTGCTTTGAAAACATTATAGATATTATTTAGAGAATATGCAAAATATTGTGGATATTCAAACTGACTTAGAGGGAAACTCCTTATCTTCTTACTGATCCCTTCGGATATCCGCTGTCTTAACTAGATTTAAGGTGCATCTCCAAACATTAGTACTCATAAATCAGTTTCAGAAAAATCTTCAAAGCTGTAATTCATGTTCACATTTGGTATAATTCTTAACAAAAATGAAAAGCCAAAGTATTTTTTTAAATGTCATTAACTGTTCCTCTGTAGAGTTTAGCTAACAAATTTTAAACACGGATGGGTCTTCAAATGGTCATTGACTAGTCTGAAACCCTGTTTAAAACTTACCTTGAATCCAGTGGCTCTGCTTGAATGATAGATTATCTTTCAGGAAAAAAAAATAGAAAAAACAAAATCTCATTATTATCTTGGTTTAAACATTTCCAATAATAGAAAATCCACTGCAAACCTTGGTAAATTGCTCTGGGGTTAATTGTATTCACTGCAGAAGTATGTACCTTTTCTCTGGTTTGAATTTGCCTAGCTTCAGTTGATGTTCCAGTGTTAATTCTTATATTGATTTTAAAATGTGAAAATTCATTTTTATTTTTAACAAGAAAGGGGTCTGAGTTTCAGTACACTGTGGAATAGAAACAATGTTGAAATTATTTTTCTGTGAAGTAATTTTCCTGTTATTCAGTCAGCTCTACTATTATCCTGAAATAGTTATACAGTTTTTTAACTCCATGTCATTTCTTGGGAATAGAAGTCAAACTTATGCAAGAGTAAATTTCATAACTCTTCTTCTCTCTTTTTCATGAATATTTTGTTACTTCATTTGCTTTTCTTCAATCAAGTACCTCCATAATTCTATTATTTTCATTAAAGCACCATCAGTGGTATACATGTCATTTCTTTTTAATTCCATAGAATGAATACCA
Organism: Aegotheles bennettii; assembly: GCA_013398125.1. Lineage (NCBI taxonomy): Eukaryota > Metazoa > Chordata > Aves > Caprimulgiformes > Aegothelidae > Aegotheles > Aegotheles bennettii. The sequence continues at coordinate 2,385 of VZRW01002841.1, forward strand.
AGAGGTCTTTGCAGAACTGATGGGGTTATGTGGTTAAAATTAGAGGCTGGATACTAGCAGCACTTTTCCTGGAAAAAAGCAGAGGACTTCTGGCTTCGTTCAGTTCTGCATTAAAAATACATTGGTATAAATACACAGTAACATTTTTAAAAGAAATTTTGTCAAATCATGTCCACTAAATCATGTTATATAGCAGAATTAAATAGTTTACAATCAATAGATAAAACACGTGCAAAGATCAGGTACATAATTGCCCAGTGAAGAGATGTGTAGGGACTGAAAGGAACTGGGGTATATAGGACTGAAAGCAGGCTTTGTTTGCGTCTACTCATGCTCACACAAACAACAGATTTTTCTGAACCAAGCCTAAACTGGGTTACAGGCAGACCCTCCTGATTGTAAACTGTTTTGAAAAACATCAAAACATGTTAATCTTTGAGATTATGGTAGCAAATGTACTAACAGGGTATAAATCAGAATATATGATAATAATGCAGAGATACATAAAACTAGAATTAAATATTTTCTAGGTGAACCCCAGTAATGCTATTTGCATATGTCCTATTGCATATAAATTAGGGCACCAATGTTTTGGGGAGGAGGGGGGGTGTATGTGTAATTGTTGGTAAAATAAATGTCAGCAATTTGGTGAAAGGAAGGTTAAAGGAGTACTGACTGAATACCAGGTGGGCTGTTCACTGGTAGAAGTGGCTTCCCATTTGTGCTGGCGAAGTGCCCCTAGACTTGATGGCTCCAGTCCCAGCAGGAATAGAATCTGCTCTCTGAGATAGCTCTGGAGAATCAGTCCTGAAAGACTAGTTTCAGACCATCTGGAGCCAGATGGCCAACTTCAGACTTCTACAATTTAAAGGGCAATTTATTGGGCTTATTGAAGTCTAAGTGAGCTTTGCTATTGATTTCAAGGAGGGATGTGAATTTGCGCAGGGTTTTGGATTCAGAAGCATTACCAGGTTAGAAATCTTTTAGGATAAAAGACAAACACTCTGAGAGAAAATGCGTGGGGGCTGTACGGGGAATGAGAATCTGGATTTTCCAAGAGCAGATGGTGAAAATATCTTTGCTGCTAGCTGGTGCCTGAGCTTGAGTTGCAATACTTTGCTGTTAAAATCCAGTCTATTCAAAGTCTATCTGCATGAATTGTACATTTCTAAATAAAAGTGTAATAGGATAATTTAGTACTTTGGTGTCTGCTGTCTACTCTACTCACTTTCTCTCCTAAAAGAAATTACCAAGATCCAAATACACTAACCACTCAGTGTCATGACTACAGATATTGCTGAATGATTCTTACTGTATTCATTGGTAAACTGTTATTTCTCTTGGGTATTTTGACTCTCTCTTCTAAGTTTTATTCACCTTGGTTACTGAACTATCAATTTATTGTGCTTTTACAAATTGAATTATCTTTTGTTCATGATTCTTCCATTTATAAGTCCCTGTATAAATAAACCCTAAAATATTAGAAATACAAAATTTAAGTCTATCCTTTGAAACATGGTGAGTAATTCAATATAGGGGGACATGAGCTAAAAGAACTGAGAAAGAAAGTCCGTATATTGAAAAGAATGGTGAATTATGTAGCAAAAAAAGGTGAGGACATTTTAACTGTTACATTATTCATTGTTATTCAGTGCACAAAGTAGCTTATTTTGGGCAAAAGCTACTTAGTGTATGGCACCTATATAAACTTTTCAGGCAAGTTCTTATACCTTGAAATTGCATTGAGTTCTGTGGAATCACAGGATACTAAGAATAAGGTTCCAAATATATGTGTAGTGTGGAAAAAGAATGGGATTAGACAATGAGAGTTACTACTTATTACTGGCATAGGTGTATAGACATTTATAGCAATGATAATAAAGTAGCAGTAGTCACTACTAGATGAGTTTTTTTGACTTTCATTGCAATTGTGCAAATCCTTCATTTTCTATATATGTAAATAAGGACTGTTGTTTTCGTCCTGTAGTAGAAAAACTATGACGTTCCATGTTTTTCAATATATAGGAGCTTGGACTCAGGTAAAGGTTGTTTATGGCTCCAAGCTGTTAGACTCTATGGATGTGCCTCTGATACACAGGGGATCATGACAGTGAATTCCTGCAATGAGTAAGATGATCCATTACATTCCCTCAGTGTCGTGCAGTTTGGCACAATGCCAGTTCAGCAGTGGCGTACACATTAGTACAGCCTTGGTTCCAGGTCGTAAACTGCATCAGCTGTTCTGATCCCAGCACACTCATTCATCTTCATCTTCAATCCTCTGTGTGGACATGCTGTATGCATCTCTACAGTCCTATTATACTAGAAATTAATGGAAAAAACAGTTGTACACTGGAATACATAGAACATGTCAACAGATACTGGAGTGCAGACACTGGCATCATTCTGCTTTCTTTTCTATCCTCACTACACCTCGAGTATTAGTTTTAATTTGAAATCTGACAGCAGTGATCTAATTACTATTTCCAAATCATCATTTTTTTTAAAAAAAAATTGATACTTCAAAGCCAGACAGAAGTTGGTGGGCCTGCCACTATAAATGTCCCCACTCAGGGGTTCCCTGCTGACACCTTGTGCTAGCAATTGATCAGTTGGTCAGGACTGCATTCCTATAACACAGGCTCTATTGATATTATAGAGTGCTCATTTCAATTGGCTTGTTACACATTACAAGTTAGTTCCTTATTAAGAGGTTAAGTATATTGTGCTAAATTCAATTATATTTATCAATTTTTCAACTTTTGCCAGACTTTTAATCTATTAAAAATAAGATTTTATTAGACTTATTATCAGTAAAACTGATTAACTGGCATTATTGAGGTTTCTTTGCATTAATTTTTATTCAGGTTACTATTGTATATGTTATCCCATTGGTTTAATCACTAGATTAAACCTAGGCCTATATTTATCTGATTTTATCACTTTTTACCTTTTGAGTATTTGCACAGTAGCATTCTGAAAATCATCTAGAATTTCCTTAATACAAGATTTATTATGGGTTAACATCAGTATGATGAATATTTTCTTGGCCATTCCTTTAATATATTTGGGTGCAGATTACTGAGATCCATTGACTTCAGAATATTTATTCCAAGTAGCTATTGTTTTAACACCCAGCTATGACACTAATGCATTAAAAAAATATCATTCCAGTGTCAATGTACATTACCTTTTGTCATAGCTAAAGAACATGTCAGCTTTTTCTATATGCCTTAGCAATTTATCACCTTGAAATAGTCAATAAATTGCTAAAAAACACTTGTGTTAATAATATCCTTAAAAAAAATAATAAAATTACCAGGAGCCCTGCCAGCCCTGGATTTTTCTGAATGTGTTTAGCTTTCTTTCCAGTCAAATAGTCCTTGTTTTTGATTGCAGAATCATGGCCTTTTTTTTTTAATCCTAGATAATGAGCTCTTCTTTAAGCTTTATTTCTATTTATTTGTTGTCTTTACTTTTTCTGCCATTATTGATGCATTATTGATGGTATCAAGCTCTGCCCATATTGTCAACAGCTCATGCTTATACATTCTATTTTTAGATTTTAGTTTGATCTTAATTATTATTAATAAGAGCCTAAAATAGTTATCTCATGTTGGGTTCAACTTCATTTAAGTTGTTTTACTGTTACTATTGGCTGAACTGCAAGACACAAGTTTGTTATTATTTGTTAGGGGAGAGTTTCCACATCTGTCTTCCAAATGGAAGTACCCCATAATATATTTCTCCTCCACACATGACAAAGTTAATGAATACATTATCCTGGGTTTGGTTTAATTTATTGTTTTGTATTGTGTGTGTTTGTTTTTTTAATCAGATCCTTGCTATGGGCTTTGTTACATAGCACATTGCTCTGCTTCCATTCAAGATCCTTTGCCTCTGAGCAATAGCTCTGAATTAAATATCATTTTTAGTAGTGTCACCCTGTGGCTTCAATTGCAGTGGAGTAAGTGCCCCTCTGCTGCCACCCATGCACCCGGTGTATAGTCAGATACTTCAATATTCTAATCTTTCAGACTAGTCCAGGTTTCAGCGACTGTGCATTTTCTCAAGATGCAACTGGGAGCAATATATTTTTGAAGAAAGTATTTGTATACTGTGCTGGTTTAGCAAAATGGCCAGGGCAAGCCACAAACCAGACAGAGTTTTGTTTCTATCACTCCCCCCCGAAAATTAGAAGGGGTGTAAGGAAGAACAGGTTTAGGTTGGAAATTAAAAACTTATAACAGATTTAATGGCACAGGGAGAAATAGTAACAGGTGGGGAAAAAGGGAAAATGCATATATACAAATATATACAACCCGAGCTCCGATGACCGGCGATACAGGCTGCTGAAAGGTCCTCACTGCAAAGCCAAGGGGAAGAAAAGAGTCCAAAACTCCAGCACCCGATGCAGTTGGAATGCTGCAGACCACGTGGCGAGCTGGTAGCCAAAAGCTGGGCCTCTCCTCTGGGCTCCACGTGGCGAGCTGCAGGCAGGGGAGTGCAGGAGCGAGGCAGAGAGCAGACTGAAGCCAGAGAGACCACGAGGGCAAGAGAAAGAGGCCCCCAGACCTCCTGGCTTTTATAGAGTCTGGCAGGAAAATGGGTGGAATACTGACGCCTGATACCTGACACCCAAACCCCTTTCACAACAGGGTCCTAAACTCCACCCCTTATTCATTGGGTCCTGGCAGCAAAAGCCAATAAGATTTTGCCTGCCCCTTTCAAACCATAACATATACAAAGAAAAATTCCTGAGGAAAAGCTCTTCTAAATACTTATCTTTCTGTCTTTGACATCTATAATTCATGCTTTAAACATGTACATATTGTATCTAAGTCAGAAGAAAAGGACATACAAGACATCTTTCTCCACATACCAAGGAAAAGGTGTCATCAGTCAAGAAGCAGAACCAAAGCCTCTGTCTCTAGAGATCCATGGGCCGAAGAACTAGAAGAAAATCTTGTCTTGAGTCTATGACACAGTGGATCATAAAACAGCTTGAATCAATGTGTTGAAGAATGCAAAACATTTCAGTTGCTTATAAATCAAGAGTATCAAACAACAAATGGTCAGTGGAAGTCAGTTCCTGGAGAGCATTCACCCTTTCATCACTGAAATAATTTTTAGGATCTAGAGGACTTTGAAAGTCTTGGAGAAACTTTGTTATGTTTTCCTATATTTTGCATGATGATTTCTATCCCCACCTCCAATTTTATTCCCTGCAGTATTCTCATTTACTGACTCAACTGTTTCCTTATTATGTGATTATTACAGTTTTTGAGGCTGTTTTATCAGTCAGAAGCAATATAAGGGATCTGGCTAAAATGACTTTCAAATACTATTTATTTAAATACTAAAACAGTGTTTAAGATTGTGGGTCACAACTTCAAGTCACTAAATTCCCAAATATTTATGAAGCTGAAAATGTAAAGAATTTATATCTATATAACAATATATTAATTTTCTAATAATTTACATGATTCTAAAATATTTTAAGTTTAGTAAATATTTTGTAAAAAGATCTTTGGGATTTATTTTCAAATTGATCAATCTATATGTATTTCGGAAACAGGCCAGTCAGTTCTTAGATACAAAGGCTATAAACCATATATTGATCAGATATGTACATCATTTTTCTCATATAAGTTAAACATTTTAGCTTCTGAGAGTTGATTTAAGAAATCAGACTTTGTTGCTAGGATTATAAATCTTCAGTAAGACATACCTGCTCAGCATTTCAAGAATGTGACTCACAGGGATGGGAGGCATACAAAGAACCATTGAAGTCAACTGGAATTGTGATCATTTTCCACTTCCTCAAAATCTGAAGAGCTATTTCCTTTGATCTTGTTAGTGATCATGTAATGTTAGTTCAGATCGAAGATACAGGGATAAAGTCAGCATTACATAGGCAAGAATGAAAGATCTTCATAAGATTTTCCCGTGAAACTACTATGTAAAGCTATTTCAAAGAAACATGGGGCCCTCTAGTCAGTCATTTCTACGGGGAACAGATTTGTGGGGCCTAAGACTGGCTTTACTATTTATTATGTAGTAATGGAACATTACCTTTGTTGTGAGACTAAAGGAAAAAGTTGAAAGCTGGGTTATAAAATCTAAAGAAAACCTCACACTTTCCAGAAGTAGCCAGTAATTACCACCGTGATAAGTTTGAAGACTCAGGTCCCAAACAAAATCAAGAAATAAGAATTCAAAGAGAGGATTTTTTTTCCTCCCAGTTTCCTCTATTCCAGGAATTTCATGTGGTCAAAGGTTTCTTTTAACAGAAAATTATTTACAGGTGCTGTTCCTGGCTCTGTCACAAAGTTGTGTCTTACACCTCCATCTAAGTGCAGTCAGTCTTTGGATCAATGTGACTTTTCCTATAGGGACCTTTCTGTTAAATAACTGATTGCTACAAAGCCAATGTCCATGGCCTTCCAGAGCTTTGGATGACTCAAAAGGGCAATGACTATTTCTTCCGGACGGAACAATAGTATTGCTAGATGAGGTTATAAATTTGTATATATGTTACTGTATTTCAGAAACACTTCATAGCAGAACCTGAACACTTATTAAAAATCTGAAACTTCAGTCCACAGCTTTTCCACTGCAATATAGTAACCCTGGGGTATGAGAATTAATGAACATGTTTGACCAGTAGTGCATGACACTGTTTATAATGAGGCTTGTTACTTATTATTGTTTAATCTTTTTGCATTCTAATTAAGCAACAGAAATCACAGTTAGTTCAACTAGAAGTTAACTTAATTTAAAGCTTCTATTACCTAACGCTCTAGAGGACATGTGCAATATGTTATTGAAAACCTACCCCTTTTCAATTCTTTCCAGTTTCTGAGCTGACGTATTACTGTTTTCTTGCTTTTAAACCATTTCTTTATCAGACATCCTTTCCTACAATCGTGAAGTGTGGAAATGCAATTCTTACAAACAAAAGAAAGTTGAGATTCAGCCATAACCACATGAATCCTGAAGCTGGGGTTAGAAGATATATATCTTTAAAGTCCCACAAGTTGGCACTGCCCCACAGGTGTAATGGATTGCAGCTTATTTTGGTTTTGCATTGCAATTGTCAAATAGCCTTCCTTACAGTAGCTCTGATCTACTTTGAATTAGTCCAGTGTGGCCTCTTTAGGGGTCAATCATCTTTTGAATGATGTATGAGCCAGGTAAGAGAGATGCTTCTCACAATGTCATATGAACTTCTTGTTCTAATTCACTGTAACAGCGTAAAAAGTTGCAGAAATACTACAACTTCAGTCTTTTTACATCAATAAAAAGATTCTCTTCAAATACAAGTCCATAAAACAAGTCACTGTGAATTGTGTCTAGCGCCATAAGAAGTTCCCACAGAAGGTTTGGTCTTGTAAGATATTTATTATTTAACTTTTATCTAATTTTAAAATTGCAAAACTGACTTAGCCTGGAAGTTGTCTAGAAAATAATTCATCTAAGAAAAAAAAAAAAAAAGAAAAATCTCAGTCTTTATGGGATATATTTGAAAGAATTTTAATTCAATATTCATTATTTGACTTCTCTTAATAAAAGTAATACAAGCACATTTCATCCACATACTGAATTTAAGCAGGATTTTTTTAGATTATAAAATATTTTGATAAATGGGTACCTGTAACCCTGGGGACCATGTATTTGTGAACCTGCTGAGATTACTAGAATGAACGGTGACAATTCTTGAATATTTCCACTTTGTTTCATTAGATCCAAGAAGCTGAGGGGCTTTCTTCAGTCAAGCTAAACTCTAAATATGAATCTTTGAGGATTCACCCAGAACTTAGTGATTTTTACTTATGTACTGTAAAATCCGTATCTTCTGTGCACACACATGTGAAGCTTGCCAACTTCTGCTCAGTGTGATTTCAAACAGCTGAGCTATTGAATACTCAAAATGAGTTTTGTAATCGAAACTTCAATTCAGGATTAACTGTGACACTTTTAAATGTATGCATACTATATTAATAACATAAAGCAGCATTTGTAGCATTTTAACCTTCCTGTCAGGTAGCTGATCTGTTAGTAGTTTCTTGCGAAAAATTGAGAGAATTTCCACCTAGGGCTTAGAAGGTGAACATTGCACAAAATTATTTCAATAGTGAAAAGAAGAATGTGTTACTAAATATTTCTTGGTCATCAAAATATCAAAATTTCTGTAGCAGCCTCAGCTGAAAGCTGTGCTTATTTTTACAACTGAGTCTTTTCCATTATCCAAGAGTGGTTTTCCCATTTCAGCTTTCTCCTCCCCTTCTTTTTTTCCATACATTTTTTGAGGTTTCCCTGCTTGGGCCTCTTTTCTATCCTTCAGTAAGGTTGAATTCCCTGATGGTAATCATAATTATAAACATATGTTGTTACTGTGGGCTACCAATTTACTTGCAGTCCTTGGTATTAAAAAAAAATGTAGGTTTTGGAATATATTTTATATTATCAGGGCATATCTCATGAATAATTAAAGGAAAGTCAAATTTGTAATAAAGAGCACACTCTGGAATGCCTTGTCTAAAGAAAATTGTACACTAAAATTGGTTTGAATCAAGTAACCACTCCAAACAATAAATATCATGTCAGAAAAATATTTTTGAGTTTCATTATCACTAATATTTTTTAAAAAAATTTGATATTTGTGTCTTTGAGATTGGGATGACTATTAGAAAAACAGAAAAATACAATATTTTGGAAATCACAAGACTTAGAATATTTAATTTATCACAGATATTTACTGAAAAAACTTTTTGACTAAAAAAAGTAAGAGAAGCAAACTAAAATACTCTAAATTTTACATTTGCTTCTTCCACAATCTGTATTTCATTCAGGATTATTGCAAAGAAGTGCCTCTGTAATTAACATGTTAGATTTTTAGTGACATATTTTACTGTGTAGCATTTTATTGCTGATGTGTCAGTCAGTGTAATGTTCATGGTGCTGAAGGGAATAATCAGAGCATGCATCAGGCAGTTCATATTGTGTTTGGTATCCTGGTAAGACAATATAAAATATTTTGAAGATTAGGTTAGAATTAAAAAAAACCAGTAAAACCAATGCCTGCCCCTTCCTTCACACACACTGGGAAGACATAACAATAATTAACGACTGAATTTGAAAGGAGTGTAAGTCCATTTTAAATTGGGTTGGACCTGGTAAAATTTGCCACAGCGTACTTCAAGAATATGTGTCACGGCCCTGAGCAAACAGTTCATTCATGGATGTGGTGGCAGCAAAAAGAAAAACACAGTACCTATCTGTGAAATGCAGTGACAGCCATGCTGCAGAGTTACACACCACTCAGCTCAGCACCAGTTCCCAGAAAAACACTGAAAGAAATAATGAAGGTTTGTTAACATTGTATAAGAAGGAAAAGAATAAGAGCTAATATGGATTTCTAAATGAAATTTGTCAAACTATTCTAATTTCTTTGCTTAATAAGGTAACAATCATTGTAAATATGAAGGAAATAGATGTCTTACGTCTTGACTGTAATCAGGCTTTTGTGACTGTTTTATGACACAGACTGGATGAAATCACTATAAACTGAATGAAAATGGTTGGAAAGCAGTATGTATAGTAATTATGTGTTAAGCCAGGAGAAGATACTGAGTGGGGCTCTGCAAGAATCTCTGCCAGGTGTGGCTGAATTGCATATTTTCAGTAATGAAGTGAATGACAGAAAAAAGAACTTACTTACTAAATTCACAGTGCCTAGCTGGGAGAAAGCTTTTGGTAAGGAAGAGGTACAAATCCAACTGATCTTGAGAAATAATCTGAAAAAAGCATACAGTTTAAGAAAGAGAAGTACAGAGTTAGGTATGAACAATTGCACAAAGATAGGATAAGGAACAAGGAGCTTAGGTCTGGGAGGCACAGTACCTTGCAAGCTGAACATTAGCAGCAGGTAGCACAAATTAGCAATGGAATACTGCTGGAGAAAAGGTCAGCTGTTCTACTGGGCTGGGGAGATGATTACTGTTTGGTCCATCTTTTTGATCTAGTCAGCATAGATGTTGCCTCAGCTGCAGAACCGTGCCCATTTACAACACTTTGAGAAAGATGTGGATCAACTGAAAAAACTCTTCTTTTGGTGGATAGAGAAAATGTTAGCTATAAACTGCAGAGACAAAGATTCAGGTTAGATATTAGGGATTCTTTTCTTATAGGAAAAATTTATTTATTTATTTATTTATTTATTATGAGTATGTAACTAGGTGGGTAGATGATGGTAGAGAAGTAGATGTAGCATATCTTGATTTCAGTAAGGCATTTGACACTGTCTCCCACAGCATCCTCGCAGCTAAACTAAGGAAGCGTGGTCTGGAGGATGGGGTAGAGAGGTGGATTGTGAACTGGTTGAAAGGAAGAAGTCAGAGAGTTGTGGTCAATGGGATGGCATCAAATTGGAGGTCTGTGACTAGTGGAGTCCCTCAGGGGTTGGTACTGGGACCTGTACTATTCAATATTTTCATCAATGACCTGGATGAGGGAACAGAGTGTACCCTCAGCAAGTTTGCTGATGACACTAAACTGGGAGGGGTGGCTGACACACCAGAGGGTTGTGATGCCATTCAGTGACACCTGGACAGGCTGGAGAGTTGGGTGGGGAGAAACTTAATGAAATACAACAAGGGCAAGTGTGGAGTCTTGCATCTGGGAAAGAACAACCCCATGGATCAGTATAGGTTGGGGTCTGACCTGCTGGAGAGCAGAGAAGGGGAAAGGGACCTGGGGGTCCTGGTGGACAGAAGCCAGCATGTCCATGAGCCAGCAATGTGCCCTTNGAGTCCAGTGCAGAGCCACTAAGATGATGAAGGAAGTGGAACATCTCCCTTATGAGGAGGGGCTGAGGGAGCTGGGTCTCTTTAGCTTGGAGAAGAGGAGACTGAGGGGTGACCTCATTAATGTTTATAAATATGTAAAGGGTGAGTGTCAGGAGGATGGAGACAGGCTCTTCTCAGTGATGTCCAGTGATAGGACAAGGGGAAATGGGTGCAAGTTGGAACATAGGAGTTTCTGGGTGAACATAAGGAAGAACTTTTTCACTGTGAGAGTGACAGAGCACTGGGACAGGCTGCCCAGAGAAGTTGTGGAGTCTCCTTCTCTGGAGACATTCCAAACCTGACTGGATGCGTTCCTGTGTGACCTGCTCTAGGTTGTCCTGCTGTGACAGGGGGGTTGGACTAGATGATCTTTCGAGGTCCCTTCCAACCCCTAACATTCTGTGATTCTGTGATTTAGCTTGGGAAGAAATTCCCTAACAGTATTGAATAATTACTGTTGCAGGGAGATTTCAAGAGCAGATTGGGTAAACATCTGTCAGGAATGTGGTAGTTATATTTGATATTCTGCAGAAGCAGAGAATAGACTAGATTACTTTTCACTTATCCCACTCTGTATTTTGATGATTTGTTGAAATGATCTCAAGCTACCAGTTTTGACTAAATGACCAACTGTTCTTACGTTGAAGTCAAGTGATGTAATTTTCTCTTGATTTCACTAGCTTTGGATCAGGAACAGGGTGAAAAGAAGGTATATAAATATCACTTGCAGAATAAGTATAGGAAAGTACTAATCCTGCTCCCATTAAATTCAGAAGAGACTTGTTCTCTTTCAGTGAAGCTTTTGTTGAATTCTAAATGTATGCCACGTATACATACATATATATATCAATATCAATAACGTAAATACAGTTCTGTCAGTTAAACATTATCACTGAAAACTTACTGTTTGAGCAAGTAGGGAGAACTAAAGCTTTAACAACTGCATGTCTTTTTCAGAGGTTAGCAATAGAACCTCCAAAGAATGTGTTGCCCAGTGATGCACATTCCAAGAAATTCTCGTAGACTTGCTGATAGCACCTGGGTGGATGAGGTTCCGACGCATTTAAAACATATGGTGCTAATGAGTGAATAAGATGTCAGGAAAAAAGGGATACTTGAGCTCCGCTCACAGTATCCCCTGGGTCACCTGCATTTTTCTTTTTCATTTTAGGGGCTTATTCTCTATTCTAGGAGCGATAAAAGTGGGATTTTGTGATCTTGCTTTTTGGGAGTGGAAGAAAACTAGCAGCAGAAATAATAAAATTGTGCAAAAGACTCTTTTCAGCTTCTCTGGGACTTCACCAAAGTCATACATGGCAGCACAGAAAGAAAATCCCCTTCCAGATTATTTAATTGTTAGACTGGTCCCAGCTTAGTAACTTGTCCCTGTCTTTTACACTAAGCAAAATTCCTTTGTATTGTCTGGAATTTTTACTCATTCTCTTAGCACACAACTTTTTTCATAAGCCTAGCCTTAGGAATTTTACAGCTTCCAGAACCAGTGAGGCTTGGCCAGGTTTAAATAAACAGCCATGCTAACCACTATCACCAAGCATTATGATGCTTGCCAGCTCAATGAAATGCATGCTCTAAGCATCAGCTGATAAACTGCTGTTTTTATTGAGGTTTCCATCAGAATTCTCTACCAGAATGACCTGAGAAACTCAGAAACCAGCTGTGTGCTCTCTATTGCAGAGAGGCAGCAATATGTAATAGCATTCAAGAAAAGCAAATTCAACCATATAGGTAGAGATCATGAACAGTGCATTCACTCCAATGTACATGGTCAATAATTAATATTTGAAGTCATGAAGGAAGCAACATGACTCAGTGATAAAACAGCAGATAAGGACTTTTGCATTGCATTACTGCATGGGTCATCTCTTAATTCTGGAAGTCACTTCATTTCCTTCTCTTTGCACGATTTCCCCTATCAGAAAACAAGCCGAACATTCAAGTGAGATTCATTAGGCCACAGGGGTAAAAATGGTGTTAAAAAATAATAGTTGTTATACACTTATAGTTAACTAGAAATTAAATGATTCATAAGTGTGTTCATGTTATCTCTACTTGACCTTTACTGATAACATAAAATTGTTTTACTACTTCAAGCTAAGTCTGGTTCCCAATTTGGGCCCCTAAAAAATGGTCAGTTTTACCTAAGATAATATAGATGGGCATTAAAAATGAGATACTAGTCTGAAGAATAGCTTTTTCTTGAGGAAAACAGACTTTCTTTTTCAGTACAGGAAATATTGGTTTATATCTGATCTTAAAGATTTTGCTTGAGGTTATCCAATAGAGGAATGATTCACAAGAGATGGCTCCTAATAATTGTTCTTCAGATTTCAGTATTAGTTCATTAGCTAATGTGGCTTTTTGCACCAGAAGGCTTACAAGTTCTCCACTTCACTCTTAGAAACTCTTGTGAAGAAATAGTAAACTGTTTAAAGTCCACAGGTCTTTGCAGTCCACACAAAGGTGGACTCTTGTCTTGTTTGTAACATTTCTCTGAGGGATCTAACAGGCTTTTAGAGCTGATGTTCTGTATGTCTGCACTGAAAGAACAATGTCATTCAGTAGACTTGCCATGAAATGCCTTGGAGGAATTCAAACAGAAATGTGTATATGTGCATGATGCATTCTAGTCTACTGTCACCCAAGCCCAGCAGAGGAAAGAGACTAGAAAGGTTCCAGGAGTGAGAGGAGAAAAATGTGTAAAGGTTAAACTCAGTGCTAAAATCACTGACATTTGAATGACATAGATAGAAAAGAAAAGTGAAAGCATCAGACATGAGCTAAGGTTATTGTACTGGAAACTTTATCTTGGTAATGATTGCAAAACCAAAGAAAAATCCCAACCCTCCCCAAAAAACAACAAAAAAACCCCAAACCAACCTACTAAGAAGACTGTGGATCAAAATATATGATTTTTTTTTAATGCTGTTAATTGAAAAATATGCCTTTATATATGATCAATATAAAATTTTGACTATCATACATGTTTAAACTTGTCCTTTTGTAATTAAAACCATAACTAATTTAGAACTTAATGCCGTAAGAGCATGAATCATGTACAACACAATTATAAATGTGATGCCATAACAGTATTTTTATCTTCTGAATTATGTATTTCCTCAACATCACTTAATATGTTTGACTCTATCTAAATACCATGGATAGATTAATTGACTGTTAAACTACTGCCTACTTTATGTACAGGCATGAACATGTCTTTTGTTTTCTTTCTAGTTGAGAGGACATGAATTTTTTTTATGAAGAACAAATCAAAAGTCCCTGCTAAGCATATGATCAGGAATTTTATGTTTGATTTGTAAAGTAATATCTGATTGTGTTTATATTTAGGAATACAATGATTTCTAAAATAGACTGAAAATCCTGGAAAAGCAAATGAGGTTGATAGTGACATGTGAGCTCTGGTGGATGTATTTTCAATCTTTTTAACAAGTGTTTGAATTCTTGTACATTAAAAAAAATGGCCGTGATTATCAAGAAGGACTTCTCAGCACTAGATAAATAACATTTCTAAAAATTGTGCAAAAAAAAGTCGAATTACATAATTTCAGTGAAGGACTGGTAAGATTTATACAGATGTCTCTACTTGTTTGTATGCCCAGTTCCAGATAAAGAAAGAACAGACATCAGTATATATTAAATTCCTTTAATTTAATCTCAACCACCAATAAATATGTTGAAGATAATAGTTGTTCTTGAGCTAGCCTGCCCTTGCCAGTGGCATTATTAGCTGTTGGGATACTGGCTAACAACACAGATTCAAATCTCTAGTGAAATCTAGCTGCTTTTGAGAGACTCGAAGCAATAAGCATCAAAAAAAAAAGAAAAGAAAAAAGGCATCAGTATCCCTCCTATAAACACATATGTATATACTCACAAGTCTGGATAATTTTTCTGTAGGGGCATGAACAAGTGTGAGCTTCCTGGATTCCATTTCTTTGAGACCTTATTAACTTCAGTCTATTTGTGTCTTCCACTTAGCTGACTACATTGTCAATGCTTACCAAATAATAAATCCTAATTATTCTAAAATCAAGTTTGGAGCACACAGCTTCAAGTCCTACAAATTTGTTTTTTATTCTGCCTCTAAAAATTCATCCTTGCTGAGACTGCTGCCTTTCAAGCAGCAGTATTCTTGGCCTGAAGACTGACTGATATTCGAAGTGAATCAGCAGTACAGTAAATTTAATTTTCAAAACCAAATGATCGTTCATATTTAGAATTTGGCCAGAAAATGGAAGTTGTATCCACTCTGTGTGCTTTGTTTTCCACAGGGCTGGTCAGTGGTAAAATTGCACCAAACTAGGAGACCTCTAAACTATAGTTTATTGGTATGAGTGAAGTCAGGCTGAGAGGAGGCATCTCAAGGATCAGAATAGACTTGACACTTGAAGGTTAAGCCTGTAATCGATCAAGCCACACTCTTGGGAAGCTGGGACCAGAGCGTGCAGATTCTGACTGCAGCTGGGTGAGTTCCTTGCACCTCTGCAGAATCAGCACAGGTCTTCCAAAGTGGTCCTGAGGATAGGGGAAGAAGAGCTACCAAGAGAAGGAGCTAATTGGAATACAGATAACAGACAATAGAGATTGCAGCACTGCTCAAAAGGGTCTGGAACAACATTTAGAGACATGACCTGAGATACTTTTAGACACAGAACAGTCACATTTCCTCTTTGTTTTCCTGGGACTGTATTTCAGTTGTTCAGCATGTTGGTTTTTTTCTATCACTCCCATCAGGCAGTATGAACCTTGGTACATTGGAGCTATGTAGTTGCATTTCATGTTCCCTTAGCAACTGAATAACTAACACTTGAAGAGGAAGCAATAAGAAAGTGTGTTTTAATTCTTTTACAGTTTGATAAAACTTGAGAGATGGTGAAGTCATGTGGCAGCTTCATGAGGAAGGTGAAAGTAAACTGCCTTTTGTTTGTATGTATTAACTTTTCAGAAAATACCTACATTGTTGCTTTTACTCAAAAAGCACACTCTGAATTGGTGTACCTATATTATGTGGAATCCTAGCTACAGGTCATTTGTAATACAGATGTATATGTTTAATACAGGGCAAGAGTGAAAAGAGAGGAATGTAAAAACTAATGCACATCTTAGCCACTTTCTAAACTGTTTGCCTTCAGAGACAATTCTGATTATACAGGTTGATCAATTTTAACTTTTGTTTCACTAAGCCTCAGAAGCTTCTTTGGTAGGAAAATTCAAGAAGGCAGAAGAATAAGCTGGCAATCTGACTTTCTGAGGAGAGAAGTGTGATAGGTTTTGGAGGACCCATGAGGTGGCTGCATAAAATGGACCTATCTATTCTTTCAAAGAATGCTATGCTTTTAGATAAGGCACATAAATATAGTATAGATAGAATGATACTTTTAAAAAACATTTTCCTAAAGGGAGTTATTCCTTCTGTTAAATGTAACTTTTTTTCTAAGGAGACTGTTATTTATCCCACTTGGTGCAGAGTTGTGGGCGATGGAATGGAGGGAACCAAGCTGCATAGAAGATTCTCAGAACATAGTCAAAGTACTGCTGACTAGGGACTGTTCTGACAAGAGCAAATTTACTTGAAGCTTCTCAAGAAATGGCAGATGTACAAGGCCTAGGATAACACTCATCAGAAAAGAGTAGAAAGGTTCAATATCCTTCTATCCATGACACATGTCCTGTAAGAAAAATGTTATGTCTTTATTGGCTCTACACTTTTCCTTTTTGTCTGCTGTTTTCTGTCTCACATTTTACCTTTCTCCTTGCATTGCCCCAACCATTCATTTTAATCAACTCTTCTTCCATAACCTGCGGCTTTAGTATTCTGCATCTTTCTGCATGCTAAAATTGTTCTCCCGAGCATCGCTCCACCTGCACTTTGATGGATTGTTGTTTATATGCTGCTCCTCCCTGCTCTCTGAAAACCACTGCATGCACACAGGCACACAGTGCAGACGCTTCCACACTGTGGAACAACACTGAACACGGATCTGACTAGACCATCAGTGAGGCTTCTGCATTTCTGCGATTGAATACCATTTATTATTAAAACCAGCTCTGGGGAGATGCTCCTTCCTCATGTCCTGTCTGACTCTCAATGGTTTTGGTTTTGTTTGTATGTCTGTTTGCTTGCTTTTTTGTTTGTTTTGGTTTTGTCTGGTTTGGGTTTTTTTGTTTTGTTTTGGTTTTTTGTGTAATTGCTTATCTCCAATCCTTCAGAAAAGCACATCTTTCTCTAGTAATGATGCTTCCTAGGGCCAATGCCTGTCCAAGCAAACAGGTACTCTTAGTGTCCTATAAATTAGGTAATATGACTCAAGTAAGTGTAAACATGGTAAAGATTTTGGCTACTTTTAATTTGCAAAATTTTCTGATATATGGCAATATCCTTTTCTTCCTCACAGATAAGCATGGCAGCAAATGCTTTTTCAAACCTTTAAGCCTGTCCTAACTCTTTCACCAGAACATTCACCACAGCGGTCCCTTTCCACTAGTGGTGACTTGGTGATATTGCAAAAAGATGATTACTCTGAAAGTACTGTTCAACCCCTTCATTTCTGAATTCGTAAGGTAACAAATAATTTCCACCTGAATATCTGTGACATTTGGGTTCTGAAACAGTCTCAAATACCATGCTGTTCATTAGTGGAGATTCAATTTCCTGTACCTCTCTGCTTCAGTTTTGCTTCAATGCATAGAGTGTGCATATTCATTAAAAACAACAATAATAAAGTTTTGTCGGAAAAGAGGGGTGTGTAAATAAAAGATGCCTGGGGCAAAGCTGTGTTTTGTGTTCTGGACATTTATATAGCTATTTATAGTGCTCTTCAGTTAAATAATAATAATTAAAAAAACCCCAGAATTACCATAGCAACTGAAGCAAGTATGTGTTACATTTTTAATCTCTGAGATACACAAACCCTTACTAAGAAAACACACAGAAGAAAAAATGTGAACTTGTGTGCCTTCCCTATGTTTGAAGGGAATATTTTGTTTCTTATTTCCTTGCCAGTACTTAATGCTGCCTTTGTTAGGGGAGTAGCTTTGTTCTCTTCACATTGTTACGCTTGCATCTCAGGCAAGAGGATGAGTGCAGGAGACAGCTGGAATGCCTTCTCTTCTGAGACATTTTGGAAACTGCCAGGAGTGTGCAGCAAATGGTGGCTATGAGACCACTGCAGTATTTTTTTCTGGTACTCTGGAATGAATTCCACAGGTGAACACATGAGGAACACATTTATAAATAAAACATGCTGTATTTCATATCTGCACAAAACTACTTGTTTTGTTTTTCTGAATCTGATGTACAGGGAAGTACTTGTTCGAGTTTATTACCCCTCCATCCCCACCCCACTTCTCCAGTTTTACTTGGTTTCTTTAAATCCCTTCTGAATTGGAGTACACAATATTTCTGCTACATAAAAGATCCATAACAATTCTGTTTAAAAATATATAAACCCACAATAGTGTGTCTTGTGTCTAAGAAGAGTGAGGGGAAAGAAGCATCAGTTAATCCATCACTAGTATTTCCATTGCTCTCTCCTGTGGTGGTAAATTGGGATTTGTTTCTTTTGCTGAGGTTAAACATTTTTTCCTCTATTCTATCCACCCCTGTTATTGGCAGAATAATCACTGTTCCTCTTATCAAGACAATCAAGGGACTAAACTAGTTGCTTTCCCCATATTACTGCAGTACTTTGTTTTGAATCTCTTGCGAAGAATGGGGCTTTTGCAGTAACATGCCTGGACATTGCACTGTTTCCAAGACAAACAGCTCTTGAGCCAAGATCGATTTGGACAGCATGCAATAGCTTACATCTTTTTTCAGAAGATTCAGAGTCCTTTGGAAAAGCTAAATGAGCCTTACAACAGCCCTAGAAGGAACAGCTGTGGGTAGCTTGAGGTACACAAACTGCCTGCCCAAAGCCATATGAGTTGACTTAACAGTGCAGAGGACCACGGTTCTCTGAACTATCAAACAATTTCAAGCTTGATCTTGTTGGTGCAGGTCCCTGACACACATTTTTACCAAGTGTATCTTCATGATCCCTAGGGAAAATATCTGTTCTCATTCTCCTGTCAAATCTCTGCAATTTACTATGTTTCAAAACCCAGTGAGGCTCCAGATTTTGGAGAAAATCCTGAAGATACTGATGTTACACACCCTTCATCTTCTTTACACATACAAAATTTTAGGCAGATTCTTATTGTGTTTTGTCAGCATGGCTGCATGACATCCTTCTTAGAGTGGGCTAAAAGTGTTTCTCTTGGAAACTAATGTTTTCTCAGAATGAAATTTTACATGGGAAATCAGCTGTTTCTGATTAATTTTCATTTTAAAAGTTTTTGATGGAATCATAGCAGAATGTTTATAACTTCTTGGGTCAGAACACTTCAATTTACTTTGATGGAATGCATCCTTCACCAGTCAAACTGAATTAAATAGCTGGAGTTTATCAGTAAAGAGTTAATATTTTTAACTCCAAGCAGATGTAAAAATTGTTTATTGAAAATTTCTTAAAAAGTGGAAATTCCTGTTTCATCTAACTCTAATTTTTACTTCAAAATAGAAAAATAAGTGACATAACTCAGATTTTTTTTTGGTTTATTTCTGCTAGATAGCCTTGAAGTAGCACTTCCAGCTTCAGTGAATGTTGAGCAAAATCCACAAATGAAATATGAATTTTCAATAGCTTATGTTCAGCTGGAATTAAAAACAAGTAATTCTTCCCTTTCTTTCTCATCTTGGAGTTCATCATGCAGTGACAATTTGAAATTTACAACCCAGACATTTAACATCCTTCACAAGAACATATAATTTGAAAAACTTGTGAAGAGAAATGTCTCTGCTAAAAAATGGCACTATCTCTTTGTAAAAAGACCCCTGTCATTTAAATTTCTGTTCGGCTTCCCATCTTATGCTAAATAACACTGACATTTTTTTCAGATGCATTTTTTTGAAAGTTACCCAGATTAAATATTCGCTTAAAAGAGTTTTAATGTGACATTGCTGGCTTTCTTCTATATCCCTTTGCATAAATTTGGAGCTAATGCAGAACATAGCTTTTATCAAATTCCATTGATAAAAATAAAGACAATGCTATTTAGTAGATGTTCATAATCCTACAAACTATTGAAGCAACATTTACTGATTTTGGAACATGAATCCAAATAACTTTCTTTCAAAAAAATGTAAGATGATGTATGTTTTGATAAAACCTAACAAAGCAGGGTTTAAGATGAGGTTTTGTCTGTGGCAATAGATCTCTGATGAGATTAATAAAACTAGGCTTGATGTCTAACTCGCTTTAACTCCACTGAATATTGGACTCAATCCCACTAAATTCTTTGTTTTCTGTTTATTAATCATTTTTGCAAATCTGTTTTTTACACACCAATAAGTATCTTTCAATTTCGTTTGGCATACCTGATACAAGTGAATACCTGCTTATGCTAGGACCCCAAAAAGCAGGGTATTTGCCTCCTAAATTGTATTGAAAGATTAATTTCCCCACTAAGCTCTAGAAAATGCATCATTTAGAACCCCAGTCTTGTGGGAAATGTCTGCCTTGGAAGACTTTGCGTTCCTTCATATTTTATTTGGCATGAAAAACTCTTCTAATTCTTCAGTATTTCTAATGTTTGTTAGGCCCCCTGTTCATATACAGACAGTAGAAAGAAGAGGGAAGGAGAAATTCAAAGCTGAACCTCTACAAAATTTGCTTTTTGATAATGAAAGTTTCATATGATGGCAAATTGGACAAGGGAGAAAATTAACAAGTATAAGTCACAAGAAACAGCACTCCTTTTTTTAAGCAGTAGATCAAATTCCATATTTTGATTAGTTGAGTTGTTTAACTCAAAAAAACTAACAAAGAGAATACAAATGAATCCCCATAATGGGTTGTCTTACATGGTAAGCTACATTGCCCCACAATGTTTTCTTTCTTCATCTTCAATAAACAGGCTTATGAATATTGTTAGAATTGCAGAATGAAAAAACAGTATGATGCTGAGCTAGATTTTATGCTAGGAAATGCTCCCTTTAATGTCTTTAAAATATTGTGAAGTATCTTTTTTAATTCTAATACTGGTATCAAATTGAGGGAGAAATATTTCTGTAGGGTAACTTTGATGTTGATCAAGAGACACAGAACTAAACTTCCAAAGCATGCAACGTGTTTAATTCCCATTTTCAAGAGTATCTTTGAAGCTGAGGAGTCCTTAATATGAAGCATGTTGCACAAGTTACTAGTGATCCAACTATGCTAAGTAATTATTCAGAAGTAGAAGTTGTTTTACATTGCCTACAGACGGGCAATGCTGGATACTTGCCAGGAGTGAAAGACTACAACTAATATATATATATAAATGTACTTTAAAAATGCACATGGGGAGACAGGTACATAAATCTTATGTATTTTGAGTTTATTAGTGATCTACCTTGTTTTAGTTTGATTTTTCATTCACCAAGTATTTATATGATGAAAGTGGTCCAGGTCTGCACTGTAAGAACTCAGGACTGCATACAGTTCCTGGTTAACACATTTCTCCAATTAATGTTTGTTGAAAGTGTCTATGATTGAGTTTACTTTGTGATCATATATGTCTTGTGCTTGGGACCTATCTGAGGACCTGGTAGCAGTCATTTAAACAAAGAGGTAGAGAACTATATTTTAGATTTTCTTTTTAATGAATGATTCAAGCTACAATTAAGTCTCAGAAATGGTTATACTTGCAGACTAGATTATGCTTTTTTCCATTCCGGGATTCACATCAGGAATGAATGAAAACATGAACGGGACACAAAGGGGTGAAAAAGAGATCATTCTCTTGGCAGAGTCCTGTACTGGTGGTCAATTTTGTGAAATGAATGGTAAGTTATGGGTTGGGAGCTTGATTTTATTTCTAGGAAGAGAATTGGTCTAAAATTGCTTATAAAGTCAGTTCTAAACTGAAAAGGAAGTGTCCTAAACTTTTGTAAGTTTTTAAATTTGGCATGAACTTCTCAGTTTCTTTGGACTTTTTCTAAACCCACTCACTTTATCCCTTGTCCCCATGCTGTGTTGTAGTTTCTTTAATCTCTGAACCCATTGCAGAAGTTCACAGGCCTCTCTGTTTTGCAGTCTCATAGATTTTCTGATACAACTAATTGGTTTTGACTCCCCTGGAATGGTCCATTGTGTTTTTACGTAGTTTGACATTGTAATGAGATACGTTTGTTCACAATGTTAATTTTTTTAGCACTGAGATTCTTTATTTCTATTAAATATTAAGAGACACAGAATGAATTCTTGATCTTTAGACTTCTGCCATGAGCAACAACATAGATTGCAGAAAAGTCACAATGTTTTAATTCATTCTGCTATGCTTTCATTTCTGGATTCCAAGCCCAAATACATTTGGCTTTTAATGCTTTAGAGTTAGACAGGTTGGGTTTTCATTGCGTCTAAATATGTGGCTGCCTTGGGGCTTCTAATTTATTTTTTTTTTAATGGAGTGAGAGGCTATAAAACCTGTGCGCTGTAAAGCAGGCAGACTTCTAAAAGTTTCCTACCAGCTCACCAGGCTCAGCTGAAAGAGCAGGTATCTTCAAGCTTATTTAACTCTTGTTCCTAGGCTTCTAATTAAAACCACTGAAATGCTCCCCATTTTGAAAAGGTCACATCTGATTTCATCTGAGACATTCCCTTTGTCTCATTTTAGCTGTCTCTGTTTTATATACTTAGGGAAAAAAAAAAAGCAATTATAGTCAACTGTCCATTACCAGCAGGAAGATTATCTGGTTAGTGGATGAGCTTTGGCAGAAGTATGGACACAAACTCCCTGTCTCTACAACTATCTTAGCAGTTTAACTCAGAAGTGCAGACTAGAGACCCCTGAATGGCTCTGCCTAAAATGAGGGAGCACCAGGGAATGGTGCAAATATGAATGGATTTGTTTGTTCAGCCCCCAATGCTTAGGAATAGCAGAAATTTGATTCTTCTGATTGTTATTGCAGTAATTAACTCAGTTCTACTCCAGGGTTCCCATCTCAATAACCTAAAATATCAGAATATTTGGTGCTATCCTACAAGGTTAATTTTTTAATATTTTTTTTTAATATTGTAATAAGATAATTGTCTTTATGTTTAGGAGAGACACAGAGTGCATTCTTCAAATGTGGTTATTTATCTTTGTCTATTTTCATGTTTCCCATTACCATAATATATGAGTTTCATACTCTTTAATGTGTGAATCTGCCCCAGGCCTCTCTGAATAAGTGAGCATTAGATACATTTTAAAAACTGAATGTAATTCATTCCGTCCAGCTTTAATTGTCTAAGTTCTCATTTTGTTGCCTTGGATCCCAGTATGGGCTATAAAAAAGGCTAGGCTGTTAACTTAGCCACACTGACTTGTACTCTACAGTCTCTGAAATGACTGTTCGGGAGCCTCAGCACCTAAATAAGGTAGTATCACTATCCCTTCAGGAGACTAAGTAACAGGTTTTCAGAGATGTCTAGACACTTGAGAAAGCAGAGGAATATCAAATGGGATTTAACAAAAAAATAATGCTGAAATGCTTAAGCATGTTGAAGACTTACTGAAGACATTTATCTCCATCTGCCTGTCTTGCCAGAGCAGAGCAGGATCTTGAGTTCAGATCTGCAAAATCCTGTACCTCTGCTTAGTCAGTGGTTCAGTCATCTTTGTCGCTTTTTTTTTTTTTTTGTAATTCATGTCTTAGGACAGAGAATAGACATTCTGCCCAGTGACCTTTGAGAAGTCTTTTTAATCACATCTGTGCCTAGGGAATATTAGTAAGAAATAATACTAACAAGTACTGCACAATGACAGGGTCAGAAGCTGTCCCCTGTTGAGTGGGTAAGAGGAACTGTAAACTTTATCCTTCATAACTATTTCTTTTTAATATGTGACATAAGAAGAAAGATAAATATCACTTCCTTTATTTGTATAGTTTATGATATTGTTCTTTCTGGAAATACTAGCCTGTAAGACTTTTTCATCAGAAAGCGTTCAAGTCCTGGCTCAATTGATGGTATTTGCTTTAACTGGCTGTACAATGCGCCTATGTATGCTGGTGTTGCTGAATCTCTTTATTGTCTGTCCTCAACTTTTTCTCCCTTAAACTGAAACCTTAAAACAAAGTACCAAAGTTTGCTGTAAGGAAAGTAATGATCCTCCAAAAGAAATTAATTGTAACTGGAAAGAACCATTTTAATTAGCTGACAGAGTTGCATTGTTTAGGTTTCTTTTAAAAATCAATGAAGTGAATGCAAATGTTTCAAATGTCTTCATGTCTTTAAAACTCTCACTGGGGAGCCCTCATTCTTACCACAAAAGAGGTTTTTATCATTTTGAAATTATTATAAAGACAACTGGCACTTGGAAGGGGCTAAAACGCACTTCTTCATGTCTACCGTGTTTTTCTGAATTTGCTGGGTGGAAAAAATAGGTTTAAAAAATCCTTGTTTTATTTCTGCTTTCTTCTGAATATTGAGGTAGGGGATTTTTTTCTGTCTTTGTGTAGGTCAGATGTACATGTTATGGTATTTTATGCTATAGAATATTGTGCTATCAAAACCTAAGCCTGAAGTAAATACTTGTTCCCAAAACCTCTCTATCCAGTAAAGATACTTCTATTGTACCTCAGACTCTGTACAGCTTAGATTAGCTGGAACTGTTTTCTAACACTCGGGTCTGGATCAATTTTCCATTCACATACGGAATACACATAATTATGCCTATTGGTCTAATAACACTTGACAAATGGCTAACACTGACTGAAATCTGTATTATCTATGTAACAACATGGTTCCTAGAAAATAAAATGCAAAACGGACAAAGAACAGAGATACAACCAAAATGTGCTGAAGAGCTCTGCTCAATGTGCGAAATGGACATTCCCCTTTGAGGCTGGATTGACCATAGGCTCTCTGCTGGAGGTCTCATCACTAATACCTTTTCCTTCCTTCATCTTCAACTTTGAAAGATTAGGCTTTTTCTAATATGAGTCTGAGTGCAGCTTTCGAAATCATACAAGCACTTGAGACCAAACCTGTATGTATGCTTTTATGCCTTGCAGTTGTATTCTCTGAATTTTAACAATAAAAGAGAAAAACATATCAATCATTCATGGGAAAGGTCTTGCTTTAGTTTGGGGAGCTGGAGAACAGAATGCATTGCTCCAGGTAGTGACAGAAGCAGACAGTGGTATTCTGACTATTGCTTCCAGTTCTGTGATCCCTCGCTTGCTCCTATCCAGTCCAAGTTTAAAATAGCAGTGACATTAGCTTTGTGTCTGACTCTGAAAAGAATTAATTTCATTTAAGTTGCTGTATAATTGAAAAAGAAATGTTGCAAAAGTGTTGTTCTTTCTTCACTTGTCCTTTGTCTTCTCGTTACAGAAGAGTTAATGATGATATTAAGCCATAGAATCACAGAATAATAGAATCATTGTGGTTGGAAGGGACCTCCAGGGTCATCAAGTCCAGCCTTTATCCCATCATATTCCTAGCCGTTAGACTATTAGACCATGGCCTCAAGTGCCTCATCAACCCGTTTTTTGAACACCCCCAGGGACGGTGACTCCACCACCTCCCTGGGCAGCCTATTCCAGTGCCTAACCACCCTCTCAGTAAAGAACTTCTTCCTAATCTCCAACCTAAACTTCCCCTGACGTAACTTGAGGCCATTTCCTCTCATCCTGTCATTAGCAATTCGGGAGAAGAAACCAACACCAGCCTCACTACAACGTCCTTTTAGGTAGTTGTAGAGGGCAATAAGGTCTCCTCTCAGTCTCCTCTTCTCCAGGCTAAATAACCCCAGTTCCCTCAGCCAGTCTCCATAAGGCTTGTTTTCCAGACCTCTCACCAGTCTCGTTGCCCTTCTCTGGACTCGCTCCAGCACCTCGATGTCCTTCCCATCCTGCGGTGCCCAGAACTGGACGCAG
>VZRW01002841.1:29006-63937 GCA_013398125.1 Aegotheles bennettii
CTCCCTGAGCACACTCGGGTGGATCTCACCCGGCCCCATAGACTTATGGGTGTCTAATTGACTCAGCAGGTCCTTTACTACTATTTCCTGGATTACGAGGGGTTTATTCTGATCTCCATCCCAATCTTCCAGCTCAGGGAACTGAATACCATGAGGAGAACTGGTCTGGCCGTTAAAGACCGAAGCAAAGAAGGCATTAAGTACCTCAGCCTTTTCCTCGTCCTTGGTAACAATGTTCCCTTTCACATCCAATAAGGGATAGAGATGTTCTGTCAATATTTATGCATGTGCAACTTCCAAATAAGGTGTGCTATGCTTGACATAATTACAGAGGATGCAAAGTTCACAGCTGATTAACATGAACTGCTTTTCTGTGGTGTGTTTTTTCCAAACAGATACATCAGTGGTCCAGTCCTGCATTCCTTACTCCTAGCAAACATATTTGGATTGTCTTTAATTAATATCAGTACTGCTAATCTCTAGTGATTAGAATATCACAGGAAAGCATAAAACTCTGAAGTCCCTGAGACTTTTAATATGGGAAAAATTCTTCTTGAGACCTTTCCTAACTTCCTATCCAACATAAACAATACAGAAAAATATACTCAATCTTTTATTTTCCAGTTCTCTCATTCCATCAGTATGAAACGGATAATACTGTTGTGGTTCCATTTCTATCACTTTTTTTTAACTTTATTAGCTATTTATGAGTTATTTGTCATGTACACTGTAATAGCTAATTCATGTTTAAAAGTTAATATTAGTCTTATACATTGTGTCTCTGTAATTTATTTTTCTGGTTCAAACACCTCAGTTACATTCCTCAGTTCATTCTGTCTGGATTTTTCCTAGCCAATTGCTTGTGAATGTGTCAATGATTGTGAAAGAGTAAATAGAACTTGGATTCTCAATTCTTCCCTAGCTTTCCTCTTGAAAAACAACATAATTTATCTGAAAATTCTTGTCTTAGAGGTCAGGAGATCCTTAATATAGACATTAGTTGGAAGGAAAAATCAAACTGTGTTACTAGAGTTCTACCTCTGAACTTAAAATGACAAAATACAAACATTCCTGCTAATATATAAAATATGTTTCACAGCCATAGAAGCAATCAATAAGAACATTTCTTTGGAGGAAAACTTAACAAACTGTCTCAGAGATCAAATGATAAAGAGTAAAAACTGTCCAGCCTGCTGTATCACAAAAGGTGCCATGAAGGTTCACTCTAGAGGATTTAGTATGTTCAAATGGCAACAAAACCGAGAGCATTAGCATTAGAGAAGTCAAAGGACAGTAAATTCAGATGTCATTTCCTAGCTTTGAAAGATTTTATTTTAGAGAGAACTACTTAAAAAAAATCAGACTGACAACTACAATCTACTGTCATTTCTGAGAAAAAAATAGTGACATAGCTCTGATGTCAGACTGTACCGTAGTTTTAAGAGTAGGGAGAGAATTTTGAAATTCATTAAATATAAGCATATTTTTTCCTCCCAATATATGAATTAATTACAAGCAAAACTAGGGAGAGCTTGTATTTTATTTGTTATATGAATACTTGTGAGGTAACACCATCCTGATTTGAGAGTAGACGACTTCTGAGGCAAAAGCAACATAACTGTCCAATGAGTTTACCCAAGAATTGGATAGGAACTCACTTAGGCAAAGAAAGAATTTCCCTTTATTCAGAGACCCACTTCCCTAGCTATATCTCCACAGCTGTCAATAACAGCTATAACTTAAATCATCCCCTTCATAGCTGATGATCAATAGCATAAATGTAGTGCTCATGTTCAGTCCATATAACTATATTTCAGCAATAGTTAATTTATTTTTCCAATTTTAATTCTTGTGTTGTTAACCAATGAATGAAGCAGGGGGAAAAGGAACTTCAAGTGCAAAGTCAGTAATTCCTCTATGAAGCTTTTATTTTCCCTATTCAGTTTACAAGAAAAATGTTGTTATGTGCTTGAAGTGCCAGTATGACATATAGTCATATGCTGGCCTTATTGAACTGCAGTTGTTAGCTGTATCACTTGCTGAACTTCTGTAATCACCAACAGAATCAAATGCTGGGTCATTTGATACAATTACTGTGATGTTCAAATTTATTCAAAAGCTCTATGTGTGCATGTGAAAACAGGAGGCTTGTGTTAGTAGCAAAGTTCCCTTGGTATACACCTTGTACACTAGTATGTGGAGACACAATTTCATTTCTTTAGTAAGCATGAGGTAGGTGGTCACCACAGGGTCAACACCAGAGTGTGGAGGCTTTCTGCTCAGCTTTGCAAACAACTAGTTAGCTTGTGTCCACTAAGCATTACTTTGCTGCACACTTAGCTTAAGTCATACGGTAGCAGTAGGAATAACTAAAAAAGGCCTCTTTTGCAGTCACACATTATTTCCATTTTATGCCTTCCCAATCTGTAACTCCAACTTTTCTCAGGCTGTTAGTCAT
This sequence comes from Aegotheles bennettii, assembly GCA_013398125.1. Classification (NCBI taxonomy): domain Eukaryota; kingdom Metazoa; phylum Chordata; class Aves; order Caprimulgiformes; family Aegothelidae; genus Aegotheles; species Aegotheles bennettii. The sequence goes on from VZRW01002841.1 coordinate 31,465, forward strand.
CTTCTAAAACTTTCACATTTCTGGTGTTTACAGAGTTTTAGGGCTCAGAGAGAGCTGTGAAAGTATGCAATTAGTGACAAGGATGAGAGATGGCAGAACCCTGTCATTTCATTATATTTATATTATAGTGCTCACAGAGCTTCCCAGTAGCCAGCTGCCTCTTATGAGAACTATTGCACAGAGCTAGCAGAAGACTGCTGTTGCCCTTAACATCTTGGACTTCAATTTTTCACTATCCTTTTTGTGGTATGTCAGAGGGGAATCCGGAGTACTTGTATTTCAGAAGTGGTGGCATCATTTGAATGGGGTTGACAGGAGTTTAGCCTAGAAAAGCGTGAACTTAGGGTACATCTATAGCAGACTTGACTGGAGTTTAAAGGTACTAAATGGGTTTCAGGTGAGCTTGCTCAGACATGAGCCTGAGGACCCACAGCAGCACACAATTCATTGTGGGGTATCCATATGGATGAGAAGCTACACTGTGTGCTGTTATAATTAAATAGTATGTGGTACCAGGGTGAGCTGTCGTTTTGGGTTTTTTTCACAGCTGCCTCGGGTATGTCTACATTGCAGTGCCATTTCTGGTATAGATGCAAACTACTTTAGCAGGAACCAGATTTCAGTTTCTCAGACACTTGCTTAAGCAGAAATGGAGCTAAAACACTCTTCTCACTATATTTATGTCTGTGGCTTTCCAGGGTTTCTTTTTTGTTCCAGATTGCATCGCCATGTCATTTTTAAATTCCACGTCCAAGAAAGGGGTAGAGGACTATGCCTCTTAGGAGCTGAAGAAAAAAGTCTGAAATCATTTGTGCAGTAAATGAAATAGGCTCAAGCCTTCTCTACGGTATGTAACTAATTAGATGATGTTCATTTTCAAGTGCTTGTTCACAGTCAAGCTGAGACAATGTGTAATATGCATTACAATGTTCCAGGAATGTGTCCTGATTCTAACTGCTTCCTTTTACTACTGCTGCTCCCAACCATGAATAAACTCTGCTTGAAATCTTGAAAGGTGATGGGTGTTTTCTGGAGCCATACATTTTCAGCATCTTCTGAATCTTAGCTCTCTGTGATGTAAAGCCTGTGAAAAGATGACTCTAACATTACGGTCTGAAAACCATCTTCCTTTTGGTTTTTTCTTTCTCTTTGTTTCTTCCTCTCTCTTCTTGATGATTCTTGAAAATTTCAGTTCTTTCATTTAAAAAAAATTGTTGCTCAGAGACATTTGATTATTTGCATCAATTTAATTTTAATAGTATACATACTGGATTTTAGTGCTAAAACCCCCATAATTTACTTTCTATTATTTATTGCTATTTATTTAGGATTTAGTTAACAGTCTCTGTAGTTGCAAGCATCTATAAGCCAGCCTAGTGAGTCATTTCCTTTACTCTGACACCCATTGAAATGGCTCCCTTGCTGAAAATTCACTGATGTAACCAGACAAGCAGTATCGCGAGAGGTCATAGCTCATTATTTCCCATTTGCTCAAGTATGTGAATGTTTCCTGGACAGAATAAAATCAAAAGAAATCTAGGCCTAGGGGAGTCAAGGACACAAGGGAGAATTAATTTTATGCACATGAATTGATGCAAAATTTGTTTGTAAAAGTAGGCTTAGTTGCCATCACAGACAAAAATGGGGCAATGAAAATATTCTTATTAACACTCCCTATCTGCACAAGCCCTGGTGTCAAGCTTGCCTACGTGTTTAAAGATAAAGTATTAAAATCGTGATAATGCACTGACTCTTGTAGAGGAAGCAGAAGCATAATTGACTTAATATTTAGAAGCAGCTAAACTAAATAGACATTATTAGTTCTTGGCATTTGTCTGATGACTTGTTCATTTACTCATCGTGGTCATCTGAGGCCTCAGTTTTCTCCCTCGGTGCTTAGAAGGCATATAACCGGATCAAGGAGAATTTTACTTCTGGAACATTCAAGTGGAGGTTGTAGCTGTATTTTGTTGGTAAGAAATCAAATGCTTACAATGTACAAAGTGTAAAGGCATGCATGTAAATGCTGGAGATCAAAGAGTTAGTCTTCTATGGGGATTATCTAATGTTACTACTTTCCTCCTCACTTATTATTATGGCATCACTCAGAATATAGTAGGATTTCTTGTCATATTTGTTGATATACTGGAAAATACTTGAACTTCCTCCAAGTCTGCAGATCTGTCTGCCAGGACGGATTCCTGCAGAACCCAGAGGGGCAGCTTTGGGAACATCTCTGTGGCTTTTCACTAGACTAAGATACACTCAGTAAATAAACAAGGAAATGAACCAACCAATCAACCAACCAACCTGGGGATAAATGAGGTTCCAGATACTGGCCTAAGAAAGGAAGATCCTGTCCTTGCACACTTCCTCTCCTAGGTAGCATTGTCCTGCCAGGTGTTGCCTGTCCCTGCAGACTGTGCCTCATCTTCCTTTGTCACATGTTCAGCTTTGTGGCTTTTCAGGCCAACAAACAAACCAGCATAATGAGAACAGAGAAAGATTTACTTTGGGCATTAAATCATCTCTGTGGTAATTTATGATCTTTTTTTTATCTTTTTAGGAAACCCCAGTGGTTAAAAAAAAAAAAAACAGGTAAAATTGAATTTTGAAAACAGACAGTGCACATTCCTCACCAGTACTGTGGGAGGGGGAAAGTGAGATTTAGCTGCTGTAGTGTGTTTGTTGCTCAGCATCCAGAGGGCAGGTACAAGGATGCCTTGTTGCCTGCGGTGGCCAAGTGACCAGAGGGCTGAGAGGCAGCTCCGAAGTCGGTGGCAGGTAGTTTGGCATGTCTTTAGCAACCACTTTGTCTGCACAACCTGTCACATGGCTCCCACACCCACTCCCTGTCACAGCTTGGCTTCTTAAACAAAAAGAAACTGACAGCAATAAGGAATTAAAAAGGTCTCTGTTGGAAGAAAGAAATTCATGCAGTGTCGTGGAAGGAAACAAGTTTGGCTACAAGGGGTTTAGGAGAGAATTTAAACTTCTCCCTTTTAAATATCTGAGTAAATTAATTTTCTTCACTAGAGCTGATTTTATGATTGAGCAGATGTTTCTCTCCCATTCGCTTTCTGAGGAAAAGGCAGACAGAAAGGAAGCCTTGTGACTTTTCAACCTTTTGAGTAGAGGTTTTTTGTGCCTTGTTACATTCTTCACATTGGGGTAAATAATCCCCAGTAAGAGGTGGGGAACCTCACATATATTTAGGAGGTGAACTTCAAAAAGCTTAAATTTCTGATTCTTTTCCCATAAACATGGAACAGTATAGCTACTTGTCTGAAAGTGGAGCCTTTATTGTTGCCTGAGGACTGGAAGAAAGCAAATATCACCCCAGTCTTCAAAAAAGGGCAAGAAGAAAGACTCAGGGAACTATTGGCCAGTCAGCCACACCTCAATCACTGGAAAGATGATGGAGCACCTCATCCAAGAGGCCATCTCTAACCACATGGAGGACAAGAAGGTGATCAGGAGCAGTCAGCATGGGTTCACTAAGGGTAAATCATGTTTGACAAACCTGAGTGCCTTCTGTGATGAGACAAGTACCTGGATGGATGGAGAGAGAACGGTGGATATTGTCTACCTTGACTTCAGCAAGGCTTTTGACACTGTCTCTCATTAAATCCTCATGGGCAAACTCAAGAAGTGTGGGTTGGATGAGTGGACAGTAGGATGGATGGAGAAATGGCTGAATGGCAGATCCCAGAGGGTCCTGATCAATGGTATAGAGTCTAGTCGGAGGTCTGCCACTAGTGGTGTCCTCTGGGTTCTGTACTGGGCCCAGAGTTGTTTAACTTGTTCATCAATGACTTAGATGAGGGGGTAGAGTGCCTCCTCAGCAAGTTTACTGATGATAAAAAAATGGGAGGAGTGGCCAATACCTCAGAGGGTTGTGTGGCCCTTCAGAGGGACCTTGATATTTTGAAGAGATGGGCAGATCTTCTGAAAGTTCAACAATGAAATCTTCTGAAGTTCAACAAGGGCAAATGTGGGGTTCTGCACCTAGGGAGGAACAGCCCCATGCACCAGTACAGGCTGGGGACCAACTTGCTGGAAAACACCTCTGCAGAGAACGAGCTGGGGGTCCTGGTAGACAACAAACTGTCCATGAGCCAGCAGTGTGACCTTGTGGCCAAGAAGGCATTTAGAATTCTGGGATGTATTAGAAAGAGCATTGCCAGCAGGTCAAGGAGGTGATCCTGCCCCTCTACTCAGCCCTGCTGAGGCCACATTTGGAGTACTGAGTGCAGTTCTGGACTCCACAGTACGAGAGATATGGAGCTCCTGGAGCAGGTCCAATGGAGAGCCACTAAGGTGGTCAAGGGTCTGGAGAATCTCTTCTATGAAGAAAGGCTGAGGGAGCTGGGCCTGTTCAGCCTCAGGAAGAGGCTACTGAGATCTTATTCATGTGTATAAATACTTAAAGGGTGGGTGTCAAGAGGATGGAGCCAGGCTCTTTTCAGTGGTGTCAACCAATAGTACAAGAGGCAATGGGCAGAAACCAATGCACTGGAAGTTCCACCTGAGCATGAGGAAGAACTTCTTTACTGTGCAAGTCACTGCACACTGGAACAGGTTGCCCAGAGAGGTTGTGGATTTTCCCTCAGTGGAGATACTCAAGAACCATATGGATGTGATCCTGTGTCATGTGCTCTAGGATGACCTTGTTTGGGCAGGGAGGTTGGACCAGATGACCCACTGTGGTCCCTTCCAACCTTACCAATTCTGTGATTCTGTGATTGTTAGGTACATTTGCTTTCATCACCAATGCTACAGCATCTCATGCAAACTTATCTGCTGATCTACAGAACTCCTGAGCAGAGGGGCTCTCCAGTCAGCTTTTTTTCAGGCTTTGCATGGGAAGCCTGAAACTAGTTGCTATCAGAGAAAACATAATGGATCATTGCCATCCTTCTTCACAGGACTCTTTCAGAAGGTAGTTATGGGGTCTCTACCTCACTGAAAGTTTTAACAGAGTGTATGAATTGTTCAGGTTCATACCTGTTTTGCAGTATTTTGTGGAAGCTTGTTTAGAAATATTCTGGTCATGATAATTTTTAGGGTAAGCAGAATAGACTATGCTTCTGTGTTTGACCATCTACAGTCTTTTTGGGGCAGAAGGGCAGGTTCTACATAATTGTGCAGCCTTTTTTTTTTCCCCTGATATATTAGGGGGCAAAAATGAAATACTTAATAATTAATTGCATCAAATGGGCCCAAAATTTGCTCTGAATTGTATGCACGTAGCTCACTGGCAGTAGTACTTGCATTACCTGAAGGCATTTAGATTGCTTCATGAGATTCCCTCTCCTTTAGCCAAAGACATAATATTTCTCCTCTGAGATCTGAAGTATTTAAAGCAATTAAGGTAGTTTGTTCAACATCTTAAAGATGCAACGGGCAGATACATCAATTCTAAACCCAAGGACTAACTCAATGGCTCTTAAAGCTTTCCCATTAGTGAATACTGTGAAGACAGAGAATTCTCTTGAAGGCATATACCTCTACATTTGGATTTGGCCAATTTTAAACCAGTATCAGAGACATAATGAAAATAAACACTCCTAAATCTAATGAAACATTTAATAACATCCCCTGATTATGTAGATTTACTGTGTTCTTTTTCATTTCCTTCACATATTTTAGGTCTGACACTCTCATGTTACTCACAGCCCTTTGCCCACTGCAAGTTTGAGTTTGTCCTACAGAAGATGTGTGAACATGTGTACAAATTTACAATTAAGTTAACTTTGTGTCAAAGCTTGCCGAAGAGAATCTTCAAAAGATGCACAGCAAAGCTTTAAACAAATTCTAAGATTTTGGAAATCTTACAGCAATCCTGAGCTGTTGTGGCTTGAGGATGATAATTTCATCAAAAAGTTCCCCAAACATACATGAGCAGGTGAACTTGAGAAATAGAAATAGAAAATCAAGTTCACAATTTTTGCATTTAATATTATTTTTGTCCTAGGTTCTACACATATCAGTGAAAGAGATCTGATCTTTCCTCACACATAGTGTAAAACCAGATAGCAAATTAAGAATGACATGTTGGCAGTTTACTAGTGGATGAGTGTCACTTGTTTTACAACACAATGTATTTTGTGTTTTGCTGTCTTCCTTCAAATCTCCTCATTCATATCTCTGAATGTTCATTTTTGGCTGGTCTTGTATGCCAGAGATGAATGGGGGGCATCTTTCCTTAGCAAGGTACTGTTGCTAAGGCTCTTCTGTCCTGGCTCTTCTGCTCTTTGATTTCTTGTGTCGTGTTTGATACCTCTAGTGTCAACACAGAGCATTGGGAGAGTATATAATTATTTGTCCACATACTCTTTTGGAGACTGGTTATAGATTTTCCCTACATTCTTAGTCAGGTTGCTGGATTTCTTCTGACTGGAAATGACTGTAGAATTTTAACTGGGCTGCACAAGTAACTGATTTTTGAGGTCTGTTCCAGAATTCAAGCAAAAATTTGTTTGCTTTTGGGGAAACAAATAATTAAAACTGGGAGATGAACCTGAGATAAAATATTTAATTTCATTTTTAATTGACTCCTTTTAGAAGACACATGTCAAACTCAAAAAGCTCTTTTGAAAATGAATAATCAACAGTTTTAGACACAGAAATTGTGAGCAATCTTATTTTTTTTCCTACTGAAGTGCAGTCTGCAGTAAGTTTACTATCCACATCTTTTCCCATCATTTTACCCAGCCAACAAAGACAAGGGCTAGAGAAGACATGAAGCTAGAATAAAACAGTTTGGTCTGCAATTAAATTTCTCATGCATTATATGAAGGAAGTAAACTTTATTAGTTTAGGTACAGGAAAAAATATTACGCAGTTTCCATCTGGTAACCATTAGTTCCTGTTCTCTGGGCCTGTCAAATGCAAACCAGGAGCAAACGGAATGAGCAAAGGTGGCTCAGAGGTTTAAACCTGTTCTAATTCAGGTATTAATGCTCACATTGACTGCTTTTATTTAATTGTAGAGCAAGGTCTTGTTTAAAAACCTCTCCAATCATGGTTCAGATTAAAACGCTGCCTGCAGATAGTGGAACTTCTGCGTGCCCTTGCTCTGGGGACACCGACTACTGAGAGGGGTGGGACACAGAGTACAGAACAAGAATTCCTGTAACCATTCCAGCTTAATCCACTTCCCCACAAGAATTGGCACCCATCTTCTTTTCTTGCCTGTTCTGACAGAGTGGGCTGCTCAGTAAAGGCTTTGGGATATATTAGTGGCACTAATGGTAACATATACATTACTCAACGGCTAGAATTTGTAATAGCGTGTTTGTGGTTTGCATTTGCCTGTATGTAAGAGGCAATTTCCTGTCTTCCAGTCTCTGTCCCATCTCCCATAGACCCTGTACCTATGAAAAAGTGGATGTTTTGGGTTGTTTTTAATTACTCTAAACTTTCTTTCAACTTCTTCTTTAAAAATAACATTATTTTGGCTTTATTTTCTATCATAGGAGAATTTTATGATTTTTTATGACAGTGCCTCAACTGTGGGTGTTTAATTGAAGCTTGCAAAATAGTCAAAAAAAGTCTGCCTCTTTCCAGCTGTCACAGTTGTTTAAGCCTATTTGGTACCATATCAAGAGTACTAAAATTTTAACTATACTGAACAGTAAATAGAACCATTTAGTAAACTGTATCTGCAAGATTGTAAGTAAATATCTCTTCCCTAATTAGCCAGTAATACATTATTTGGATCAGCTAAAATAAATAGGCAGTTGCTGCTACTGCCATAAAATGCATTTCTAAAACTCACAGGAAAAGAGGACAACTGCCAGGAGCTTGTTTGTCTGCGTTGGTCCTGACTGTTCATGCTGTAACGTTGTCAAATTGCACCACTGCAAGGTATTTGCTGTACACCAAGTAGGCATGAAACTGTGTTTAATACAAATGATACTCTGTACTTTTCAAGTGAAAAGCAACTGAGTTTATTTGCCCAAATAATGGGATAAGTAATAAATAGGTCATGTGTTCTGTTTTGTAGCACTATTTTGTGTATTACAGATGCACTCTTGTCTGTGGGCTAGTTTTCAGGATCCTCTGTTTAATTGCCAGCTTCAGTGCTTCAGAAGAAAATATGAAAAGATCAGAGTTTTCTTGATAACATGAGCTTTTTACTAGGATGCAACTATAGACATTTCATAACCTGTTTATTCCCTCTAGACACTGAGAAAATTAAAATTAAATATTTTATCTTTAAATTCTAAAATATATGGATGTATAGTAAAATAAATTACTTAAACTTTGTTGGAATTAGATGTTTACACTTAAAGCACTACAGGCTTACACTATGTGGCATGAATATGAAATAGGGTGTGTTTTAAAATGGATGAAGTTTAATATTTTAAGATAAATAAACTTTGGTCCTTTTTCCTCAATGAAAAGGTATGGAATTTTTTAGAAAACTTTTTAACAAACAAGACAGCTAGAGATAATATTCTATTAAATATAAAGTCTTTGAGTTAAAATGCACCAGGCATAGGAAGTGAATTTGAAGGAAAGCTGAAAATTGAAGCATGAAAAAATAAGGAAATAGCTGATTTCAGAAAATGCTATATTCATTTTCATGGAATTTTAATGGCCCTGTCCAGGTTTTGCTTACTTGATGGGGTATTATTTTCAGGAATAATTACATGGGGAAGACAGAAAAAGCAGAATGTTGAAAGTGATTCATTTGTAGCAACAGTGGGGGCCTGCTGGGTGAGTGATTATGGTAAGTTATCAGTAACTTTGGTCAAGGAATACTAGCATCCTGAAGGCATCTATTCCACACTACACCTGTAATTTTGAAAGAGAATGTAATTCATGCATTTTTTTAAATAAATGTAAATGCAGGTTTGATTTTGTGATGTCATATGGTCCCAAGGCGCCCCGCTGCACTTGCCTCATGGAAGGGCAGAAAACAGCCCACATCCATAGGATGGACCAGATATGAAGTTGTACTTCTATAGTGCCAACTGGCCACCCATTGTCTACAAGTGTCCCTTCTCTACCTTCTTGTGTTCTTCAAAGCGTACATCAAGGAACTGGTGAACTTAGGCTGCAGGTTGACATTACTTTTGGATCCCTTGCAGGTGCTGAAAGTCCCAGAACACAGCTTATGCACTGAATACTCATCATCTCCAGCTGAGGATCTACACTCAGATACTTGTACATTCATTACTCTTGTATGAACTTTGAACATGTATGATACCTATTACGTTGTCTTCAGCATGTAAGAGCCTCCAAGAGCAGACACTTTTTAAAAAGTGTATTCTCAACAAGGCAACCTACTGTGAGCATATCAGATCTGTCCTCTTACGCTTTCACTGGCTTCCCCTTAGATTTTAAATCAGATGCAGGGAGCTGTTGCATATATTCAGCCTTATACTTCATTGCCTTGTGTGCCAGTGGAGGCATACTTCATTGCCTTGTCCAGGATATGTAAAATACGTGGAAGGGATTTGTTGCTCACTACACTTCTCTGAAAAATGGAGCAATCTATGTTAAGAGGAAATCTCACCTCTGTAGAGAGGATAACTTTCTCCAGGGCTGATCTCACACTGGAATGAACTCTGGAAATTTAAAAAATCCCCACAGACCTCACTGCCTTCTGCTCCAGTTGCAAGGCACTGTTCTTTGACCCCATCCTCCCTAATGTAAATATTTAACAATATACATATGTCAAAAGCAACATTGACCACAATTCTGAAACTCTACCAAGCAAAGCACAAGCTTTTCCCATGGGGAGTGAGTGAGAGGACACACAGTATTAGTGATGGCGCTTCTGTATGACTCTGGGTGTTTCTCCATACATAGCAAGACAGTACTGAGTGTGCCATAGGAACCTCTGTAGAATAATACAGCAGCTTTGGGTTGCCTTTGGGAGAAGGTCTGTCCCTGAAGCCAACTGCCAGCCCAGACTCCTTTGTATCTGAATGAGCAGTTGAGATGCTACAGGGAGATCTGAGCTACAGGCAGCTTGAACCTTGTGTCTACATTACCTTGGATTTTGTAGCAGTCTAACCATATCACGTATTTACTTCAGCTTCATACTTGAAGTTGTTAGACTTGTGTTTTAGCTAGCATGCCATGCCACTCCATGCTAGTGACAGAATTTCAGGTATTTTTTCTATTGCTACCTCATCAGAAGCTAGTGGTCAAGTTGATAGCCTGACCCAGGCTTTTTCAAGCTGTATTTCAAACTGAGATGACCAAGCTTAAGTATTTGTTCAAATAAATAAGTATTAAATCTTGGTAATAAGAATTTGACAACAAAAGCTTTTTATTTCTGCCTTGGAATACAACACCATTACTTCTTTCTTTCTGTCCTTCCCACTCCTTCGATTTTCCAGGTACCACTCAAATTGCCCATAAATCTGAGACTCTTAATTTAGAAAACAATCTCTCAATCTCTACCACCTCCTAAAAAATACTCCTGAAAAAAGGGTAACTGTTTTAAACATCACATTATTGGTTTTGTTCAGCTTTCAATACTTGTGCTACTGAAAGAACATTGGAAAAAAGGGAAAATGAAAGTAATAAAAATAAAAATGTTAACTGTGTTTGGATTTCTCATAGCACATTAAATAGAAAACACATATCATGTTACACTATTCGATTAGCTGCAATCTGCCAATTCCACTGAAGTGCAACCACCTACATACACACTTTTGTCCAGTGTTTGTGAAAGGTTATACCTGGCAATAAAACTCATGGTATTTTTGAAATAGCACATATGCACATGCAATACTTGAGATATATGCCATAACCCTGTGATCGTGCTTTTAGTTGTTTTTACAGGAACACGGAAGCCTTTAGTAGTGGTATGGCTTCTAATGGCCCCTATCCTATTAAACATATATACACTTAACCAAGACAATCATAATACTTGAGTTTATCTTATCAATGTGTGTTTTGTGTCCCACATTTGTGACAGATATTTCAGGGTAAAAAACACCAAACAACAAAAAACCACACTTGTCCTATCTCCTTTCTCCTCCACTTCCTATTATTACAAACAATTTTTGGAGGCAAATAGTTATCTCCTTCCACCTATGATTTCTGTCCCTACTTGAGAGGGAAAATGTACATAGCTAGGTCTCAGGCAGTTTGAGTAAAAGTTAAATGGGGAAGCCTTTGCCTGCCTAAAGCTGTTTGAAACCCACCTCTTGGCCCCAGCACCCCTGGCTGCCTGGCAGAAAGCACAAGCAGGTTGTGTCGATCCTCCTCTTACCTCCAAGGATCGTGTGGGGTGCAGAATTACACTTCTATAGCCCTACTATGGAGGCACAAAACTGTTTTTCTAGTGCCAGTTACATTCTTATCATGGTGCAATTTTTTTAAGTGACAATAGTTTATTTTAATGTTGGTTTTGGTTTTTTTTTCCTTTTGCAAGTACTTGAGACAAAAATTGAGTTAAGCTGTTAATGATTCAGTGGCCATTTTTTAGGAATGACCACTCTACCTGTGCTCAATATGGCTGAAGAGAATAGCTTGCTCTGGTTACACTGTCATGCTTTAAAAATTCAAAGGAAGATCCCATCAGAAACACTACTCCTTATTAACTTGTGGTCCCTAATGGCAACTTTAAATTCTGTCTTCCTTATTGTTTTTGCTAAAGACACGTGACTTTGTGACCTTGCTGTCAGAGTGGCTCGTATTGTGCCACTGAAATGTAGTCAATGGCTAACGTGCATTTACAGAACTTTCAAAGGCTGTTATATACACATTTCTCTTTTTTAGTCAAGGAGATGTGATTTCTCCTATCAGTGCAGCAGCTTGTGATGTGATAGTACAATGAAACATGAGGCCAGTGCAGCGAGATACCTTTTTTCTTCATATTGTGTTAAGGGTATGAACCTTCTTTGATGTCGGTAAAGTTAATAACATTTAGAGATATAAAAATCAAGTCAGTACTCACTGACTAAGAAAGTAGTACTAGAGTCCCTTGCTAGCTATTTTACCAACTTTTCTATTTCTATAAAAGAAAAAGCTTTTAGAAATTGAGACATAAGTCCTTTGTACAAATTCTTAGACAATATATGGAAAAGAAGACCATATGTTCACTCCAAACTTGCACCATCTTTTGGTCGTTTTCTAGCACAAGGTGTCTTGCAGGGAAAATCACTACAGCCAGAGTCTCTCTAATCTCTCCCACAGAACTCATAGCAAATCCAAATTGAAAATTAATTGAGATTGGGGAAAAAAAGCTAACGCATTCTCCCTTCCCAGCAGGCATTATTTTTACTTTGATAAATATCTGCATTTTTTTAGTCTGAAGAGCACAAGGAGAATTCTTATGAAAAAAGGGTGCTCACTGAACACTGCCACAAAGTTCAGTCTATAGGCTAACAGAAGAAATAACAGTGTAGTAATGTTGCCTTTTTTACACCTGTCCATGAATTTCTTCAAACATGCTTTTAACTTCCTAAGTACGGGAAACTAAAATGTGGTGACAAAATAGATCTTTGGCTGTTCAGTTTTAGCTATTACATAACAGAAATGTTGTGGTTTGTTTTGATTATAGGTAGACTACATGATATTTTTTTCTGTCCTTCTATTTTAGAAGTAATGCCTAGAATAAATTGACATAAAATTTCAAAGTTGGCTTTCACTGAATATTTGATGGTATTTTCTTGTTACGTTCTATCTCATTTTGGGTAGCGATGATGATTGCTATTATGTATCATGTAATTTATAATGCATCATATAATCTATTTGCTGCATTACTTGCAGAGATTGAAAACAGAGTGACACAAAAATGCTTCACTGCTGCTGTAACACGTAGTCCTGAGTACATTCCTGTTGCATTATCTTTATTTCCCAAACAGAGCATGATTCTAAAGTGGGCAAATATGCAAAAAATAGCACATAAAATCTAGTGTCAAAATGTTTATTGAAGAGGTTCTGAGCTTTGAGACCCAATTTACTTCTTATCCATATTTCATAAACAAGGACTTTTGCTTAGTTTCAGGTCTAAGGTTTGAACTTGAGCCAACTTCAGAGTAATGTCCATTCCCTAGGTCAGTATACAGTGTCCAAAGACAGCAATGTAAATGCATAAAACTGAACAAGGGAATTTGCTGGATTATTTTGCTGGCCTCTTTTGCCTGGCACCCTAAATTGTATCCAGATCTAGCCTGAGGAAGTGTCAAAAAAAGGTTGAGAAGAGACTTGTGGCATTATCTTGCATTTTGTATTCCTCGTTGCTTATGATGTTCAGGGATACCTGTAGCATATGTCATCACAGAATCTGCTGGGGTTTTTGAAAGCCCTATTCAGAACAGTACCATACCTGCTGGTATCATATATTAATTTAAATATGGTGTTTAATAAGGAGATAATGAAGTCAATGACTGAAATACAAGCATGAGTATAAAAACATACCCTGACACTTTTCAGCTGAATATCTCATGTTCATTTAAGTGTCTGAGGATTAAAATAATGGGAATAAGGTAAACCAGGCCTGTTCATAACATGAAACAGCACAACTAAGTGGGGAGTATCATTCCGTGTATTTATTATATTGTGTAATAGCTGTCCTTCAAAAGTCAGAATTGCCCTGTATTTCTCCATCTTTTATCCAGAGGGCAACATAGCTCTCTGTAACTGGGAAATGCTAAGCTTTTAAAACACTTAAGAATGAGGAGACATATTACCATGATAACATATGATGAATGGAAGATGTGACGCATCCCTCTTACTGCATATTATTGGCAATATTATAGATTTACATATATTAGTGAATTAGATGATAGTTGTAAAGGACAGCATTCTGAATGTTTCATTTGTATCTTGGACATTTATATGAAGTATGTCTAGTATATAAGTACCAGTTTGCTCTGACAAACACAAATGTAAAACTACTAAAGAAACTGTTATTTACATAGTTATTTTGGCTAAGTATCTGAGAAATAGGCCAATTCAGATTAGTTTCCTTGAAACCTCTATTGTAATGTCTCTCCCTCTTTTCTAAAGGCCAGCTCTACTCATGTAAATGTCCCATGATCTGAATTGCATGCAGTAATCTTGAGGGGAGAATATGTATTTGGCACCATTTTCAATGATCAAGACACTTTACATGACATTCTTGTTTAAATGGCATGAAAATCAGAGTTAAGTGCTGTGTAAATGAGGGCAGAATAGAGCCCTTTGTATCTCATTTTCCAACTGCCCTGGGATCATCTGGAGGTATAACTACATAAATCCCCCGAGGATATGTCTCCAACTCTCTCCCTCAACATGCTGTTCCCTGATCACATTGGAAATCCACTCAATTTAGATTTAATCTCAGCAAAATCCACCCAGGACTTTCTTTCTAAATTTGCAATACTGTCTTTTTGGCACTTTTTTGCTCAGGCTATTATGTTCAGCTGTATTTTTGCTTCGATAGCCTCAAACCTGCTTCTCTAGGGGGGAACGACTGTATGTCAGGAGGGTGAGAGTCTCTAAAAATTACAGATGAAGCTGTTGGCTCAGCCTCCAGTATGGGAGCATATTGCTTCCTCTGTAGCTGATTGCTGCATGATGTTAGGATTGTACCTTCTCCCTGACTTACTTTGCTTATCTAAAGTATGGCCATAATGTTTTCCAAACATTTTTTTACTTTCTAATCTTTCCAAGTTAAGGCTCTGCATTGCATGGAGCAAAAGTATAGCCATTCTCCCCACCCAGAAAGGAAGCTCCGAGCTTGAAATGAATAGCAAATTTACAAGTGAAAAATAAATGGCAAGTTGCATGTGGAGAAAGAGACACAGAGACAGATGGATTTATATAAATTCAGCTTTTAAAGTGTTGGTTTTTTTAAAAAAATTAAATAATTGTAGGCAGTAACCAGCTGTAGTATTATTCTTCACTGTGTAATCTGCACAGTGAAATGTAAACAGGGGGTCAGGCTCTCCTGTGGCCGCATGACCCTCTCAGCAGGAAAAGGGAGCACGGAGAGAGGCTGTACACAGAGAAGCGTACAAGGATATTCATGAGCTGGGAACTTTTGCAGCAAAAAATAGCTTTCCTGCATAGTCAATGGTGCATAGCGTTCAGTTTTAAAACCCTTATTAAATTAAGAGGAGCTTTCTGCATCCACCAGCCTTTGCCACTGCTGCTGTGTGTACTTCCATAATGTTGTTGAGAATACTGGGGCTTAATATCAACTTGAAGGTTTAGAAAAATGCAATAACATTCAGATACAACTTGATTACTGACAGAACAGAGATACGGAACATGAAAACTGATATGTCTGGGGAATGTAGTTCTTCTGAATCTCTTTGTTCCTTAAAAAATTCTTTCCTAAAAAATAAACGTCTATCTGTATGTATATATGCATTCCTTTGTCAACACAGGAAGATGGAGGGATTGGCAGCCAGGCATTCTTCAGTATGTTAATTATCTAATGTTTTCTGTTCTTTAAAATTCTCCTTTTTTCTTCCTTTTTTTTTTCCTTTCCAGATTAAAAAACTGAGCCCATCTCTTGCACTCTGATCATAGTTCTTATGCTGTGTGTTTAATACCACATATTTTTTAATTCACAAGCATACTCTTTCTGTCATTGCTATAGTCACTATAGCTCTGACTACCTTTTTGTTGTGGTTCAAACATGTTTTCCCTGCAGTATTTGTATGACAAAACAAAGCTTTATTTATTTCTTCATTTATTATTTTAAAAACCAATATAGTTTTCCACCCGAAATATCTGTTTTTACATAACCTTGAGATGCCTATTCATTCTTTCTCAGGAGGAGTTAAGGGGAAAGGTGCAGCGTCCCTCTAAATCACAAATGAAATGAGTTTGTTGGCTTGAATAGTATTTCTCCTTTCAACCCTCTGCACATTTCAGTGCATTCCATTAGTCATTGTTCAAATGAGGCTGTTCTCCGACCCCAGAGGCAGGGGAGGAGGGAGTTTGGGGTTTAAATGAGTTTGCCGATCAGTACATAGAGGCACATTGTTTCTCATCTTATATTTTGCATGTTCTGTTTACAGACAATAACCCTGGTTCCCAGTACCAAAATGCTTCAGGTTTTGAGCATACTGTATGTTTGATGCAGCTAATTTAAATAAATGACTTTCACATTTAAGCAATTAAACCTATAATTAGCACTGTTTGAATGAACTAATCAGCTAATACCCTATGACACACAGTTCTTTTTTTCCTCTAAATATTTTTAAAGGGAAAGGAGAGAGATTTATGAAAAATTATAGGTGATGCAGTAAAAAAAATATGCTTTGATTCACAGAAATTACAAAACAACACCACAAACTATTTAGACCTATGTTCTCCTTTTGGCTTCCAGGGAATGTGGAATTATGCACACTCATTTCCTCTGAATTCAGGGAAAAAGACTGCACTAAACAAAGTAACAAATCTTTTTTAAAATGGGGCAAACTTCTACCACTGTTGTGTGCTTTAAAAAATACCCAAACACACTTTTATAAGGTACTTTGTACTTCTTCACTGTATTTTAAAACATGTGCCTACATCGAATTCAGTGGTGGGAGAGCTGCATAAGCCATACCCTTGGGAGATTCCCTCTGACTGGCAGAATGTTAGCCACTCTCAATAAGATGGAAATTTATTAGGAGGAAATTATCCTGGTGTCCTCTGAAAAACAGCACTTCTGATAAAAATCTTGTTCTCTTACAGCAGTCTAACAAGATACATTTGTTAGCTGGTTTTGTTCCTTGAACTCATCTGTTAATTTTAATTCTTCTGTTGCACTGCTGTGTATTTGAGTTCTGAGGCAGACATGATCTATGTGTGCTCAGTGGAGATTGAGATGTGGGGGGTGAGAGGGCACAGAAGTTTAGGAGAGCTAGTCTTTCTTTTTTTTTTTTCCTATAGTTAAAGTAAAGGGCAAAAGATGTCCTTACATTGATATTAAAGTTTGCATTTGTTAATAAATGTTATGTCTCTTTGAATCTATGTTACTATAGATTTCTATTACTACAGAAATATGTATAATTTATCATATAATTCTTCTTTTCTTCAGCTCTGTTGTCCCTAAATGAACCAGTACCACACATAGGCCACATGAGTCACACCACATACTAGCATTTTTTTCCCCTAGAACACCATTAAATGTCTTCAAATGCTGAAAACAACTTGAACACCCTTGAGTTGTTCAATTCTGCTTGTCCTCACTGCAGCTCCACCAAGTATGAGATTCAGGAACCTTCTCTCCATCCTGATTTTTCCTTGAGCCTCTGCCTCATGTGGGGCTCAGGCTGGAAGGTTTTCAAAGCAGCAATGTGGATTTTTAATGAATGAAGCTGGCATCTGGAACCCTTCCCATGGCATTATGTAGACCTCTGCAAGAGCAGAGCAGAAAGGACAGCAAGAAGATGGCAGATGATGTTTTGTGGTTATATGGCTCACCAAAACTTAAATGAACTGGTTTCTTTTCCTGTGTGATAACTAGCTTCTGAAAATGCTTTTTCACCTGCCAAGCTTAAGATAAGAGCTAGTTTAGATTTAGATTCTTTTTGTCAAACATGTTTGGGACAGTAAGAAGAAAGAAAGGTGTCACAGGACAGTGCTGCCTTATCAAACCTTTTTTTAATAGGATTGGATTCAGTCTTGCTTTTGATGGAAAATCTCTGTTTAATATGGAATTTCTTTTTTAAACAAGAGAAAGAGACTGTACCACCCTGTGCAGCCAATACTGTGGTGTAGGGAACATTCATGGAAGGTCTGGGTTTGAACCATCAGGTTCAGAGCAGACATTTGTACCTCAGGCTTTACCCTCAGGCAAAGGATTTGTCTACCCATTCATTTCCCATGGTGAAAGTCTTTCTATCTAATGCTTCTAAATGTTTCCTCCAACCTGGACTGGGGAAAAACATTATTTTTGTGAAGCTTTAATAGATATGGAAATAATTTCTTTCTTGGCTCTACTTCTGAAAATCAGGGCATAGGTGTCTGAAGCACTGATAGTTCTCACTGTAGATGAAATCTGAAGGAGTGACAGATGATTAACATCTCAGGGAAATCCAACCCTAGGTATTTGAAGTTGGGCATCTAATCACTGAGGCACCCCATACTTGAAAGTTGGCAAGGTTCACACATGGGCCGAGAGATACCCAGTTATGAATATACTCTCTTGACAACTTTCACTTACAGGAAGAAACTCCTGAGTACTGATACTCAGCAACAGTAGAAAGGAGGTGGCCACACAGGCCACCCTGCAGGGATGTGGTCAGTCTTGTAGAGGTGCCCTGGAAATCTAAACTATGATCCCCCCATGTTTGTCTCTCCATGATCTCTGCAGATCAGCTGGACCTTTTCTTAGCACATATCTGCCACACCTTTTAAGGCCTGCTAGGGAAATTACCGTAGCTGTAATTTTACAGATTTGATTTGGAATTAAGTGGTTTTGTTTGCTGCCAGGAAGCTCATTATTTCTAGAGTGGAATGAAAATGGAAAAACTGAAATTTATATTTTTCTATGTAATAATCTCTGTATGATATAAAATTATCGTTGTTCTGATTAAGTATTGACAGTCATTACCTCTGAATGCAATTCTTTAAATATCAGGAAATATCCAGTTAAAGTAGCTTCTGTAACGCCTAACTCCTACACAGCATGCTAACCTATCACTCTGTTAGGGTCTACGCCTCTCCAGTGCTGCTAGCACAGTTGACCTCATGCAGCAAAAATTATAAATGCGAAAAAGTTTCTAAATACTATCCTGGTTGGTTCAAAGTTCAAAATTCTACTTTGAAAAGTAGTAATGCTATTTTCAAAACTATTCTGCTTGTTGTTTCTATTCTTTGTTTCCATGGCAGAGCTCAAAAACTATTACAGCTGTGTTTTGGGTGGTCTATTGTATACCACTGTTGGTTTTGATTATTATGTTCAACATTCTCTTGGTATGTGTTTCACTGTCCCACTGTCTCCACACAAATAAGGAGTGGTGCTGCCTCCACCCATTGTTTATACAATTTCTCTGTGGTTATAAAGTAGTAAACCTGATTTCTTTGCCCTCTTCTGCGGGTTCCTAGGAGTGTGCCCTAAACACTAGCTTATAGCATAGTATTTAAGAAGACATTGCTCTTCCACTCCTTCAGGAAAAGCCCTGGGACCAAATGTAGAATATAAAAGAAGGAGCATGATTCAAAGTCCAAGTGATAAGGACAGCTGGTTGAGACGAGGACACCAGGTTGCCACTGGTTTGACTCTGTATTTTAGGTTGGACCATCATCAGATAAAAAAACTCAAAAACCCAAAGAGTATAGAAAGATAGATATAGGCTAAGGTATTGCTGATGTGATTTTTAAAGATGCTCTTAAAAAGGCCTTCGCTAAAGTCAATCTGTCAATACATAGTGCATTTGCCTGGAATATACTGCTCAGTGTACATGTCTGCATTTGGACATTGCTCCAGAAGATGTGATTTATTAAAAGTTCATAACTCTCAGAACAGGGTTATGAGTAGTTAAAATACAGACTGTTGTCTGTAAGATACACACATAATTTGCTGCAGAAGATGGAAAAGTAAAAGTTCTTAATTGGACCCAGTATTTGGAACATAAGTGGTTGTGGGTGTAAAATTAGTGATCACCTGTATAAAATCACAGTTGTAAGTACACTGTCTCAGCTGACCAGCAGAACCCATCCTGTCCCACACAGCAGCTAGCAAGGATCAGAGTAAAGAAAAACTGCATTGTGGCCTGTCTCCTCCTGCTTTGCAATTATACAGCATTTGACCTTCTGCAGCTGAAGCAGGACCTTGTGGCCTAGCCATAAAAAACATCCTTAAAAAACCTTGAAGTGGGCTTAAGACAGCTGGGACACATGTACCTGGAATCAAAAGTAACTGATGCCTTATGACAGTCCACAGAAAACTTTCTCACATGATAGATTTTTTTTCTTTAATGATGCAGTCTCATGTGGTTTTAATTACTTGATGTAAGTGTTCCCATTTTTCTTTGGTTTTCTTTGTCCAGTTTTCACCAAGAATAGGAAATCTGCAAAGGCAGGATTTTTAACTTAGATAATTATTCAAAAAATCAGATGTTTGTCTGAAACTCATCTGAGCTTTCTTTGTATGTGTCTCCAGGTTAGTTCTGGCAATATCATTAAAAGATTTTTTTGTATGTAAGATCTTCAATCCTTGATTTAAGGTGGCATCATAGTAAAAGTAAAAACAAAATAAAAATCCAGGACATTATTTAAGCATTATTTAAGGGAACTAAAATTAAGATCAATTCTTGAGTAGGAAAAATATACAAGGTGGGGCACAACAGCCTTTGATATCCTGGAAAAAAATCACAAAGCTTCTGTATTCATGAGAAACAGAAGTCTGTAACCTACTTCGCTTAACAGTAGAACAGGAGTTGGTTGAGCACCCGAATGGACATAACTCTGCATTGAATGGGGATGACACAAGGCACACAGATCATGTTGTGAACAGCATTGTCTCCTCTCTTTCCTCTGACTATATCCAAGTCTTGAATACATATTTCAAGGAACTGTGACCTGAATTCAGATGATTGATCACAGTAGCCATAGAGCAAACTTTCAGTATATCTTCACATTGACAGTGAACCTGATATCAAACTTTAACCTGCAGCACTTTGCTTTCCTATAAAATAAAAATATTCTGTCCTAAATCACTGCCTTTTCAAAAACATAAACAAATAAAAAAGCCAACTCTTTTTGACTGGCTGCACCCATTTCCATATAATTCCAAGTTTCTTATCTTTCTGATTTCCCATGCCCCCCCTCTTACCTTTCCTGATCTCCAACAAAACCCTGGCAGAATATCAGCAGATCTGATAGTTTCTGCTGGGCTGGCTGCCATTACCATATTTTATGTACTTCAGGGTTTCTGTGGGATTGATGACGCACAATACATCATTGAACTGCCGTGACCAAACAAGGTTTGTGTGCCACAGCTTCCCTAGGATTTTGCCAGAAGTGCTGAGACCTATCAAGGGACTGGGGAAAGATGAGTAAATGTTGGTAAAGGATGGAGGAACAGTGTTGAAACAGAGTAGATTTTGGGTAGGAGGAGAGGTCTAAAAACAGTGACAGGGGAAGAGTTAGTACGTGTTTCAGAAATATCTGAAATTGAAGGAAGATAGAAATATGCTGGTTCAGGATAAGGTGTAAGGAATGGACTGTTAGGGGGAAATGAAAATTGGGAATTGAATAGAATGGAAGGAAAATAAAAATGTGAGTTTGGATTGGGAGAAAGATGACTGCAGGTCAGGATGATGGTGAAGAACCAGCTTAATTAGGATTTAGTAAAATAAGCATCTTTGTATCTTTGCCTTTGGCTGAACTGAACTATACTGTCCAGGCTTAGTGAAATAGCCTATCCCTAACAGTAGTCCATCACTGTGTGAGGTTATTAGTGCTAACCACTGCAGGACAGGTACATTTTAGGATGCCATGGGTGAGCCTTGCATTGGTGTCCTAACCCTGTGTTGGGAAGACAACAGGACGTGCTGTCTGCCCCTTTATCTCACTGCCAGCAGAAGAAGACCTGGCTGCATGAACTGTCATGTATGACTTTAGAGACGTATTTGGACAGCTGGGCAAACAGTGCCACAAGACATGCTGCAGAGTGTATCTGCCTTGATACATACCACCAGATTCCATGGATCTGATGCTCTTATGATATGCGTAGGAACAGCAGAATGTGAGTTGAGCTCAGCATGCCTATGGAAATGCCATTCTGAAATTAGCAATAAATGATGTCAAGCTGTATGCATGATATATGCTCCTGGTTTCTTACAGGAAACATCATTGACTTAAATTTTAGGTTGTTAAACTTCATTTAGCACCATCATATAATGTAAAAATCTAAGAAATAGCTAGTGCAGTCACTCAGCTCACTATTCCAGTTTCCCACCTCAGTCTCACCTCTTGTCTCTTCATCTCAATGAGTACTCTCTTTGAAGTATGGTTGTGGGACATGCATGAAGAAACAAAATACATGAAAATAAAAAATTTGGGAGAGGAGGCAGGAGGGTCTCTCCTTTTTGTATTAGAGCCTCATTGCCAGACTCTGAGACTGTAAGGACAAGAGTAACCTACATCTTTGTAAAAGCTTGCATTTTCCCTAAGGTGGCAGGTGCCTGCTTTTGCTTTGGACAAGAAATACTGAAAGATTTTCCCAGTGTGACTCTATTTGATTGTTTTGAATCAAGGAAATTAATGCAAATTTGATTTCTGGAGTTTCCAAAGTGGCAAAAGCTTAAAATTGTGCCATAGTGAATATTTTTACAATTAAGATCTTCTAGGAAGTGTGAAAGAGGCAACAGCAGTAAACATACAGACATTACTCTGTACCAGTTAATAAAAATGAAGCTTAACTATGGAATACTTCAAAAAAACGTATTGCCTTTGACTAATTTGTAATCAGATGTGGTCTCTGAAACTACTTAGAAAAGCCTGCCATGCAAAATGGAGATGTGACTGCATATAATAAACCACTTGCCACCTGCCTTGCACAGGGAATGGTAGCATCAAGGAGACATCCCATGGACATGTCCTGTCATAAACTTGACCACACATACTGATCATGTACTCATCCTGACACCCCATCGCACTGTGCTTTTTCATCACTCAACCATAAAACTGTTAAGGGAGCCTCTATATGGCTGACAACACTTTGGTCTGTCCCATAATGCAAAGAAGTTCTGAAAATCTAAACTCAGTTCATCAAAATGTGAAATGATTGGATCTAAACGTTTTTTTTAATGGCAAATTTCAGTGTAGATTTAGTTGAAGGCATGTGAATACCTCCTTTGTTTTGATCTCTATGTAGCGCATATTATGAACTAGGTGTGATTATAAGGTATGTATATGCGCGAAATGCAAAGGTTGTACAAAGACCTAAAAAAATTTCAGTGCTCATGCTGTTAATGTAAAACAGCCCTGTAATTGTCCTTATTATGCTCATAACTCTTTAGCTGACTAAATGCCCCTTCTCACACACTTTCATATCCTTCCATTGCTGAGCCAGCAATGTGCCCTTGTGGCCAAGAAGGCCAATGGCATCCTGGGGTGCATTAGAAGGGGGGTGGTTAATAGGTCGAGAGAGGTTCTCCCCCCTCTATTCTGCCTTAGTGAGGCCACACCTGGAGTATTGTGTCCAGTTCTGGGCCCCACAGTTCAAGAAGGACAGGGAACTGCTTGAGAGAGTCCAGCGCAGAGCCACAAAGATGATTAAGGGAGTGGAACATCTCCCTTATGAGGAAAGGCTGAGGAAGCTGGGTCTCTTTAGCTTGGAGAAAAGGAGACTGAGGGGTGACCTCATCCTTGTTTACAAATATGTAAAGGGTGAGTGTCAGGACGATGGAGCAAAACTTTTTACAGTAATGACCAATGATAGGACAAGGGGCAATGGTTGCAAACTGGAGCATAGGAGGTTCCATGTGAATATCAGGAAAAACTTTTTCACCGTGAGAGTGACAGCGCACTGGAACAGAGGTTGGGGAGTCTCCTTCACTGGAGACATTCAAAACCCGCCTGGATGTGTTCCTGTGTGATGTACTGTAGGCGAACTTGCTCTGGCAGGGGGGTTGGACTAGATGATCCTTCGAGGTCCCTTCCAACCCCTTAGATTCTGTGATTCTGTGATTCCCCTCACAAATCTTAAGTTTAAAAATGCAAAAACCTAGAATGTTGCGAGTTAGAATTGTAATGCCTGAACTCAGTCCAAAATTTTATATCACTTAAAGGATGAGGTGGTTTTAAAATAATTGGCATTGTTGTGCTACCCTTTCTAGCTAAGACACAGGAAAGTTTGGCTCCAGGTCCTGTGGTAATTTTACTTGCTTTTTCGCTTTTGCAAATTAACACAAATGTCTTGCTAGTTAATATAAAGCCTTTTATGTTCCCTCCAAAATTTCTATCTTTATTGGATTCACATCTGTAGTTTTATTTAATATGAACCAGATGTTGAAATCAAGGCAATATTTATTAGGACGCTTGCACTGAAGAAAGGCTCGCTACAGACAATGTGATGTGCCAGTTCTCTGGGTACAGTGTCAGGCAGCAACAAAGCATGCTGGAGGATTTTTTCTGTTTCTCTAATTTGAAACAAAGCTTTTTAATCAATAGCCTTCAAACTTCAAACTTCACAAGCAAAGAGATATGGACAAATGCACAGAAAATTCCACAAGCTGTTCTACTTCATACACAAAACAATGTGCTGTTGTTAAAACTGCAGGTTGTTAAGACACCGGTATAAATGGGCATGCATGGCTGCAGAATCTGTGCAATGGGATGATTCTGGGAAGACAACAGACAGCAGAGAGCAGAACACATTCTTAGAATAAAAAATCAAAGCTAGTGATGAGAACAAAAGCTGGGAGATGCAGCTGCTGCCATTGAGCAGCTGGTTGGTGGTGTCCTGTCTCCGTGAGAGGCAGCAGCACCTGATGTGGACTGAGTTACAAGTCAGAGGGAGCTCAGATCTGCTGCTTCTCCAGAGATGTCAGCATCTTTCCATGCTCTCTGCAATATGTGTATGTCAGACATGTTTAAGATGCATCTGGTGTGTTTTAAATACTGAATTACATACATGGTCACTTTTTTAGTCACTGTTAGGATATAGGTCACTGAGTATCACGCCTGGAAGGTATGAGATGTAGAAGGAACAGAATCTATGACAAAGAAGAGATAAAGATTTATTCAGTATACATTTTGCTTAGTCTCTATTTTTCTGTGCAAAATCATTATTCACTAAAAGGAGAGGCACAGCCAGTCTTTCGCCCTCATGAGCTGGAACATTTTGCTCTTGCAGCATAATCAGATTTTCCAAGCAAAACTCCTGGTTATTTCAGTCACATTTATGCAGCCGTACAAGGTCTTGGCAAAATTCAAGCACTGCAGAGCATGGTAACATTTCAAAGTATAAAATTTAAATCAATAACATATACTTAAATTTTAAAGGCCAAATTAAAAAAAAAAATACTGTATCTACAAAATATGCATACAAGTAGCTGATTGCATTTTTCATGTACTGAGTGTACAGTCTACAACGTTGTAGAAAGTACCTGCAACAGTGATATCCAGAATCAAAATGGATCATATTCATCATGCTTTCATTTCCTGGCAAGTTTTGGCTTGTGTTTTGTAAGCGCAAGGTTTAAGCTTAATATCAAATCTTCATAAAGAATGGAGAATGAGCTAGAAATACAAAATAAAAGACTCTCAAAAAATCTGTGTAGGAAATAGTATCTTCCAACATACACTTCTTTCCGCTATTGGTTGGGACTTGGTGTTAAAATAATTGAACAAATAAACCAGAGTGGCACTGCATGTTGTGTACTAAGGTGTTACTATTGGTTCAAAGCAACAAGATGAATACAGTATAGGCTTTGGTGGCAGCTTGGCTCAGTTATATCATGAAGGCCTAATAACAAGATCCAAATTGCCATCAAATTAATCCCACCTTGGTACCAGGCACAGAATTTCTCTGTGTGCATCATTTCATTTCATTTCACACCAGTTCTCTTGTCTGTCCATCACTTGTTCTGCATGTGTGTGTCTGTGCTGTGCAAGATCCAAATTCAAATTTGTAAGCCATAATTTCCTGAGGTGTAACTACATTTCTGTCACTGACTTCCTCAGACATTCATCTCTTCCTTACCTCCCCCACCTGTAAAATGGAGAGACAGACCCATGTGCAGGAAGCTGCACACTTTTGTCATAGTTCTAATCACCAGTGTGTCCATGAATGTTTATAAAGTGCTTTGAAGATGAAAATTGCCAAAGAAGTGCTAGGGATGATTATTATAAGTTAATGAATAAATTTCAACATGTATTTGATTGCCAGGTAATTCAGAAGGGAATCACCAACTCTTCCCTCTCTTCGAAGAGGAAAAGTTGACAGTCAGCTAGTTGCTAATTAGCACTCAACTGAGTGCTCCCAGTTGAGTCCTTTAAAAAGTAAGCTTTCAACTAATTGAAATATGCTGAAAGTTGAGCAGTGGGTGAGGTGTGTAACAAGTACATCAGCATGGTGGAGTTGAGTATGTAGAAGGAATATTAAGCTTTTCCAGCTAGGGACTAGAACTTTTGGGGGAAATGCTAGCCAAAATGAGCATCTCTTTTTCACATTCACACATCTGTTCCCTTTCCCAGGCCCAGTTTGTAATCTGTCACAGGCAGGCTGTGCTGCCACATATTTGTGAGGGTGAGTTAGGTACGAAGGGTTGCTTAAAGATTGTGTTGAAGTCTGGTGTTGCTTATTTCTTACTATATTAAGGGGTGATTCTTGCTTTGTGCTGAGATAGACTTAAGAAATTTTGAGTAACACATTGCTTAATACATTAGAGCTGAGTGACTGTGTCACCTGCATTTAATTCATATTTAGCTTGTCTGTAAGGGAAACTACTGTAGCAGAAACGGGCTCGGACTCTTCAGGTCCTTACCTCGCTGCTGGTCTGTCAGTCTCCCAGACCATGTCTGCTCCTGTAGCCTCCCCCACTACTTTGGATTTTCTTTTTGTTTGGCTGCCTGCCAATGCTGTAAACCGCAGCACTGTCTTCTCTGCTGCTGAAGGCTGTTTTCTTCCTCAGCCGCTGGGAGATGGCTGCAAGAGGCAAACAACAGGAATTTCATCCCTTTCTTTTCCCTGCTTGAATGCTCTGGATTCACCATCCTCAGCATCGGCTCTTCAAGGGAAGATGAAAACATACTCAGCTAAACTTGTGGAGCACTTTGGGTGAAGAATCTCAGTTGCCTCAAATAGCACTCACCAATGTCAGCCTCCAGTGATAATCCGCCCCAAACACCAGCAGCTTATATGGAGGTGGGGAGGGGGGAAGGAAAAATGTGTGGAGTAAGAAACTAACTAAGCAGATATTTAGAAATGATTCACAGAAAACAAACTCTGTGCTCTGAAAGGGGTTATATGTAGGTATGGATGATACAAAGGAAAATGGGAGAAATGATGTGAACATGGAAACGGGGGAGATGGAACAAAACAAGACCAAAGGGTTCTTGAAACTGCTGGGTTCTGGAAAGCAGCCTTTGTGGTGTCCTTAGATATGCAGCAAAACCCAAGTATATAAAATCTCTTTGTTGTTTTACTAGTTTGAAAGATGAGTTCTGTCAACGGGCAGGTGTTCTTTGGTATCCTGAAGCTATTGCAGCCCAAGGAAGCTCCCCTGAATATCAAGGGCTGCATATTTCACACTCAGGACCTCACCCACTCCTTGCAGCACCTCATGGAGCTACTTCCCTTAACAAGAGTCCTTTCTGGCATGGTCATGATGTACTGTGTAATTACAGTGCCCAGGTGTGATGCAGGGTAGGTGAAGGCCTCCCAAGTACACTGCCCACTCAGGGTGCCACACTGACAGCAGAGTGACGAGCAAAATGAAGCCTCTAGTACTTAAAGCATAAGTTCCTTGTGAGATGAAGAACCAGGCTCTGCAGCTGAGACCTCCTACGAACCAGTAACCCCTCTGCATTAGGCACAAAGGGAGGATGCTTAAAACACACTGAACACTGTCTTACCATACTTAATCTCAGAGATGGTAAATCGGTTTGTCTGCTGTACCTTTTTATGTTTAGAGGGCTCCATCACTGTAACACCAAGGTATGATTTGTGCTAGTCAGAGTTTGCCTCATGTTCTATTATGCTAGCTCTGCCTGCTGCAGGTGCTGTGCAGGTAGGTACTGTATGGGCAAAGCAGACAGGCTGCTTGGTCAGAGATGGGCAGGCTCCTCAAAGATTTCATTCAACTGAGCATTCATAAAGTTCCAAGACAAAATTTGATATCCATTTGGAATGTGGACAAAGATGTTGTGTACACTGCAGAAAAAAAAAATATTTTAAATCCCTTTTTTGTTATTATCTATTCAGAGGTACTTCTAGCATCACTGATGAGTGCTGGAGCTGAAACTCTGATTTACTAGCATTAAATAGGGGAAGAGAATGATTAGAATTGTCATATGTATCGAATTATAATCATATGTAATTTATGCAAGGTAAGTTTGAGTTTGCAAAAAGCCTGAAGCATCCAAAAGATGTGAACCCTTCTTGCTGCACTGTAAACTCTGAAACATGATGGGTTTTGGTGGGCCCCACTTACGGATTTTTTAAAAACCTTTCTGACAAATATAATAATGTAATTTATTAATGTCAGAAAAGAACACTTATTACGACATGGAAAAAGCCTCTTTAACAATGGATTAAACAGATTTATTTTGTTTCCTGTCCACAAATTGTCTGTGAAAGAACAGTCTTTTCTAGAATATGTTTTTTATTTCAATATATTAATATTTAATGCAAACAAATTACAGCTTCTAGATTTCTTATAAATTGCAAGCATCTCGTATCCTCTATTCTATAGCTGTAGAAGTTAATGGCAGTATTCAGTTCTGAAATCTGTCAAAATCCTGTGTTTGAGCTCAGCAATTGAGCATATATTACAGACGATGGGGTGCTGCTGGTGGTTCTTCATTGTGCATCCCAACTTTTGATAAGCAAATTTAATTTAGTCACTCATGAGCAACCAGAGAAGAGAGTTTTGTTCTTTTACCAAAGGTCACTCCATAAAAAGTTATCAATGTTATCTGGCTTTGTGTAAACAAAGGACAATTTTAAAGGGTAGTTTTGTTATTTTTTCAAGAAATTAATATTTACTTGAGTATTTTCAAGAAATCTTATTTCAAGTACCTCTAGTTTTTAGCTCTTCATCTGCTGTGTATCTTTAACTAAGATCAATCTCTCCTCTCCTGTCTTTTCAACAACTACAAACCACCTTAAATGTATCTTTATAAACCTGATCACTGACAGAGAGGGAACAGTCAATGCATACCATGGATAAATACAGCAATTACACCTATTTACAGCTGTATGTCTTTTCCCATTATTATTATTACTAAGTGGTTATTAAAAATAGTGCAGCCCTCAGAGTTGCTTCGATTGCCTGCTTGGCAAAGCGTGGACAGTGCCTCGGCTGCGCATGGCACTTTTGGCAGCGCTGCGTTAAGGGGCTGTTGATGCTGTTTGGTGGCATGGCACGATGTGGTGTGACATGGCGTGACATGACATGACGTGATGTGATGTGGCATGACATGGTGTGACGTGGCGTGACATGACGTGATGTGATGTGGCATGACGTGGTGTGACGTGGTGTGGCAGTGGGCAGCGTCGGTGCCCTCATGGTGCAGGTTGCTTGGGACCCCCTTTGCCAGGGGTTCTGGTACTAGCCACAACCATAAGGTAGCACCCAACCACATGAGACAAGCATAAACAGCAGAGACAGATGAACAAACTGTCCTGGTTCATCCCTTCTTGCTCCCTGCTGTGTCCTGGAGAAAGTTTCTGCAGTTGGTTTTTGATCCTTCTATCATAGTGCATCTCAGCTACCCATAGGTGCTATGGGTTTCAGCTGGTGGGTGTAGAGAAAGAGGACCTGCTCCACCAAATCCATGTTCCCCTGAAATGAAGGGAAATTTTCCTCCAGAGCTGTCCAAGTGGAGTCCCTTGACTTATATTGGTCCTTCTGTTTCTGCCCAGGAGAGGGCAATCTGGCACTCAGGCATCGGCCAGCTCAGCACACCATGACTTGAGACTCCTTGGGGTGTCAGGGGCCTGTGCAGTTAGTACCTGGCCAGAGACACGAAACATGGCTTTGTCTCATTTGGTGGAGTCTGACAGCAGCCTACTTTTGCCCAGCTCCCCTTCCTTAGTAGGAGACATGGGCCCACGTCCTGGTGCCTCTCAGCTCTGCTGTGCTGCCACCTTCTTGTGTGGGTGCAGGATCCACAGGGGAGCCAGGGGAGCCTAGGGAGCTGCAGCTTCGCCTTTCTGGGCTCTGAGCGGTGGGGTAAGGTTCTCCACTTTGAGGAGCAGCACTATTCGCCCATGCATACACCCAGGTAAATGCAACTCTGCATACACTACTTCCACTTCCGCAGCTGTGCATATGCAGGCACAGGAATACACTCATTTTCAGATTTGGGAAGACTACCCAGTCTCTTCCTCTTGCTTTCTTCCACCTCTGTTTTCCTCTTCTCACAATAAACTCATTTTCCAGATTAAAGAATTTATTGATTGTCCTAAATCTTGGGCCAGATGTTTGCCTTTGATCCCAGAGCCACTTTGGGAAGCAGCTTGATGCCAGTGGTGTGGATGTTTGGAGCAGCCCAGGCAGCGGGGCTGGCTGCGTGCACCCTAAGTGTCACTCCCAGAGAGCACACGACACTTTAAAGGCAACAGATCCAAGTGGGAGTCAAGATGACACTGTCAGGATCTCTGTAACTTTATTTTCCTTTGATTCTGCCTTCTGTTTTACTGTTCTGTGCATCACACTGGTCTAGATGATAACAGGCAACTGGAAGTGCTGCCAAAGCCTGTAATTAGCAGGTTCCTACCCTGGGACTCGGCTCTTGCCGGTGGGCTGTAGGTGTGCGATAATTTGCCAGTTAATCAATGGGAATTATTAAAATATCACTGCATATTTTTGCTTTGCACTAGATCTGTACACAGAAACTCTTATACGGGGAGCAGGGGGAGTATCTGGGGTTCCCAGTTGTGAAAGCAGATCCTACTGCTCATTCACTTTCAGTACTCCAAGTTTGCCTTTTTTTTTATTTTAAACCAACCTCTTCCTTTCCCCCCACCCCAGCCAAAATGAAAAATATTAATATTACTGCCATGTTTAACTTCTTGAAACAGTGAATTTTAGCCTAGTCAAAAGGTCCTTAAAACAGAGAGAATTTTCAAGCTATGCAAAGTTCCACCATTTTAATTACGAAACACGAAGTGTCTGCTCTTGAGCAAATATGTTTTACTTTGGATTTGCTTTGTAAACAACATAAAATCCACAGTTTGGTGCATTGATTTTTTTTTTTTTTAATTTAAGTAGGTGGTACTTCAGCCATAAAAATTGTGTATATTAGTGCTGTAACTTATTTTTCTGGTCATTTTGGTTTTAGGCTGTAAGGTACCTGGGATTAGAGTACCAAGGTAGACACGGGGAAGTTTCTCCTAGGCATGTAGCCATGTTAGAGGCTTCTTGTGCAGCCAGTGAACCCTGGCAGAGCACTGCCAGTGTCATTGCAGCACTATTGAGCCAAACATTGTACATGCTATTTATTAAACATAGCACCTCCTGTGATGGTACTGGAGCAACAGCATAGCATTGCCACTTAGCTACATTTAAAGAGGGAAGTGAAATACTCCATGTATTATCTGTTGGCTCTGTGTTTAGTGACAGAAGCTGTGGGAAGTTTATAACACAGCTCAATACGTCACTTCTTATAGAAACTGTAATTCCATAAGAGCACACAGAAATAGTTTTGCTAAAGAGCGACTGGTGTGTCAAAGATAAACTGTGATCCAGATCAGTGGTCAGTAGAATAAATCAATGAACTCTCATAGCTTACCCTGAAAAGAGAACTCAGACTTTCCAGATTTAGCCAAATGCCAGTGAAAACTGGAATTTTTCAAATCTGTCTTAAAATATTCCCACATTCAGCTGGATTCGGACTAATGTTTTGGCGGTGGGTGAAGCCACAACATGCTCAAATATTTTTGGGGGTTATTACATAAATTTAGAAAATGTAATGACGCGTGCCTTGATTTCCCCATCAGT
Source organism: Aegotheles bennettii (assembly GCA_013398125.1). NCBI lineage: Eukaryota > Metazoa > Chordata > Aves > Caprimulgiformes > Aegothelidae > Aegotheles > Aegotheles bennettii. Next base: position 63,045 of record VZRW01002841.1, read on the forward strand.
GAAATGGGCGATCCCGCCGTGTTCCCGCGGAGCACCCCGGATGAGAACCGCTGTGAATGCAGCTGATTGCTATTCTCTTAATCATATTAGTTAACTAAATCTGTTCCTAGAGTGGTTCCATTTGCTTGAATGAATTTACATGAGAGATTAATTCAGCGCTGTTTATTGTTGTTTTTACATTTATTCAGTACTGTAAATAATGCCTGATACTTTACAGCTGTGTATAAAGATTCAGCCTGTGCTTCAAGGGCTGTTTTGTGCAGGTAATTTGAAGGCTCCCCTCTTAAACCTTGCACTTTCCCAGGTAATGGATGAGCCCATTTTGTTTCCTCTGTATTTTGAGGACTTTTCATTCACGTGGTATCTGCTCCCAGCACTTTCCTGCAAGTATGATTCAACAGATAAAGTTCATCCCTCACCTCCAAGGGGTGATTACCTCCCCTCTGCCCTCCCTTTCTCCCTCGGATCTCCCACTGCCCCCAGTTTTAGGTATCTTTCATTTGCATCCTGCTCTAACCACTGCTGGATTTGTGCACAGGAATGATACCGAGAATAGGGACCGGTCTCCTACCTAGCTGCCACCACCTTTAAGCCAGAGAGCTGCTTTTAAATGGCCCACGCGTTGATTCCTGACCCCCACGGGACGGCATTGCCAGCAGTTACTCGGGGGTCCCGTCCTCCCCCTCGGCTCTTTGTGTTTTTACATTTTTCCGGGAGGTTTTGTTAGCATTTGGCTGCTCTCCATTGTGTGAAGTGCTGTGTGTGGAGGTTATTTCTTTGTGCAGGCTGCCCGGCCATCCCGCCTCCGGTGCGGCGGCGGGGCCGCCCTCCCTTTCGCCGCCCCAGCCCGCGGGTGCGAGGTGCGGACCCCCCCCAGGCGCCGGCCGGGGGGG
>VZRW01002841.1:64289-81691 GCA_013398125.1 Aegotheles bennettii
CCCCGTCTCCCGCTATAGAGGGCTCCCACAGCAGTTCCCAGCCAGTGCGTGCAGCCTGGATGTGTGTGTGTGTGCGCGCTGCTACTTTGTACTGTGAAGAACACACAGCCCATGTGCTCTGTATGGATGTTGATGATACTCTGTGTAGCTTGAATCTCTGCAAGCAGGCAAGATGTCCAGCACACCACATGACCCTTTCTATTCTTCTCCTTTTGGCCCATTTTATAGGAGACACACACCATACATGGTGCAACCAGAGTACCGAATATATGAAATGAACAAGCGGCTGCAGTCGCGGACGGAGGTAAGTCCTCAGCCTTGTTTTCCTGTGCATGGACCGTGGTAGGTTTCAGCCCGAATTCCAGCTGAAGCGTCCCACTAGGCAGTACAGTATTTGCAGGCACGAACCCTAATTAATTTAGTAGTTTAATTGGGTAGTCCCTCATTATGTTTCCACGCAGAGCAACTCTTTGAGGAGATACCAGCTCAGGCTGAAACTGTGAAATTACAGAACAGCACTTCAGGATTGATTATAACGCCGGTCTCAGGAAATTTCTTTGCCTTAGTGTGTTGTTTGCTCAGGATCCGTCCTCCTGGCATTTGCAGCTATAATATTGCAAGGTATTGCTTGAGCTTTTGCACAAAATAATTCAGAAATGTTGCAGGTTTAGGAGGAGAGATGAACCTTTCTCTGGTTTTGTTTTGTTAACTCGTTAAAATTAAAAATGAATGATAACAGAAAACAGGAGCAGAGTTTTAAAAACTTGTTCCTAGGCTGCAGTTAAAGAGCACATGTTCAGGACAACCGACAAGAGAAATTCCTGTTTACATTTAGAATGCAGTTTCTTTTAGCTAGAGAGGTGATCAGTTCACGACTTTATCATATAGCTGTCAAAAGTACCCAATAATGTAAACTACATTCACTATTGGTTATGCTTTGTATAATCTGGTAGTGGTTTATACACTCTGGCTTCTACACCCGGATCAGCCACCACAAAGAATATGCTGAATGGGAAGGGGAAATACTTTTACCACTTGAAAAAAATAGTGGAGGCTACATCTTGTTATTTACATGGTTAAATAAAACACACTTTTTAGTCTGTTGAAGTGAAAAGTGTGTGGACTGAGACAGGCTGCATTTCTGCCCATGTGTCTGTGTTAGTGCAGCAAACATTCTTGGTGCTGCAATTTTTCATAGTAGTTTACTAGTGGTGCCCTGAAAACACTTTTTAAAAGTATTGATCTTTTATAGTGAATAGCTTTATATAGAGGCAAAAATCTGCCAAATTCATGCTATAAAGCCTGGTAAAGGTTCTCAGCTTGATCTGTTTGTTGTATTGTAATTCTTTAAGAGAACATGAGGTTATCATAAAATGAAACACACATGCCTGAATTGTCAGCTAAGCCATGGAGAATCTGTGACGTTTAATGTATATGATACAGCTAACGAGATGTGACCTGCTTTCTGATTGGGCAACCGTAATGGGGTAACTGCTTTTCTAGCACTGTTATCACTGCTAGTCTTAAAACATTGCTGTGGAGTAATTGGTAAATATACTTTGTGCTGGCTAAAAACTCCAAGCAGCTCATTGCTCCCAAAATCATGGCAACTGTTTGTCAGTTTTGACCCAAGTTGTTGGTTGCGGGGGGTCACTGCTGTTTAGGTAGAATGAGGGGATTTTGGTGTTTTTATTTGTTACTGCTTATTTGTCAGTGTCTTGCAACTCTGTTCCTTACATTCCTGTACATATTAATATATTAATTTCTAGACTTTTTCAAACAAAAGAAAGAAATATGTATCATTAGTGGATTTCTTCGGGGTCTTATATACAAGCTGTTCTGAAAAGCTGTCAGTGCTAATTTAGCCTTTTTGCATATTATTTTTAGTGGTACTTTTAATAATTGACCAGATTCTGATTGCAGCTCCTATATAAATGTTACTCTGGAGAAGTTTTTGAGGGACTTGTGAAACAACTTCCCCATCCTGTGTTGCTGAGGTGTCCTGAGACTTTAGTGCATGTAATTGCAGTTTTTGCTGTGCACATTCACATGAATTATGGGCAAAAGGCAATAACCTACTCTTCCTTGTTAGCACTGCCATAGGTTTCAGCAGCATTTTACTTTGACAGACAGTGTTTAGTTAATGAAGGCCTTATGCTCCAGCATTTCTTTTATTTGCTCAGAAGAAAAATACTTTTGCCTTGTGATTGTTCAGTGTTTACATTCTGATTATCTGATTTTTGTTTTCTGAGCTCTGTGCTGTAAGCATTGTTGTTTGTTGAAGTGTATTTTGTAGCTACCTTCAGCTCATCTAACTCATCCTCTAATTAGAAAAATAATAAAAAAAAATAAAAATAAAATCAGTTTCCTGGGACAGTTACAGTGACTAAGTGTGGACAGCCTGTAAAGAATCATGCTGGCTTCTGGGGCAGTTTGGGAGTGGAAGTTTCACATTAATTTTAAGCACTTCCAAGCATGTTTGGGATCGGTAGCTGAAGGCTTCTGGAGCATGTATAACTAGCTCTGAATTTTTTTGTATCCAGACTGACGGAGCCCTGTATGTCATGGAAAGAGTGTGCTTGTGCTGTGGGTGATACAGGCTGACTGCATGAACGTTTCTCTTCAGGCAGTCTCTGGAATAATGTAGGCATTGGTCTCTGAAGGAGGCTGCTTGTACTCTCTGAGCCCCAGGGGGTAGGTGAGCACAAGCAAAGCAGCTTAAAGGAAAAGGAATTACAAAGAAACTCTCCAAAAGACTGGGGGTAGCAAGCTGGCAGATTCCGCTTGGACCCAACTTCTGGAGAGAGTCAGTGGCAAGTGGGGATGCGTTTCAAAACGGGAATCTACAGCTCTTATTCCAAATATACCCTTGGAAAGCCCTTGGGATTTTCCTGTTTTCCTACAAAATAAAAATGTTCTTAATAATTCTTTAGAGTCAGATTCTCTGCTGTCCATTGCAGTGGTGGAAGTTCCAAGGCAGAGCAAAAAGTACATAAATTTAATTAAGTTGTACTGAAGATGGATGGACAGCCTATGAGAGGAGTATCTGTATGTCACGTCTATCTGTTTTCTCTGCTCCATCTGTAAAGCCCAACTTTGTAGTGAATTCCTGTAACTGCTCTCCCGAGTTTGCAGTTAGGTGAGAAACGATTCAAAAAAAGCAATGGGCTGATAGAGACACCATTGTGGAATCCACCAGTAAATGCCACTTCTACTCCTGTTCTCCTAGCAGCAGGGTCCGCAGTATATTGGGGAAAGTAGAAGTGTCCTCAAAGTGGCTCTCCGCCTGGGGACTCTATCTGAGAAATCCATTGCTTCCACTCTGGTTTGTGTCAGCATTGGGTAAAAGGGAATAATAGTTGTGAAGGATGTGCTCAGTGTATTAAGCAGACAAAGTACAGAGTGATAAATAAAGGTCATTTAGATGCAGCATGGCTATCTTTGTTGTTCTTGTTTTCTTTAGGCAGAAATGGTAGTCATGAAAGTAAAGAATTAGCAACTCCAGCCTGTGCTAGACATACAAACTTTTCCTCTCCAAACTTCTTACAGCTTTATGGGCTCCTCAGGCACAACCTACAACTGCCTTTTTAAATTCAGGGTCAGTCTTAGGCGAAGAATTTCAATCACACCCAGGCAGGGGGTGGTTTTATGATGCAAGTACTGGCAAAAGTCCACCACCTAGCTAATTCTTATGTGATCTAAAGTAAATTAGGGAATCTGAGTTACTAACTAGTGTACAGGAACACCTTACCTTCCTTAAAAGTTGTTCAACAAAATCTAATCTGTTCATACTTCTTTTTCTAAATGGAAATTCATACGTGCTTTCTTAATGATACTTTGGAAGCATCTAGTGCCATTTTGTAATGCGTCAACAGTCCTGATCCAAAGAAGTAATATGAATATCTAAATGTTTAATAATCTCTGGCAGATATAAAGATAAATCTTACTTCTATCATAATTGATTAACTTTCTGGTTAACCAAAATGCAGCTGTTTCTTTGCTCTGTGTGTGGTTTTAAGGATTTCATTACCATTGACTTAAACTGCATTTATCTTAATATTTTTATATCTGTGTTAGTTTAAGATTTCAAGAAAGCAATCCTGTTGTGGCATAATCAGCAGTTTCTAAAGTTCTAGGTAACGATACACTACAGAGGTAAATTAGCTTTAAATATTTTCCCTAGTTTTCATAAAGCTCGATGCTTAAAAAAAAACTTCTTTTCCTCTTTGATGTTGTAAATCCTTTTCTGTTCTAATTTTCAATCATTTGAAATTGCTCACACTTAAAAGAAAACAAAAGGTGATTATATTTGTATGTAATTATTTTTTAGTAACATTACAACACACTCTGGATAGATCACTTGAAGTTGCTGACAGTTTAAAGTTTGAGGCATTGCTTTATTGCCAATAATCAAAGAAATGTATCAAGCCTTTCATTTGTTTATTTAGTGCCCTATATTGTAAGGACTTTTATGTACACAATATATTAAATTCACCTATATCTCTGTCTGTCACTACAAGAGGTTATGCTTTACATCACCATTATATGCAAAATACAGCTTTCCTTCTGCGAAGAGAGCTGTGTTTTAAGGGTGACTAGAGAACTTGATTAGTAGCATTTTTGTTTTAAAGACAATCAGCTTAATCAAATTATATTAAACTCTTATTAAACTTTATAGTGAATTTACCAAAAGTTTTCATGATGGAAGAAAATGTAAAGAAAATTAAAAGGAAAATAAAGGAGGATGTCATGATAATTTAAAAGCTATTAAATGAACTGGAAGCTTACATAGACATTCATACTCAACCAAATATTTGAAGCACAGCAAATCAATACAAAACAAAATTTCTGCAGTTTAATGGAAGTCTCTTGTTTTACTTCCTCACATTGCTATCTGTTGAAATAATCTTTTCTTCTTCTTCCTGATGCATTTTTAATAGACTAGTCATAAAAATCTATGTTGTGACATCACATTTGTTCACATAGCAACTTAGTATCGCAAACAGATCTGTCATATAGTGTACATAAGTCGGAGTTTGTCCAATGGGTTTGTTTTATTGAGGGGAAAACACATAAACTTCTGTCTCAAAGTATTTTTGAGAAAATATTCTTTCACCCACAAATATACTAATACTTAGCAATTCTAGGAACATGAGTAAAGTATTTTAAACAAGTACTTATAAACAAGTACTTATAAACCATGCTTTGCTGAAATGGAAAGGTCAGTTTTAAAAGAAAACTCTTGAACTTCTTTAGGCAGACACTAACTTTAGAACGGATTCAAGGTTCTTTTTACTCACTGTCTTTTATTTCATATAGTTTTTTCATCCCTTTTAAAAATTTCAGTTGCAGCTGTTTTCAATTAAAATTGTTACAAACTAACAATTCTTATGAGGCTGGCGGAGAAAAAAAAGACTCTACTTCCTTTCCATGCTGATCCTTAGCTTACAATCAGGGATGTCTTGCTGCTCCCCCCCCCCCAAGGTTATAATACAGAATGTAAACTACACACGTAGGGAACAGGGAGCTTTGGGGGGCAGGGACTGGTGAGGGAGGGAGAGTCAGTGTGAGAGTGTAAAAATGGATCTCCTCTGCAAATCATTCTGCTGCTTACTAGATCATTTTCTATAAGTAAACTTTTCAACCCTTCTGTTTCCTTTTCTCGTTTTCATTCTTTACTCTTTAAACCATAAATCCACTTAAAAAAACCTTAAACTCAGTCATTCCCTGATGTAAACAAGATTTACTATGCAGATCCAGTCTCAAAAATAGAAGCCTCTGGATGGTGAGAAGGAACAGAACAGAGATCATAACAAGGGCCCAGTCCTGTGCTCTTATTTAAGCTGGAGTTTTGCCTGCAGTAGGATTGCAAGATCAGATAAAAAAAATAAAATAGTTTTTGATATATACACTCTTTGTTTACAGAATAAGGATATGGGTAGACTGCTAAACCCGTAGCAGTATTTTTAGCTGGACTCCTCACTTCAAATGGTATTTTTTTGTATCTTTTTGCCAAAAGTTGCATATCTGCTGTAAACAGGCATTCCAACCGTGCCGATACTTTGTTCAGTTGCTTCCTTCCCAAGAAGAGCTTTCTTTCCTGTGCTGAATTGTATAAACAGGCCAGTGTATATCCTCAGTTTTGCTGGGTGCTGTTTTCCAGAAGATGTTTCTGGGCTACTCAAAGCATCAGAGGAGTGATCCTGGCAGGGACAAGGTTGCCCTAAAGTGTCTGATGATTAGTCTCCAAAAAAGGCTGTGGTAGGGTAGGGCCTGTTGGCCAGGTGTCAGTGCTCTTATTTATTAGGCAAAAATTGTAGTGAAAGACCTCCCCAAACCCCTGGCTGAAGTCTCCTCCCTAGGTTTGTGTCTTCCTTTTCCCTAGTATGTTCTTTCAGTGTTTTGTTACTGTTAATAGTTTAGAGAGAAAGCACTTTATGGTCAGAATATTGTTTCCATTTATCTTATATTGTAGTGGACAGCAGTGCCTTTCTAAACTGAAGTCTGTAAGTTACTGATCTAAGCCAAATAGTACACTTAGCACTCCTGAGGTAACTGGGGATCAACTAGAACCACCTGCAGACTTCATAAACCTCAGTATGGGAACAGCTGATGATTCTAGAGAAAACTCTGGCACTTTCATGCCTTATGGAGCTAGTGAAAAATCACTGACCTGGAAAAACAAGACCTTTGCAGAACTAAACATGAACTAGGACTTGGTATAGGATACCTGCTGATATCCATCTTTCCTGATTCTAAGCCACAGAGTCAGCTTTCCAAGCCTAGTTAGCTGAGGAGAAACATTCAAATCCGTCTGCACCATTTGTGTGTGTGTTTGAAAAGGGAAGGAGGAAATCTAATCTCTGGGTATGGTTTTGCCATCAGATTACTCACAGTAGATTCAATATCTGTCCAGCTCCTGTCCAGTTTGCGCAACTGCTAGCTGCAGACTAAGAGCATCCTTCATGATCCAAAAGAATTGCACAGCCTAGCTGGATGACCTTATCTGTTGCATTCAGAGGCCAAAGGAAACACTATGTGTGTATAAAAGTGATCATATTTTGAAACCTCTGATTAAGGCAGACCCAAGAATGGACCTAATTGGAGATCTGCTGTGCTCATTCTTAAAAAACTAAATACCTGGAAAAACCAACTGTCCCTGTTTGAGTATTATTATGTGTAGTCTTATATTGCTTGTGCAGTGGACTATTTTTGCTTTCCTTTTGGACTTTCAAGTGTTTGTTTTTTCTAGCTACATTTTTTTATTAGGTTATTTTCTAAAGTAGTAAACTGAGAAAGTTATGACTTCGAGTACGTTGCACATTAAAAGTATTTCCTGTACCTTATTTTGATTCTTGTTCTAGTTATGTAGTTTTGCCTCAGCCACTAGCAGAAGATGGTATCAGAGAAAGAGTTGCTATCTGTCCTAGAGCAGGTTACAAAGAGGTTTCTGAAATATTAATGACCACATTATACAAAAAGAAATATTCTAAATCTTTAAATACATTAGTCACATGGAGAGAGGAAACTGCTCAGAAAACAAGAAAGTAAATAGAGCCATATTTTTTAGTTTTATTATTGTTTAAGCTGAAGCATCCTCACCATGCTCCAGCACTTAGGAAGGCAGTCAGCACCAACAGCATTCCTAACCTTCTCTTCTTCTATGGGTGCAACTGACAAAGCAGGCATGGAACCTGCTTTGCTACTAGGTTTGCAACCAGGATAGTATTTTACAGTTGAAAAAAGGGAATATGTAATGCCTCATGCCTAGAATGCTATGTTTTCTTCATGCAGTTTACAGAAGTCTCACACATGGGTTATGCAGCATTGGAAGAAGGCCTGCAACCATGTGTTTTACTCTGTCCCCCATATTCTGATAGTAACTTGTCTTTCCAGATCAGTATCACCATCTTCCATAATTCTTATATGCACTTGTAGTACCAAAGGTGTTTCCAAGTTACTTCATTTGGCATCACAATAATGTTATTGTGGTGAGAAAGGAAAAGAACTGCTGTAAAATAATTCCTTTAGAGCAAATGAAAATTCCTCTTGTTGAAGTTGTTCAGTATCTTGCAGGAGAGACCCTCTTCCTTTTGGTACTTGGCCAACATTTCTCCATCTTTCTTCTTTGCCATACCAAGACATTAAAATCGTTGACAGGATATAGATTCTATATGTGTGCTTGCAACCATACCATTTCCTGTAGCAAATGAAGTCAATACAATAGCTCTATCACTTCTACCTAGACCTAATCACTGGAGTATCAGTTAACCCTTAGGGTAATTAGGTAATAATGTTGTTGATGTGATTTGCAGTTCATTTTAAGCAATTAGAAGTTCAGATATAATGTGCTGCAATTATGCATTATATAGCGCATCTATCCATTTTACAGAGCAAAAATTACCATATGTTTTGTGGGAAGCTTGGCATTTCGCACTGACTGGAGTTCTGCCTGTATTTACGAACAGCATGCCTGTAAACTATGGTAATAACTCTTTGAAGGCCACACCTATGAACATTGCTGATTATGTTAAAAAGCATGGGCCCATGTTAGTGAATGTGTTGGCATGAATAATGGGACATGAAAAGCCAACACACTGGGTAAAGGTTCATTACCTGAGTGCAACAAATACTACACACAAAATTTCCATGACTATTCTCTTGAATTTAACAGTGAATTTGCTTTGGCTATGCTTGCGCTCTTTATGCGTTTCTGTGAATGTTTGATCAATGGAGTTTTATTCTTACAAATAATTGCAGAATGCAAATTGCAATTTGTTAAACATTCTGGAAAGAAGATGCTTAATTTATACAGGCTAAGCTGAGAGGCAGCATTTCCTGTTTTGATTTTCCAAAACCTCCCAGATAGAACCTTGATACTTAGAAATTAAATACATCAGAGAAAAATCTCTGATGGCTTTGCAGTGTGGACTGACTGGTATATGAACGTAAAGCAAATTAATGGCAGTGCCTGGTGGCAGGAAAATTACAGGTCAGTAAATATGATGTATGTACATATTTTTTTTCATGGGCCAGGGCACTGCTTACTGTGCAGTTACTTTAGAAAAATGTAATAAGAAGGACTTGGTGAAAAAACTCAAAGCTTCCTGGCATTTTAAGCTCTAGATCCATCTGTGCTCTTCCAGTCAAGGATGCAAAACAGTAACACACAGTATATGACCAATCACAGCATATAGTCTTAACAGAATATTACAAGCTTACAGCACACTGCTTTTTATGAAAGATGAGCAAAAATATGTCTTACATTTGAATAATTAATACATTCAAATAAATTGTTATTAATTCCTAGCAACTCTGAGTAGAATGAAGTGGAATTCATGAAATATATTATTTGAGGTGAATGATTAGCTCAGCTCTTTTCAGTACCTCTTAACACTCTGTCAGGGTTAATAATGAAAAGTAAAAAGATCGGTCAAGATGCCAGCGCACCAAGTACATCTCTTCTCTGGCAGTGCTGTAAGATTATTTAACACCCACATCAAGAGCATCCTGAAGCAACAGAGTTACACCTTGACTGATTGTTTCATCCAAAGGGCTGCACTTCTGAATACACAGCGTAGCACAGACTTCCTTGCAGGAGCGGTGTTCGCACTGGTATGTAACCTGAAGCCACAACCTGCGTGTCTAGACTGACAAGAATCCTACCAGTTGAGGCACTGTGACACCTTGTGGCTTATGGAGCAACACAGGCATCTTTTAGAAAACTAACAGGTAAAATCCAGAGGTTACTGGGTGCTGATAAATGCCCTCTCATACGACTATCAATAGAAATTTCTTTGCTGGCTTACCTTCCTGTGTTCTCAAGATGCAGCGAAATTAAGCGGTAGTGTACACATTTCTGTTTGGGGTCCTTATATTACGTATTTTACGGTGAAGTGTCCCAAGATGTGGCATCATTTCACTGTCTGACCTGCTGCTATTATCTCCAGTGCTCTAGCATTGGCTTATCATTAAGATTACACAGAGAAACAGTGTTTTGGCTGCAGTACACAGTAAATACTTAATTTGTTTGCAACCATTAATTTGGTTAACCAAAAGAACTCTTGAAGGGAGTAAAGTACTTTTTGGTGCTGACTATGTTAAAACAGTAGCAGAATTAAAAGTAGCTAAGACATAGTAAGCATTTGGCAATGGGCATGCTACTCTCTAAACCCCTGAATTTGGGGTTAAATAGATCAGTGTTTCAGCTGTGGATAATTCATTAACTACACTGAAGCTGTATTTTGCTGAGAATTTCTCAATAAACTTAAAATTGGGCCAATAACACATGGAGCTGAGAAGAAGCTCTGCATCTGTAAAGGCTCAGGACTTCACAGTACCTGACACTAGTCTCTTCATTGTCACTTGTTACGTCTTCAAACAAGCACGTCCATGTTTTCTTACATGATGTGCCTGAGCATTTGAGAGGAGTTTCCCATAAACTCCTGCATTGTGTCCTGTAACACTTTCATTGGCTTTGATGTTTTCAAAAACATGGCAACCACTGGGCTGAATTGGTTGCATTCTGTTGCCAAATACAGACTCGAGGGCTCTGCATCCTTCTGTTGTCGTCTCTTATCTTCAGGTACCTCCACAGTGCTGTCACTTAAACATGCTAGGTAGACATACATGCCCAAACTTCCATTTAGCCTGCTGGTGTGGGAAGCAGTAGCAGCACAGGGCTCAGGGCATGCAGTCTACCTTATTTCATACTTGGACATTTGGATCCTTTGGTGAGCTTCAGGCACTTAAAGTTAGCTGGCTGCTGATGCTCATACACAACCCTGTCTTCATGATATCTACCATTATATTCATTATAAGATTCTTGGGGCTGGGACTGCCTTCTCTGTTCTTGTACAGCACTAGCATGGTAGAGTTCTGGTCAGTATCTGCAGCTCATTTTTAATACTGTGCTATATATTGTAACTAACTAAAGGCTAAAAGTAGATAGTAGTATTTAAAATACTTTCAAAACCAAATCTAAATATACCGCATTGATTTTTATTTCACAACTCAAAATGTTTTAATTGATAGTACATATATTTATGCACTACAAAGAATTGCTTGACTAGAAAATACCTTAATACTGTAGGTTCTTGGAAGATGACTGTTTGATGTTATTAACACCTTTTGTTACTTCTCAAATAATTCAGCACATCCATGCTGGCTCTGCCAAGGAAGTACACATATATTTTAGGGCAGCATTCTGCCGGTTGATTTGTACATCTGATATTGCTATTAAATCTATTACTTTTTTAGTGTGATTCTTCAGTAGTTTCAACGTCAATCAAAGAAGCTCATTCCAAGTCCATTTTCTCTTAACAGTGGAAAAACTATCTTATCTTAAATTCCACAGGAAAAGCATATTCTTCTCTGTGGGAACTGATGCTGTGGAATATGTCTCTTACTACATGAGGATTTGGGGAGAAAATATTGTAAAGTCTTGTAATAAATAAGTTTTTGTTATAAATACATTCTTGTAATAAATAGAGATGAACCAGAGAGTTTGTTCTAAGGAAGAAAGGCAACACTTATTTTTTCTTTTATTGTTTGCACTCTACTGATTTAATTAGCCAGTGAGAACAGACCCACTTTGAATATTAAAAAGACAAAATCAACTCCCCCCTCCCCCGTTCCCACATCTGTTGCCTTTTGGAGACTACTTATAGTACCAAAACTACCCATTGTCTAATGCACTTTGTTTTTACAACAGACGTTACCTGTATTTCCTTGCAAATAAATGAGGTAGTTATAAATATTTTACTCTCGTTCTGAGGGAAAGGTGCTGTTTAAATTGTTATTTTGAAAGAAACTGGGCTACCTTAAGCAAAAAGAAAACACTTTTGGTGTTACACAAATGGAGGTAGTCACAGTCTTGACACATTTCTGAATGGTGATCTAATAGCAATATCTTAATGATTACCATATTATAGAAACTTAAATTGTTCCTGAGACTGGTTGAAGTTGAAGAGCGGAGTCCTGCGCAGGGTTGTACATTGGTCAGGAGCAGGAGAGCATAGATGGGTAAAACTACTGAAATGATCTCTGCTCTATTTCATTACGTTACTGCCTTCTTCAGTATCAAATAGATGGAGTGAATTTCAATAAGGAAGCAAAGCAGTTCACTGCACCTCTGCTGGGGTAGGCCCACCCCTCCACAGGAGCTAGGGCTTTCTTTCTAATTGCAGTCTAGAATATGAATATTAATGCCTCCTTAGGATGACAGTAATGCGGGACCAAAGATTCCTTGTCCTGCTCAGTGCCCATCCTATTTTGAGACTTTTCATCATCTGTGGACCCCAGAATTCCCTTAGCTTTGTTTAATGCTGCATCTAAAGACAGCAGCAAAAAGGGCAAATTTTTTCATATTTTTTCTCACCATTTTTTCTAGGTATATACTAGCTACTTGATTAAAATATTTTTCCTGTTGAGAGGAAAGAACTCTCCTAATTTTGCTGAAGGTGGCTTTTTAGAAACACAATTACCTATATAATTTTCAAGATTATTATTAGGAAGTATATGAAACTATTAGGACCATGGGAACTTGGATAAACCCACCTGGTGTGCAAATTTTGTTACCAGAATAGCTGCTCTAAGCTTGAGAACACTGAGCGTGATTATAAGTCAACTGAGAAACATAAATTGAGAGCTCAGCCCAGCAGTCTTTCCCTTCCTTAGAGATTGATGGCACACAGATGCATGATTGCAAATAACATAGTTTGTGGGCCAATGGTGCTGTTGTGATTTTTAAAAAAGAAGAAGAAAAAGATCTTTTTCTCTATCGCAAGCTTCCTAGTTTTGTTTCAGCCTGATCATGTAACTGCAGCTCCTCATCCCATGGAAAGCTTTCCTGTTTGTGTCGATGAAATGACCATTTGGGCCAGTATATGAAGGTGTTAGAAGAAGGTGCGGAAGCTGGTTTGGCAAAAATTTGTTTTGTGGAACCTACCTATCTTAACCGGTTTAGCAATTTTAGGTGATTTGGAGGTGAAATTGAGGTATCTTAAAAGGACTAGAGGGGCATATTTAGCTTCTAATTGTTGTCCATAGTTTTTTGTGTGATAAAACTGCGTGACCAGGGGCTTAGATTGTAATGTCAAAGGTACAATGGAAAGCACGGATAAGAACAAGCAGCACTTGCTGCTAAGGAATATTGTGTAGCAAAACAAGTAACAGAAAGAGGGTGAAGTTTTTTCTTAATCAGAAATTTAGCTGGAGAGAAATGTATGGCACATATATTAGCAGAATAGTAGGTAAATCTGGCAGGCTGTAGGAAGAACATGATTCACCTGAGCTTATCCACACACTCCTTGAAAGTAGACTCCAAAGCCTACATTGTTAGCTTTAATAATATATAACAAATTTTGCAAGACTTGTTATTAGATTTATTCTTCATTCATTCGGTTTTAATACCAATCAAAACCAAATCCCGGACATTCATAGTTAATATTTTTTCAACATTTTTCTCCAGCAGCTGCTAGCCTCTACTGCTTTACCGGGAAGGAAAAAGAAGTTGATTAAATGAAATTCATAGCCTTTTAGTGTCTGCTCAGCCTGCAATGGGCAGCATGTGGGGTTTGTGGCTGCTGACCTGGCAGACTTACAGCATTTTTATGACGTCAAATGCACACATCATGGGTCTCTGCAAGCTAAATATGGGCTTCTACACTCCTCCCTCTCCCCCAACTGCCTGGTTGCTTTTATTTAGGAGACTAAGGACTTCTCCCACTAAAAATCAGACCAAAAGAATTGAGCTGCTCATTACAGTTGCAAAATTGTGTGCTTGGCAGCATGGCCTCAGTTACTGGGCCCAGCAGATTTTTTTGTAGACACACTTTCTATTTAGTGCTTTATTTGTTTGATATAGCAAATGATAACTTGCTGCTTTAATAAATGAAGAATGGATGCAGGCAGAAAATCTGAGTTCTGCTGAAATAAATAGCAAATTCATCATTAGCTCCAACATCACCAGTGCTGTATATCTACCTTAAAAGTATGGATTCCTTCAGTTTGTTATTTGTATGAACCTTTGGATTTTTTTTGCTAAGAAAATGAGATTTGAAATAATTATCTCTACAACATTTTGTATATGTTGACAAAATGTTACTGTATTTCACACTCAGTTGCGTTTAAAACCTGTGAGTGCATTTCAGGCCATAGAATAAGTTTACGAAATAACCACCACTTGCATTCATAGTTGTTTCTCTTGCATCTACTTAATGATTTATTTATTTCTAGGAATTGCTTTTGAAATTCCCAGACATCTAAACCTTTTTCAGCATCAAACTGACCACTGATCTTGAAAAATTATCTACATCAGCACCGACTCAATCATTGACAAGGGCTGGAGGAAATGAAACATCTGGGATCTATTAAGATTTTTATTTACGCTTTTAAATATTGAAACGTGTATTGCTGCTTGCCTTTTACGCTTTGAGCATGAATCCATTAAAGAAAGCTCTCGCAACACAAACAGTTGCATGGGGAAGTGATCTGGGCTAGAAAGCTGGGACCCTACCATGTAATTGTAGAAGAATCACAAGGAAGGTAACAACTGTGGTGAATGTCAGTTTATTTATCTGTCATGGTGATAGAAAGACTTCACCAGATTCTTCCCAAAGATAACAGACTCTTCAATTCTCTTGTGACTTCTTGAGGAAAATGCTTCACCCTTGCATTTATCTGCTTTCTGTACACTGTGCCTTTGAGGTGTAACCTTGTGGGAGTCTTCAGTGAAAGTGTGATGGCCTGGAGTTTTCTCACTGCCACACTTTCAAATAATCTCCTGCTTACACCCTCCTCAAAGGATGTGTCTTTTTATTACCAGCTTGCCTTCGTAATCATGTAATATTTTCAAAGGGGGAAGGAGGCTGTTAGGCCAGTAGCCCAGACCCCATCAGAAGTTGGCTGAGTTTCACAAACTGCTAATTCTCTTCAGCCCCCCTGCACTTGTCTGGAGCCTGTGGAGAAAGCGGGCCACAAGGACCAGCGGATTAAAGCCTCTGAGGTGCTCTGTCACCCCAGTACTAGGCAGATTGTAAATATGTTGTTAAAGACAGATATTTGGTCAACAGGCAATGCTGCTACTGGACTTTTTCAGCAGTTGGGTAAGGAAAGGTCTGAGGTGGAGTGCTGTCAGGTTTTCTGCAGGGCAGCCCCGCACCTAGAAGGGAACGGCAGTGTCTGAATGAGGCAACTGCTGTCCTGGGGCCTAAATTTTCCAAACTGCAGGCTCTGGTTGTCTCTATACATACATTTCTCTGCCTTGCTCCTCTTTCAGCCAATACATTTAATTTCTAAACTAGAGTCGTGTGGGCTGGTCTCGTTAATCCAGTACTTGCAGACAGCCCTTAGAGAAGGAGAAGACCCCAAAGGGCTCCTGCTGTAGGAGCCTCCAGCGAAGCGCGCCAGGCACCTGGGTCGGCAACACGCGCGGCACCTGGGATTCTCCGCATCAAAAGCAAAAGCTCGTGTTAACTATCAGTAAGTAACTGTATCCTATTCTCACTGGGACCAGTCACTAGGGGGGGTGAGATCTCATATATTAACCTAGAGTATTACAGGCATTTTGGAGGAAGATTGTAAATCCTATTTATAGTGGCTGGTGGAAAGAGGAGCTCATTACCAGGTAGAGTCCTTCAGCTGAGGCAGAGCCCCTTCCATCCCACAGAAACCCTCTTGTAAAATATATCCAGGATTTTGTCTGTAGCTTGCTGATTTTACTGGAGACTCTGAACACAATATCTGGAAAGAGTTACTTGGAAACCATCTCATTTTGGGAGAAGTGGAAGGAAAAAAGGATACACACTTGGAGATAATTGGTCCCTTCAAGGAATGCTTCCCATAGTGAGTTTTACCAGAATTTTCCATTTACTTTTGGATTCAGGGAAATAGGAGAATAATACAGTAAATGGTGAAAATTAGCCTGAGGAAGGGAAAGGTTTTCAGAAGTGACTTGCCAGCAAATATACCAATCTGACTGACCATGAACAGAACAAATGTTTAAATACCATTTTTATAGACAGTACTAACCCAAAGGGAACAGTAAAGGCAGAATGGTTAGCAGATGCAGCATACAGTGTCTTTAAAAGGACATTTTGAAATTTGTCGTGATCTAACATGAAAGTTCAAGATTGGATAATATCCTGTAGTTAAGATGATTTACTTAACTTCTATTACCTTGATGAGTGACACTTAAAACTTGCCTAGGATGTATCTATAAAGCTATACTGAAGTAACAACTCAGTGAAAAGCTAATATATTATTTATCAACAAATGTTCACTGAATTGCGTAGATTTAATATCCTTCAGCATTTTTTCCCTTCTGGTGTATACATGAAAACATTAGATATGTCAGCATGAAAACTTTTATTTAAGTGAAATTAGTTGTAGTTTCACCCAGAACCTCCGTTGCTGATACAGGGAACTACAATGAGTATAAATGAATGTCAGTGCTGTGGTTTTTCCTTTAAAGTGACATTGTAAGAGATATTTTTTTAAACAAGTTTAAACTGGCATTTGTCACTCATTTAGAGAGATACACAATGTTGTAATAGCTGACAACCTAAACTTATGCTATGAATGAAAAAGCACATTTACAAAATCTCTGAGCTAGATCATAGCATGGCAATTCTGTGAAAGACACTTCACTCACCGATTAGTTACAACAGTCTTACTAAATGTGTTTCAATTCATTTTTTGTCACTGAGAAGATGAGAAATAGGTAGCTTATTAAAGGTGACCACATCCTTTTATGCAAATTTAATGCACTTGGCAGGTTTATCATGGTAAATGGTCAGGATGAGATGTATCTCTAATCTCTCCTGTGAAGATGTTCATGTCTTTCAGGAAGTAGCCCCCTGAGAGCTCAAATCTTTAGAAGTAGGTGGCAGATGGTGATGTCTGCAGAGTCTTATAGACTGCTTTGAAGTTCCTCCAAATGAAGCCTTAAGTTGATGTGTCTGAGTTTTTGCAAGTTCTCTTGCTTCATCTCTCCTTTGGTGCTCTATTCCCTCCTCCATCATGTGTCCCCAAGTTGTTTCTCGTACTGGGAACACGCACCACATCCTTACAGTGTACATCTCAACTCACTCCCCAGTCCTGTCATATCTTTGCCTGCAAAGTTGTTCTTCCATTAGGTATCTTGCATATTTTAAGTGCAGTGGTTCACATCAGGAAAACAGTAAAACAGAACAAATGTCTTGGAAAAGCCTATCTATCATTCATGCTTTGTGTTCAGTTTTTGAGTAAATCTTTGGAGCCGGCATCAGCACTAACGTAGTGTAAACTAATTCATCAATTATAATAAATTGTTATTTGATTATAATTTTTATTATTATAATACATTGTAATTTTAACATAATTTTATATAAAATACATTAATATATAACATAAATATATTT
>VZRW01002841.1:81741-96522 GCA_013398125.1 Aegotheles bennettii
TAAAATACATTAATTATTAATATAAGCCAATATTAATTAGGCCACCTTCTTTAGTTTAGGCCACCACTTTAGTTTAGTATTAAGAAATGGTTAAATTTTAATGCTGCTGCAAGGAGTTTGAAGGAACTCACAAAATAAAAAAAAAAACCTGCAAAGCTTTTGAAAATCAAAACTCAATTTACTGGTGAAATAGTGAAATATTTCTAGTGAAATAGATACAATATAAAAGCATAGAAATCTGAACAATTGTGTATTTTCAGAGCTGAGTATTTTCACTTTTCATTAGTTGGCCCTGGTTTATCCGAGTTTGAATGGACTTTTTTTCTGAAATCAAGTACCAAATTTCATTGAAATTTTTATACCTATCATATTCCCTTTGTAAGTCACATTTTATAATCACACTCTGTAAATATTTCTGATACCATCTTCACTATAAGTAATCTTGTATGTAATAATTGGTAATATTTAGTTAGGGATTCATACATTTTTAGTGTCTAGGATTTTTTTTGACATTATTTCTCTCTCAAAAGCAATTCCCACAACTTTTAAATATCTGTGTTTGTAATGTCTTTTCAATCATGGCCTTCTGCTCCCTTCTAAAACCACAAAAAAATCATGTATTAATATTTCAAGTAATACTTTCATAATAATTGTGCTATGTCTCAGTCTGCTGTATGCTGTGTAACAAAACATAGCTTCTGTTAAGACTAGGACATGAATATTTCTGTTTGCATCACACTTACTTTTACTGTTTAAATCACCCTCGAAAGCCTTTTTCTTCTTACACATGTAGGAGCCACAGCTAACCATGCTGTGATACTCAGTTGTTTTTTAAAAGAGAGAGGGCCAATGAGCTGTATGTTCTTGAGATGTGATACAAGGACAATTTGGGGAAGTCATTAACTTCTGTGATTAGTCCAATATATGCACAAACCTTAATTTTCTGACTTTAATGTTAATATCATTGTAGATTTTTTTAAATAATAGAAAAATAAGATCTTTCAATATTATTCTGAAAAACATTGTAATCATCAAACATCTGTGTTGCAAATGAATATGCAGTACAGTGATATCAGTCAAGAATACATCCATTGAATAGTACAGCCATTGCACACATTGTGAATCATAACCCAAATCTTTTATCTAGGGCATCTTTTGACTTTGCTTAAGAGTGAATTGCTATATACTGATCTAGTGATCTTCAGAGAAGAAAAGCTGCTTAACTGGAGAGAAAAAAACATAGGAAAAAAAAGAAAAAAAAAAAAGAAGATAATGCTGTCAAGACTAAATGCTTCACCAGCAGCTAATATCTGTGTCCACACAACTGATGCTACTTTTTAATCAATAATACACACTGATAAAAAGGAGGTTTCTAGTGTGGAAAACCCAAAATATTTACTCAACTGTTTGCTTTTATAGTATCAACCAATCTAGATTTTTATTTGCAAACTGTGAGCGAAGATGAGACAGTAAAATAGCTGTGAAGTTTCCTTTCATTTTCTTTTTTTTTTCTTTATTTTGGAAAACAACTGTCAGTTTAGTAAATGAACATGCTTTTAAACTTTAGACATCATACATGATAGCTGCATAAACTAGCAAGAGTCATTTAACTTGCAGGAATGTCGGCAAAGCTCTGAGAACTAAGGTAGACCCTAAAGCTATCTTTAATTGTGGCCATGTGGGCACAAACATGGAGATATGGTGCCATCTCTTCTGCATTGCTTGGCCAGCCAGTCTGAAGAGAGAGATCAGGAAAGGACAGACTGGCATAAACCCTCCTGCTCAGTTCCTTGGAAGACCATGAAAAAGCAGATTCAAACTCAATAATACTGTGGGCCAGCTAGCAGAGTAAGGAAAATATTGACAAAGTAACAGCTTTGGTTTTAGAACAGCCCAGAGGCTTTTATTTTTGTTAGACAGTAAGAATAAAGACAGTTGAAAGATGCTATTTAGATTAGTCAGCTGTGATGCTCTCTTTCTAATGCTAAGGATTGCTTTAAGCAAATATTTTTATTTTTTATTTTTCCACACAGGAACCTTCCACAGGACTTAACAGATGGGTTAAGAAGGGTCACCTGGTGACAATCAATAGAGTAACTCTTGTTTTTCAGGAACATAATTTAGTGATGAGTGTGTACGATTGGCTTGTGTAACCATCACGTTTATACAAATGCCAAAACTGATACGTGGCTTGAAATACGATATTTGACCATTTTCCATGAGCTCTAATACAGAGAGAAGAAGGTGAAGGACAGATTCTCCAAATATGTCTTACATCATATAACTCTAAATAGCTGTAAAAGGAGGCGGTCTAGGAGGACCCCCTCTGCCCCCAGTATGTAAGAAAATAATGTATGTATGAAAAAAGTCAAAACATTGTAAACTTCTAGGATGGTCTACAGCCAGAAAGTGGCAATTCTGCTTCCTGAAATAGAAAAGGCAGTGTGTTCTCAACATGAGAATATTGCCAAAATGAGCAACTGATTACATATTCTATAAAAAGTATGGGTTTAGGTCCTGTGAATTTCTTGTAGTTGAATCCAGTATCACTTAGGAGAGTGTAGAGCACTTGAAAATACACAAAACCAAAACCTTAGAAAATTTTGTTGTCACTTCTCCCCATCCACAGTCCCCATCTGATTTTGTCTAAGGATCATATTTGAAATTTTAGATAAAAATAAACTGTCAGCTATATAAAAACAAAAAAACAAGAAACAAGAATTCTTCACCTACTTATAACAAGAATAAACGTTTTTTTTTAAAAAAAGGTCTGATATACCTAGAACTTTTTATTATGTTGTGTTCAAATTTGCATAGTGTTAATGTTTTCTGCTAGTAGTGAAAATATATTAATCCTTTCTTTTTTTTAAAAAAAAAATAAATCTGTTTGTGGTAGACTTCTGGAAGGGATTTTCTGGGACTGGTTGACTTGCAGGACTACTTCTAAGGGCTTCAGAAAAGGCAACCAGGAAGAGCAAACTCCCTGCTGGCAGCCTTTTATAGGGGCAACCCCCTTATAGGGGTTGTCATACCTTACATTTAAAATTTGTAGGTGTCTGTATATCAAAAAAAAAAAAAAGAAAATAGTGCATTATTGGGTTTAATTGTCATATTTTAGACACTAACTCGATTGTGCAGTGTCTGGATTACAAATAAAGTGATTCATTGTCCTCTACTTATGTCCTAATGTGCAGTCTCAACAGACATTCACTGAAGTTCGTTAGTTCCGACTGTAGCTTCCAAGTCTGTTTGCTAATTGATAAAAGTAGTAAACAAAGCCTTAAAAAGGTCACTGTCACCCCCACCCTCCCAAAAAAAATAAAAGGAAAAAAAGGCCTGAGTCCCTAAGTTGAACTGCCAGACATGATCTGTTTAAATTCTCAAAGTGAGCGAGATCTGCATAGAAACTCGGAAAGAGCATCTATAGACTGAACATTTTCTCACATGTCAGTGTTCTTACAGGCTGACATGTCAAAAGAGGCTTTGCAGTTTTGTTTCTTAGGGTGTCACAAGCTAGCACAAGCATGCAAGCCTTCTTCGTTGAGTGAAATTTTAAGAAAAACTGATCTCCTCAGATAAGAGTATGATGGAAGAGGGTAAATTCTGCTGCTTTCCTTCCGTTCATCCTCCATCTTGCTTCCATGTTACATTTAGATGGAAAATTTAGACCTGAAATATTCTCTCCTGCATAACATTTTTTGAAAGCTCTGCTTCAGAGGCAGTTGCATGTTATGTTCTCATAGACCTTCACCTATGAAGTGATCTACCATTGAGAAGCTCTGCACTCACACACAAGTCCCTTTTGGTGCCTGACTTGATTGTAAATCTGGGGCTTACATGTTTATTTTTCAGCACAGATTGCTGCAGCGAAGGTAACTTTTGCTATAGTTTTTATTGTACTTGAGCTTTTAGAAGCCTTTCCCCTTTCTGTGCCTCCGCATTCACACAACAATTCGTTGTTTCAGCTGGGATCAGTAAAAATAAACATTAAGTTGGATAGCTCGAGAGAGTGACACTCTCAAAGCCAGGAGTAAATCTTTGACGTGCAAATTACATGCTTCTTCCTTCAGCCTGTTCAACTATTTTGGTGCCCCACGACAAGTTCATTGATGGGCTGGCATATCTCTGAGAAGAGACAATGTCCTATTCTGCCTGTCTAGGATCTTGTATTAACACTCATTGACATTTTATCTGAGCACTTCTCAAGTGTCAGAACAACAATGATATCTGTCTCTTCCTTCCCCACCAGGGATGGAAATGGTTAGTTTGTTCTTTCCTCATAACGGAACTTAAACAGGGTCAGAGAGCCAGTATGGTCAACAATATGTTTTTGTAACTGAAGTGGATGGGTGGATTTCATACCCATTGTTGCTTTCTTCCTGCTTTGTGGTGGTTGCACACTCGCTTTCCAGCTTCCCTCCTTGGTCATTGGCACAACTCAACAGAGGAAAGGAAGGCTCTAAGTGGCTGGCTGCAGAGTGAGGCTGGGAAGAGGTGAGATGATGCATGAAGCAGACTGATAAGGAAGAGGCTTGATGACATGGTCAGATAGAGGAGCTTTAAAAGGCTAAAGTCAGATCTGCTGAGAAGGATTGATTGCAGCATCAAGAGGTCATGTATTTTTCTCTTATGTAGCCCCAAAGGAATGGACTGTAGTGCAGAGAGCTATGTGAAACGCCTATAGCAAGGAAGGGGAGTTAGTTCTTTCTCACAAACCAGTGGAGAGAGTCATAGACTGAACTGTACGGGCGGATGTGCATGGTGGAGGTCATATAGCTGGGGGCAGGCCCCACCTCTTACTACAGTTGGGTGCTGTCTAGTAACTTCTTCCCAAGGACAGGGACTTTAGCAGGGTCCTTCTAGTAGGCAGGTCATGCTGCCATAAAGGGACTCTGAAAATAATTCTGGGGAAAAAAACCCCTAAAAAATCCACTGCTGGGAATATGCTCTTGGACAAAGGTTTTCTTTATTTAGCTAAAAAACATTTTAGCAGTGCCCATGTACCCTTTGCATGAGAGCTCTGACAGATTTTTCCTTTACTCCCCTGAGACAAGCTTGATGGCAGAAGGGAAGTAGCAGAGGAAAGACTGGGTGGTGCTGAGAGGCTCAGAGCCGGAGGTCTGCAGGGCCCAGGATGGATTTGCTGTGCAAAGGCAGGACACAACATTGGCTTGAGCATGTCAGACGTGCTGGTTGCATGGTCAGATCAGAGGAATGCTGTATGCTCAAATATTAGGTTTTGTTAGGCTTTTCAGAGTATGTGAAATGCATGGGGATTGCATCTCTTCTTTGAGAAGATAATATTTCTGAGCACTATGTGTCCACTTAGACCCTCCATACAAACAGCAAGAGTGGCACGACTAAGTGTAACAACGCTGCATTAGACATGATGTCTCCACTATGGTCAGTAATTCTACAGGATTCTTAATGCAGTGAGTATTTACAGTATGAATTGCTGCCAGAACTACAGACACATTGTTGCTAAAATAACAAACAGCAGAGAGCTAAAAATACCAAGGGCCAAAATTTACTATTGGGTTAAATCTGAGAACTGTGTTATTTTGTATCATGCATAACCAGTTTACCAGTGTATGCTGCTTGCTGTCTGGCCATACAAGCCCTTTGCTTTCTCAGTTTTTGTAGTAAAGGATTCCTCCAGATCTACTATATTTCTTTTTGGAAGGAACTTGCCTGGCCTTTGAGAGCTCTTTCTTTCCCTCTTGTTTCTCCATTTCTTTTTTAATCCTTCTTTGGTTTCTCTCGCCTTTGGTTCACAAAAGCTGACATCCTTAGTAGCTCTCAATGCACAGGATGCCCCAGTGCTAGCTGGTGATTGATAGGTCCTTTACTGAACCCATGTTGTCTTTCTACATCCCCTTCCCTTTCCGTGTTTCATTTCCCTTTCCCCTTGACTACACAGTGGTTTCCAAACTGGATGTCTTTGGCGCTGCTTTGGCTTTAAATATACTTTAACTTTTTTTTTTAATTTTTTAAGTTCTGGAAAGGAAAAGAGGAGGTTGAGGGTTTTTGTGTTCCTCTTAGTTTCTGCTAGAGTTTGAATGTCCTTGAATTCCCACAGGAAAGAGGATGACTTTCACAAGGAACAGCTTTGCCAGACTGTCCGGGAGTTAGATCCTGGGAACTTGCACAACTATTCACCTGTACTATGAATGCAGCAGTCAGAATATGTCCTATAATCTCCTTCATCTTGCACTTCAGAGTCTTTGATTCAGACTGCAAAAAATGTTTAGTTCCATATCAAAAGGGATGAGAAAATATAGGTATCCACCTCTTACTGGACTTCTAAAGCTGCTAGAGAATGAAAAGCCTTCCTTCTTGCAGCTGCCCATGCAGTGGTGTCGTCTCTTGCCTTTGCTGAGATTTGTACTATTCTGTAGGTATCTTCTGTCTCAGCTTTGTTAGCTAGACTCAACTCCATTTTCCCATTGTAATTTTGACTTTGGATTTGGTTCATATGTTTGTTATTCCATAAAGTGTAGCCAGAATATCAGAGGCAATTCTTTCCACATCACTCCCTGTGATAGTTTCCCCTCAATGGCCGTAACAGCCTTGTTGGCTGGCAAAGCCCCTCATCTGACAATCATTTTCAATTGTTTAATTTATGTTATTGCAACTCTCTATAAACAGTTTTGACACACCCAAACTTTGGTTATATTCTCTACATTTTCTGTTCAACTCTGTGTTGTTCAAACTTGAAATTCCTTGGTGCCAATGAAACACCCTGGGAATGGAGAATTTTTAAGCCAGCCCTTCTCCACCTCTAACACTCTTGAGTAGTAGCCTGAAAGAAATAGAAAGCTGATTTCTATAGCTTGAGAACAATTTAACTTTGTATAGGAATCTGTGTGTGGATGTGATAGTGGAGAATTTTTACAGGGTGTGCACTAACCTGTGCAGGATTTTGGGCAAAACCGCTGATGGCAGAAAAAAGAAGTGTCTCCTGACCACTCTGTTTTCACATGCCGGAAAATGTTGGCCATTACCAGTTGATTGAGGTACTGCCTTGATCCTTTTGGCCTCGGAGACCAAGAATAGAAGTATCAGGAACTTAACATGACTCAGTTACAGGCAAGTTACTTGCTGCACTGAATAACACAATCTAGACAGTTTTTTATCTACATATTAGCTTTGGCTTGATAGTTCAGGACGATGATCCAGAAAATAGCTTTCATGCTTTAGTAGTTTCATCAAATGTTTATTTATGTTCTCAGAATTGAGTGCATACTGAAGCTCACTCAGATAATAAATATAATTCCCTCACACGTGCACACGTTTTCTGCAATCTATTGTATTTATTAGCATGTGTATTTAAAATAACACTACACAGAAACATTAGTCCAAGCTTTTTTTCTCTGGCTTCATACAGCTTAAGCCTTGTCCCAGTGGTGGGCTGGGACTCTCTCACTCCATTCCCACAGGACTTTCCTCTCCTGAAATCTGTCATAATCACCATAAATATTAGGATTAGGGTAAACTAGCCCAATCACTAATCATCACTCAGCATTTTCCGGATGGAACAACACCTGTTCATCTGGATATGGGGAATACACAGCAAACCTATTCCTCCTAGCCTGTGACAATAAATAATGTTTTTGTTAGTTTTAAAATTAGTCTCCTAAAACATACAAAGAACTGAGGAAAATTTGGAGCGTATGGCTATTAAACACGCTTGTCTTAGTCTGTGTCAACAGAGTTGAAAAATGCTGATGCTACGCTTGTATGATTAAATAGGGAATACATAGCTGACCAATTGAAACAAGAAAAGGACCTGCCATGCAGGAGCATTTTGAATTCAGCTTCCTCCTTTAGGACTGAGTGGCAGTTTTAACAGACAGAGAGCTTAGACAAGCTCACAACTGACCCTACATACTCCTAACTCGCACAACATGGAATGAAGTACATTCAGCTTAAATGCCTTGTGTTAGCTGTTTCCATAATGTGCCTTACTTTGAATTCGTGGCAGGCTAACAGTATGCACCCAGTCAGTTACTGTCTAACTGATGTACAGACACATGCTGGATAGTGGTAGCTCACTGTCTGGGTCTGAACCCTGGGTAATGTAGCAAGAATGGCCCACGTTTAGAGGACTGGGTTTGAAAACAAGGTTCCTTAAAGGCATTTCTGCTGTACAAGCTCTCTAAGACAAAGATTCCCTTCCACTCTGATGAACAGAGGTTAGTTGACAAAAAACAAGAAAATATCTTTATGAAGCGGTAACAGTCCATCAGATGAAAAGCACTGCTTTGGAACCTGGAGAAAGAATAAACACACCGGACAACCCTTGTTGCTCTCATGGCTCTATTTTTCACTCTTAAGATTCAAGTCAGATTTCTGGATCATAACTGATTTTTCCGTCTACCTAATATCTTCCCAAGTACATATTACATGTGTTATATATAAATATAGTAAGAATATATTTTATTCTAACTTTGTCTGATTCTGTTGTTACCCTCCCTTCAAATGAGAGAACATGGGATGACATAACATCGCCCACATAATCCTGCCATGATCCTTTGTTAAGCAATCCAGAATGTCAAAGAAAAAGTAGGAGGAAACTGTGTTTTATAGAAATTTTATCCCAGTGGTCACTCTCAGGCATCCCTATATAAGTCTTCAGACTGTTGATCAGGGTTGGAGATCTGTTGCTCTACATGCCTCTTGGCTTTCATTTTCCTCCTGTAGGTCACTTCTGGATCATGCTAATTAGTTTTGTTAGTGTTCTGTTGTGGTTTTTTGTGTGTTTTTGTTTTTTTTTTTTTGTTTTAAATCAGGCTCCTTTCATGTAAAGTGTCTAATTCAGATTTAGTAATGTAAGTATCAGTAGTCAGATTTAAATATCCTGGCCATAATGTTCATACTGCACTGAAATATTGAATCTGTTCTCACCAACAAGGCAGTTGTTCATACATTAAAGGAATATGTTGAGTGTTGGATCTGTTACGTTCTTGAACTGTTGGATCTCTCTCCTACTTAGAGCAGCAGTCCTCGTCATGTTGCAATTCAACAGTAAAATATTGAAATGCTATTTAATCACATGAATTCTTCCAATGCTTCAGTCCTGCAAAACAAGAAACAAAGCTCAATTGGCCCCTTGAGCCTGAGACAATAATTCATCAACACTGTTAAAAGAGAATGCATCTTAAAGCACTAACATATTTTTTTAGCTTTATATGTCCTCTATAAATAATTGGGGGAAAAAAATCCAACACCTCCCAGAATAAGTGTATATAACATGCATTGCTTATTCTTCCCCTGGATCTTTTCAGGTTTAGCATATGACACCATCTATGTATCTGCTCAGAGCTTGTTTAAAACCAATATGCCTGTTAGGTTTCTATAAACTCTATTTATAGTCTCCTGGACCTGTACAAGAGGCATTTAATTCACTGATAAACACCCCAGCTATTTTCTAGTTAAATGATAGAATTCTGTGCTTCAGTAAAACTGACGTAATAACATACATCTTGCCTAAAAAGTGGAATATTCAGTACTTTAAGATACTATTTAGAAAAAATAAAACTATATAAAATAGAATTTCTAGTGAAATAGTGGACAACACTGTAGTAGAAGTATCTTTAAAAAGAAACTTTACTGGGTAATTAGACTTTGCTAGAGTTAACAGTAGTGAGTTGCACGTGTATATTGATGCAGTTTTCAAAGTCAACAAATAGTGCATCAGCTCCTGTATGGAAAGAGGATGTTGCAGAAATAATTATGATGCGATGCAATAACCCTTTCTTTTTTTTTAAAAAAAAAAAAAAAGGGAAAAAGCAAAGCAAAACAATACTGTAGTGTTCTGGCCATCAGGAAACCACGACAATGCTCCCACCTTTTTCCTGTGACTTACCCAGAGTTCCTTCCAGGCGACACAGATGACTGATAATGCTGTGGACTGGATCCTGTGCCAAATGAAAATAGAGTAATTTTCTTGTTAAATTCATATCTGATTAGAAATGGATCTTAACAACAGTCTTTCCACTCAGCCTTACAGCTCTTCTAGGTAAAATCTTTCTTTGTAACTTTAAACACTGCATCATTTCCTAGTGCAAGTGTTACTTCAACAGGACAAGCACAAAAAATCACTTTACTTTTAAATTCATATCTCATAAGCTAACTGTGATTGAATAAGAAGGTTGTTCATCTCTGTTTCTACTGAAGAGGAAAAATCTTCAGAGTTAGGTTTTATGAGAATTCCTGAAACAGCTAGATTTACCAGTAAAGGTTTTCAAAGTGCCAGTGACTTAGGGAAACCATCTCATCTCTCACTATTTGAAATGCAGACGCAGTCCTCTACATGTGAACTCTTGGGGTTGTATATGTGTCTTTATAGGAACCCCCTATTCTCTGCACATCCATAGATGTGTTTTCCTGTCCCCCTCTGGGCGCGGTGGAACCAGGCCAGCTCACCAGCCGAGGCTGCAGCAGCACATGGCTTCTAGCGTTAGAGGCCCTTGGTGTCTCACCTAGAATAGGACCACTGTTTTATCTGCTTAGGAATGATGTTTAGGTAAAATCCTTCATTAGTGCAGGGCTCTGCAAGCAGGTCTTTGAGGAGTGCAGCATGGATTAGGAGTTGGCAAAGAAACTCTCTGCCTCCCGCTTGTTGGGTGAGAAGGGGCCTCTCTGGTGTGGGTCAGTGATGCTGGGGTCCATGGGGCCTTGCTGTGGCTCCCAT
Source organism: Aegotheles bennettii (assembly GCA_013398125.1). NCBI lineage: Eukaryota > Metazoa > Chordata > Aves > Caprimulgiformes > Aegothelidae > Aegotheles > Aegotheles bennettii. The sequence continues at coordinate 92,438 of VZRW01002841.1, forward strand.
TGGCACGCACCCACAGTCGTCTCATGCTCTCCTTACAGGTAGGGAACTCCTTATAGTCCCTTGTTTTTAGCTCTGCTCGCTCAGTTTATTTCCTCAAGCATCTTGCAAGGTTATTTATGCTTCATCCTGTACTTAGCAGCCAAGTTATTTTTTCTAACTGGATACTAATGAAGAATAAGTCAATTTAACCTCATCAGTTGAATTATAAATACAGAGAAACAGAGTAAAAATGTCACCACATGGCAATGGCTTCACTTTTTTCCATTCCCTAAATCCTGTTTTATGTAAACTGAAATAAATATTTATAAAAAATGCTGGGCACAGTAACCCTCTTTTTTAAATTATTTGGATTAGCTTGTGAGATGTAACTACTGATAACACAGTTTGGTACCTTTGTAAATAGATTTACTTTGTGTAACTGTGTCTTCCACTAAGTTTTAAAACAAATGTGTTTCATTTGAGCTGTGTAAGAAAGGAACTTGTGAACCACTGAAATATAAAAGATGTCAGAAGAAGTTTAATTTTCACAGTATGTATTGTGACTAAAAAAAAAGAAAGAAAATGCCTTACTTACAGGCCCGAGCTTGGCCCTAGATCAATCAGGATTAAAGGGAACAGACAGGAGGGACTTTCATGGACTGTGTGGAGGTCTTCTGTGCACCCAAAACACGTGCAAGATGTGAGCGGGTGTCAGTGCTAGACCCTCTATTACATGCCCTAGAGGTTGTCCTCTGATGTGACCACCTTGTGCCATTCCAACCTCACTGTTACTACTTCTGCTGTAGTAAGTGTGCAAGCCAGAACAGTTCGTATAATTTTTCCCCTAAAAATACAGTGAGAGATTTCAGCATTTTATGATGTTTTTAATAATTAATTGTCAAAAAACACAACAAAAATAGATGGAGCATTAAAGCAAATTTGCAAGCCATTGAAGTAAAGAGCTGCAAATAGAAGCAGTGCTTGTATTCTACCTTCAGCTATCAGTATAAAACTCATCAAAGTAAACCAGTTTTATTTAGACATCTGGAAAATGTACTTTGACAAACATCCACTTGATGACTGTCAGTGTCTTATAAAGAGACTTTGATATCAAAGATCCTCAGAAACTGTCAGAATAAATCATATTATTTTTTTTTATGACAGAAGGATGTTTCCTAGCCTTGATTTGTATTGTCTGGCTGATATGTTTTTAGTATCTTAATACAAAGGATTATTTTTACAAATGTTTTTGTATCTGCTTGGGAAAAATGACGTGACATTAGAAAGATATTTTCAGAATTAAGCAAACTAGGAAAGCAGAGTCTGTATTCTTGCCTCTTCCAGCACTCTTAATTGTTCTGTCCCTGAGGTTAATGGATAGCAACTTTAAGACTGTATTTTTGATAGACTCACACATTTTAGGTAATCTATCAAAAACCCTCTTCGAGCAGATGAAGAGAGTATGCTAATTATGTATTTTGAATTATATGGTTTCCTTGCATTTATGCTACTGAAATATATAAGAACAGGGCAAAGTACAATTGATTCTGTTACATATTTTAGCCTTTCTACAAATGGCATTTCATCTGCCATATCCAGCATACCTCACCTTAGATACAAAGAACATAATTAGTCGCTGAACTGTTCGAGGCTGTAGGTATGACTGCAGATGTCCCAAACTGTTTTTTCTTCCTGCTTTTTTTTTTTTTTTTTAATTCAGAAAGAAGATGTTGCCTTGAAGTGTTACTGGAGATGCTGAATATATTAAAATAGGAAGATGAGAGGAATGCCCTGTGGGGATTTCTTGTAAACATGCAGCATGATTGCATTTTATTGGGGAAGGCATTTCTGCAATATTCTGTGCAGTGCTGTAGTGCCATAGATATGTTGAAAATGCTATGAAAGCCTTAACTATTTAATTCTCGTAATCTGTCTGTGAGCACTAAGTGATTAGTTGTAGTTAATCCCAGTGTGGAAGCTGGTCTTGGTACTTGCATAAGCCTGCCCTGCAAGGCCCCACCAGAGACAGCAATGCCTACACTCAGTGTGGTTGGCAAAACTTATCTATGAGATTAAGAAGTGGGCTGCCAAAGTGGTCCTGGGTAAACAGAAAACTGCAAGAGATGAGCAGTTTAGACTGGTTGGGGGAATAATGGTGGCTTGATGTCTACAAGGGTGCTCACACTGCTTAATTTTAAACACCAAATTTAGGAATAGCTGAATCAGAACAAGAGACAAACTAAATTTTAGGTTTGTATATACATCTCTAGGCTCCCCTTTTCAGCATTACTTTGATAGTCAGGTATTTGTGTAAATGTAAGTTTCTGCACGTGTCTTTCTCTGGTTCCAAAGAGTTGCCGCGGTATATCTCAGTGTCCCTGCTTTGGGAGAGTACAATGTTTGCAGAAGGGCATTTTATAGGCAGATAAAAGAAATCTGAGAATCTTGAAACAGTTTGTTTTTGGAAAGCAGGCTGCCTTGGGGTGAATATCCTGTATGGAGTCAGGAAGGTATAGGAGGGGACAGGAGATGCTGTGCTTGCAGTGACTGTAGATCAAGAAATGGATAACAAAGGGGTGGGGGGGAAGTTAGTTGCTCTCTTGCTCTTTCTCTCTCACAAATAGGCTATTTTTGTTTAACAAATATCAATTCATTAGTACTACAAAGCAATCTTACTAAGGAAATACCCTATTTTCAAGTTTTTGTTTGCTGCAGAGTTTCAAAAAGTTTGGCCAACTTTATCTCAAAATGAAGTGACTGAATTATTTCATTATTTACCTTCAGGAGGGTTAACAAAGATTCAATTCACTTCTAAAACACTACTCTATTTCAGAGATATTGCTTGTGATACAGATACTACATGATACAATCCCCTTCTTTAAGGATGGCTGTTGAGGGAATCACAGATATCAGCCTACTGGGACACAAATTGCATTGGCTGCAGCCTGAACATTAGAATAAGCAAGTTAGAAGGAGGCTATTTCTGCCTTTTGAAAACTGTTTTTCTTAGATAATTTTTTCATGTTTGGGGTCAACCTCAGATGGTCCTTCAGGAGAACCAACTTCAACTCTCAGTCTGAACTGAAATGCAGCTGGAGTCTGCTTTTTCCTGGAGGTTAAAAGAACAAGTGCTCTGTTGTCTCTGTTATTACTTAGCGTGGATGGATGGATTTTTACAGGTGTGCACAATGCTTAGTCTAGAATTGCTTGAGGAAATGAAAAGGAATCATCAGAATTTAAATTTTAACTGGAATAAAGCGTAGCTCATTTATGAAGGGGCTAGAGAATCATGAAATAAGTGTATGCTGCTAAACTTTGTCCTGCAAGGCAAGACTGTGAGCTATTTTGACTAGGTGGAAAAGTTTTAAAGCTGTAGGAAAGATTCTGCAAAAATAGCTTGTATCTTTGTGATAGCTGTGTCCTGGATTATATTCCCCTCTTTCGTTCCATGACTGTAAGTGTCTGAGCTCACCATCTTGTATTTCTAGCAAGAAGCCCCTTTCAGCTGATTTGGGGAGGTTATTTTCCTTGACCTAGGGATAGTGGTCTTCCTCCCCACCTGCATGTCTGTCTTGAGGGAAGCGGCCTCCTCTGCTGGTCATTTTATTTTTTTCTTCAAATGTTGTGGGAGATGGAGAACTAGTATCCTCATTTCCTTTTTCTTTTTTTTTTGTTTTTTTTGTTTTTTTTGTCTCCAGAAATGATCTTCTGTTGTTTGTTTTGGCAGATGATTTCTGAGAAAGGATCCCTGAGAGCAATTGCTACTATTACATTAGCTTCCTCTAACTCATTTCTAGCCACACCCCTAAGTCACCTCCTCTCCCTGCTTTTCCTCCTCTTGACTGTTCCCCTTCTGGTTTCCTTTGGGGGTCTTTCTGTTGCCTGTTTACATGTTTTTGTCCTCCTTTCTGTTATGATTTTTCATCCATCAATGCACTGCTTTTCTAAGCCAAGACAAGAAACTGCAGTAGTTTGCACCTACACTTGTTTAGCCACACAGATTTAAATCTTCAAGCTTCCAACTCTAATTTGTCAGCCAGTTCTCACCTTCCTTTTCCTCTGTATGAAGAGCCTATGTCTTTCAAAATTTCGATTTTGGGATACTC
>VZRW01002841.1:96553-172036 GCA_013398125.1 Aegotheles bennettii
TGGCTCCACTGCATGCTCTTTGCTACAGAGCAGTGCTGACACTTTTAATCTCTGTGACTCATAATGTACAAAATTAGTGCTTGCAAAGCTCGGAGAGCAGGAAGGAGCTGCAGTTCACAAGAAACACTGTTAGCAGGCGTAAGCCACTGCTGTCATGGAAGATGGTGACTTTCTTCTTTTGGCTTACCCCTGTTGCCCACCCTGCCTTTCCTTCCTTATGCCAAAAGAAGTGTTTGTGTAACTTTCCAGATCAGGGAGAGATTTCAAGTAAAGGATCTGGGGAAAATAGAAGGCTAATTTGATTATTTTTCTTTATTTTGTTATCAAATGCAAAGATTTTTTTAGTTGATTTGTTCCTTCTTTTTAAGGAATTTCCATTAAATGTTTTCATTTTTCTTTTGATGGATTTTGTGATGATAGAGAATGCTTAAATCCTGTGTTCACTGCCATAGAAAATGTGCAAAATTTTACATTATAAATCTGTCCAGGCTTTCCTGTGGTAGCCAGAGACCTGCCAAAACATATAGATTCCCTGGGAATTTCCCAGGCCTCCAATCAAATCTCACATCAGCTACAAATTTGTAAAAAAATAAAAAAAAATTTTCCTTTACCACACCATTTAGAAAACCAAAGTTACTATCCCACTATTTCAGTCTTAAGTGGAAGATGAGAAACTCAACGTATTCAGAGCATTATATCAGCAACTGTAGCTAACGATGTAGTTTAAAAAATATTTTAAAACAGAGAATACAAGGTACCATGGTTGTTTACATGTAAATCCAAACTAGTATCCCTATTTGTGTAAACTTTCAAAATTGTTATGCTTTCTAATAATTGTGTCTCTGATATGAGTTAGTGCATTAAGTGTTTGTCATCCAGAAAATTGAAGCTTTACAGTTGGGACAAGTAAAAATATTTAGGAGTCCAAAGTGTTACATTCTCAGTTTTTGATTGAGTAATATATATGCATGTATGTATATATATGTATATATGCATATGTATACACCCTTTCATAAACACAGCTAATGATGTTTTTCTGGTAGAAAAAAAAAGAACAGAACAGAGTGTAAGTAGTCTGTAATAATCTAAAATAAACCGTCCAAGAAAGCTGAGGTGACCATATTTCATTCAAAGCTGCATAATTCTGCCCATTACAGAATTATGACGTAACAGAATTTTATATTTATAAACACAGTTTTTTAATTCAACCATATTTTTTAACATTTGAAACAGCATGTAATATTCTCCTCTATTTAGGGATGCTTTCCTGACAATTTAAGTCTGCTCCTAAATGCTAATACAAGAGCTAGTTATAGTTCCATTGAATTTTAACAAGTGTATGAATGACACTTTTCTGTGAAATAAAATTCAGTGTAACTTTCAGGATATGTGCTCTGCCAAGAAGTATGTAATTTCCCATGCTAACCGTATGTAAATGTTGGATGATATCTTGTGGTTTCTAGTGGTAGAGATGGAAAAACATGCCAAATTTGGTCAGGTTAGGTAATGTTATTTTGAGCTCAAGCCTACATAGCACTGAGCATCTCTATCACTCCTTCCTTCTTCCCTGCAGGAGACAGCTGAGAGGGATGCACAGTGATGCCCAGTTTTCTTCTGTCCCATTTGGGGCTGCAGCTGCAGATCCAGAGCAAATGGATCCCTCTTTAACCCCAACTGGAGGTTATACCCATTTAAGTCTCTTTTCACTCTCCAGCCCCTCCCTGTGAAACCATTGCCTCATAAAAAGGGTAGCTTTTGGTTTTAACTGGAATCAGTTCACAGAACTGGGTTAGAAAGTGGCCAGACAAACAGTTCAGCCGGCTGTAATTGTTGTGTGGTGACCCAGCGGTGCTGAGTGGGGCGAGAGGGGACTCACTGAGGACTGAGGGGGAACGTGAAGAAATGAGAGAGGGCTGAATGGTGGTGCTAACTTGAGTCTGGTGCTGGCCAGGTCGTTTGGTCAATGAATTTTTAAGCTGCTGGTTCTTGTCAAGGTGGTCTCCCTCCAGCTGTTGTAGTTGTAATGGCATGTCTTAAACCCCTTCACAAATTGTTTTGGCTTGATAAAGAAACAGAAATCTGCCCCAGATAAACCAACAGACAAATCCCCCCAGTGTTTTGCCAGGTGAATGACTTGACCTTGCATCAGACAAGCTCAAACACAGGAGATGGGGGACAAGGTAGGACCGCAATAAGGCCTAGAGGCTGCTCATTTAGACACGAAGAATGTTGGGTTTGGAGCAGCCAGAACGCTGTGTGGGGAATCCACCAGCCTAGCCACCAGGTAATGCAGGAGAAAAACCAGGAGCTGTAAATCCTGCCTTCACTTTGGTCTGCAGGGAAAGACTTACTTCAACTTGGGACTGACAGCTCGACTGCTTCCTGGAGCAGCTATGTATCCCTTTCCAGCCCCAATTTACTCACTCTTCTTTGCTGGTGAGGAAAAGGTTCCTCAGCTCCCTTGCTTGGGCAAATGGGCCCAAAGAACCACATCCATACTTACCGGGCAGGATGGGGTTGGAGAAGGGAGTTGAGACCATAGGTTAGGGAACAGAGCACTCACCTGGAAGCAGGGAAATCTGGGATCCAACCCTGATCCCAGCACACTGGCCACAGTTCTGATTATGTGCAGAAGAGGAGAATTCTGCAAACATGAGGGATGGGATTCACCCGACCAAATGTGCATGGCTACCTCTGAGTCACATTTCTAGACTCCATTTATAATCGCTGGAGAGAAACATGTTTCCATAGGAAACAATTTATATCCTTCCCATGTGGACATATAAAATACATCAGATGAATTGCAGCTTCAGAACATCTCTTTCTCTCCAATGACTACAGGAAATTTAGAGAAGCATTTCTTATGTAGATGGTTATACCAAAGGAGCCTGGTTGAGATAAATCTTACAAAAGATGACTGCGGAATTCAGGAGTATTTTGAGAAAAACACTTTGAAATTCTATTGCCTGAATTTTCCTATCAGCATTAAAGTCATTTAGTGGATCTGGGTCCACTTTCTTACAGGATAGGACCTTCATTTCCCAGAGTATAATGATTTTTATGTCCAAAAGTGCACTTCACGTTGCACATTCTGATGGAATTTATAGCAAAAAGCCTAGCATGGAGGAGACATAAAATGTCAGAGAATAATTGTCTACTGACTTCAACAGAGAACAGAATTAGTTGTTTGCAATTCTTTGTCAACCTGAGACTTTTTTGTATCATTAAGATGCATACATTATTTAGATTGGAAAGAAAAGCATATTGAATAACTGTCTGGTAGCCACAAAGCTGAGAAAATGTTTGCAACATTTATCAAGTAATTTCCTTTGAAATATTGCAGCCAGATCCTGCCAATTACAACCTGATTTTGTTTCCAGACTGGGAAGATAATGGCTGACCATAGTACCCAAGCTTTTCTGCCAGCATAAAGGTGGCCATAGCACACCAGGAGAAAGCTCTTCCCCTCCAAACTGGTCTGTAACTGCATACTGGATCATATATGTGTGTGTGCAGTGCAAAAAACCAACCAAACAAACCCAGAAGGAAAGAGAGAAAGAATAAACCCCTGCTATCTGAAGGGCTTGGCTGTATCTCTGAAAGTAAAGGTGGAGTGAAGTTCTTGTGCATTTTCTTAAATGGTATATGAATTTGCTTCTGGTTTCATTTGCTCAGTATAGATCTCTTATGGAAATTATGAGAGAATTAGAATATTGAAGAAAGTGCCCTTGGAAAAAAAAAAGCAACATTGCTGATTGTAGCACAGCTCTATTCCCCTTATCTGCCTGTGCTGCTGCTCCCTTCCTGTATGGAAGACACCAAATTTCAACTGTAAAATAAGTGTCAGAATACTTGTTTTTCTAAAATTAGTGAAGTGACATGACTCTTGAAAGTCTGTAAAGGTTTCTTTTCACTGGAACAGATCTAATAAATGCTGTTTCGTCTGCAGAAAGAAATAATCATTTCACTCTGTTTAAACATATCCATAACAGGTGTGGTCATGATCCAAAAGAATTGGTGTTGGGAATTGTGGCATCTGAATAAGGTCTACACAGGGCCAAATAGGACTGGGAAATAAAGAACCCTCTCTCCTCCACAGATTATCTATAAGCAATGACATCTACTGTGATACATGGTAGCATTGCTGTGATATATTCCTATCAATGTCGCTCTCAAATTCCAAATTTAGGTCTAAAATCAACATTTTTATGTTTTATTGAAACAGTAATAGCTCAGTAAAAATGGGCTGGGAGTTTTAAGAAAGACAGATACCCATTATTACAAGCATCTGAATAAAATGAATTCATGAACAACTAATCAAATTTCAGTATTCTGTATTTATATATCACAGTGTCGTGGACTGCAGTCCCCTTCAATCAAATGACAGTTGCTTTATGGTGACTACAGTCCTAATCATAATGAAGCAACAGGTGGAAAACACAGTAATTTAATTAATTAAACTTCAAGCATTAGTTTTCTCTGTAGTTGAGTCATAGGTTTGCGAAAGAATAATATAAAAGTTATGTTTGTTATTGGGAGTTGCTCCTACATAGCTGCTTTATTTTATCTGGTTTTTTTTATTTTCTAAGCTTGGTGGTTTGAATCTGATTTAGTTAATGTTCAGCCTATTCAGAAGGGTAAAATTACTGGGGTGAGGTTTATTGCTGTAATGGAGGTCTTGAGAAATTTAAATTGAGAAGTATTCTAATGTATCTCTGTAGAGTATTATCTGCCTCGCTTCTGAATGCTTTGCTACCATGTGCAGAACATGGCACATAAGTGGCTTTTGGAGCTCGGTGCATTTATGCAAGTGTTTTTCCTTGCCATCTCCTAACACAACAAAAAGACACTTAAAATCTCTTCTCAGGGCTTATTTTTATTGCTAACTTAAATGTAAAGAGACTTAAGTCCACCACTATGTGTCTGTAGGCTTTATATTTTTTTTTCAAATGTAGACATTGTGATGATTTTCAATGAAAACTTATGTTGCTGAGGAATTATTGAAATGAAGATTTGTAAAATTTATTGTTGAAGATGGAGACAAGATTAAATTAAACAAAAGTATTTTTGCAACTTGTTGTAGATGGAAATTGTTTATATTAGCCAGTCAGGGAACATAAACTTTATCCTGTGGTTTAGCTAGTCGGTTCTGCCGTGCAAATGTTGGACTGCATCTAATGGGTTGTCGAATATGAATTGCTCTGTGAACAGTTGCAAACATTATATGCTGAGATGTGTTCGATACACGGTTACATTCAGTAACTCTGAAGAGCGATAGTAGTAATAATAGTAATAAGAGCCTTTTTGCAGACAGTTGCAAGCAGGAGAAATGGCTAAATGCTTCAGTTAAATTATTCCTTATTTGCCTTGTCATACTATGTGGTAACAGTTAATAATATAATGTACTTTAGTAATGGGTTGGGTTGGGGTTTTTTCTGTATTACTTCCTCTAGCCAAATTATTCTCTTCCATTAGCCCATTCTCAGTGGTTTATTTGTTTGCGAAGTCCATCCAATGATTGTAGGCTGAATTTGAACCCAGCTTTCCTACTACATCCACATGATGAAATAATGTCTTTTTGTGGACACTTTTCCAGCAGATCTACTAGTAGAGGGTTTTGTTCCTATTTTATTGAAATTCTTCCTGAAGGCTTGGTAATAGCTGTGCTGGGTATCAAAGCTGGAGATAGACACAGATCTCCTTCACATGTTTTTAGATAATTTCTACTCTCATTTTCTGGCCTTTAATACTACAATATAATTTAACAAATATTATGATTGAGACTTTCAAACAAACAGTATTAAGTCAGTTCAAAATTACATCAGTTTTATAGTTCAAATGACAGACTTTACACCTCACTAAGCTTTCCTATTTGTATTTAACTCATCTATTACTTTCTGCATAGGAAAGTATTTAAGCTTGCAGAAAACTGTCTTCTCTTAGCTGTTTATAACGAGCTGATTAATGTAATATATTACAAATAATGTGTTATTCAGTTTTGTTTTTTTAAAATCAGTTCATGTCAGACTACACAAAAATGCTAAAGACACAAAGTATATTCAGATACATTCATCTAAAAGCAGAGGAACATTGTGCATTAGAGTGAAGCAAGAGGAATTTTAGTGTATGCAATGGATATTGCCACTTGCATAACAATTCACCTCCCTCTGTTGCTAGTGAATATTCATATTCCCGGAGTAGGGTTCTCTGTATTTACTGTTCTGCCGAAGTGAGAGATGGCATCCAAGCCCTCTAGTGTTTTATCGGAGTAGACATGTCATTTGCAATGTTATTCTAAGCCTTCTTAAATAGAACAAGCTGAGGTGAACAATACTCTTGTGTACTTCTAATACTCCTTAAAATCTGAATGTAACGTGATATTCACTCCTATATAACATCCTCATTTTGCAAAATCACTTGTACTGGCCTGACTTAGAATAGGAAGCAAAGGTGAGGATGAGGGAAAGAGAGTGTTTCTGTGGACACTGAGCAGAAAGTATTTGTAGTCTAGAAAGCAAAGTCCAAGAATTGCCTGCATTAGAAGAAATAGCTTCTAGTATAATAACATGCAGGAGAAAATTATTACTCAGACAACAAATTATATGAGTTGTAGGTGATTCCATTCAAGGGTTCTATTTACTGGACAACTGGAGGACAAACTTTTCAATAGCCATCACTGCCTGCCTGCAGAAGCACAGCCTGTAACGATGAACATTAGTACTTATAAAATAAGTACTCTACATGATTCCTGGCAGTTTTCCCTGCTCTGGCTACCCTGGACTTCATGGCCCTCCCATCGCTCCCTATACCATCCTTCCTGCCTGTGCTCCCCCTCAGTCCTTTTCTTCCCACTCTTACCCTACTTTTCATGTGTTGCATTCTTCATTGTGAAGCCATGGAGCTGCTTAAACTTTCCACTCTGGCAATGTTTGTGTGCAAACAGCGCTTTAAAGTGATGAAGAGTTTCCTCTTCATCTTGGTGGGGAAAGAGGAAACATCCATCAGGGCTCACACTTCAGCATAAGAGAGTCATACAACTCCTGTCGCTGCTCTTCAGTGCCTCTCTAATCAAGGTGCTTCTTTCCACATCACAGTTAATGCTTAAACCCTCCAGTGCACTGCAAGGACTAGGAACACAAACACGGAATTAACAACCCATTTTTCTGCTGGGTTGTTGTGTGCTGTGCTGACAGCATACCTACAGGAGCAGGGCTGTACGAAATCAGAGACAGGTGATGGAAAGTTCATTTTTAACAAGGCTGGAAAGGGCTGAACCTTCAGTGTGTTTGAGTAGAAGGTGCTCAGTCCCCAGCAGCAGCTCTGCAGCTGAGGGGCTGCCAGCCCAGCTTCATGATGCAGCCGTGCGAACTGCTGAGGGCTTCTCCTGGGCATCTTGGGGCAGGGATTCAAAGCCTGTAGGAAGACCCCACTAGGTCACGTAAGGAAACTACTTGGCTGCTTTCATCCACTGTCCCTGTTATATATTAATATTCCCAAATATGTGAGAGCAGAGGTTTTGTTCTCAGATTATATGGTGACTTTTGTGCACCATCTGCATTCTCTAGAATTACGCTGTCAAGCATGCTCTGGCCGCAGCCGGCCATTACAGGTAGGCTATATCTACCCAGGTAGTTATCCACTGACTGTTCCCTAATGAAAATCTCATTGCCATAGGTTTCTGTCGCAGCAGGGGACATTCAGAGCAGCAAATAGGAACCAAGTGTTTCCTTTTCAGTTGGATTTCTTTGGCTTTTGGGTATTGCAACTGTGGTCATGTGGGGTGCTTGTTTTGCTAGTGTAGTTGCCTTGTGGGGTTTAAAGGACTGATTTTATTTAGAAGTGTTGTTATCAACAAAGATTTTAATCATTCTCTTTCTATGATATTTTAGTTTTTCAGCATGACAGGGTTATATTTGCTACTTTATTGCGGTCTCTGTTAATTTTAATTTAATTTTTATTACTTTATTACAGTATTCACAGCCACTGTATTTTATAAATATAAATGACTTACGACTTGAAACACTTAAGTGGGACATTACAACTTGTCATTTCATATTTTGGAAAACAGATTTTCATTATTTTGTTAGGCAAACTTTAAGCTGAAACGCCTCTACTAGTAAATGAAGAGCAGCACTCACCTTGGCTGGGGGATCTGAATTGATTTGAGTGAGCCAACTGCAATGCTTGCTTTGTGCATCTTGCACAGGAGATACTTCCATCAAAATGAATGATTCTTAGAATCACCTTTTCATAGAGGTTTTCCTTTACCTTCAATGTATCAGCTGATACAAGAACTCATCTTACAGCCATATACGTAGATATAGCATAGGGATGGGGTATATTTTAGATAGCACCAGCTGCCTCTGATGCAAGAGGAGGAGAATGCAATTACTTCTGTGGAAGTCTGTACATATTTGCCAGAATTTATAAATGTTTACAAGTAACTGGTCTTCACATAAGCAGGGCCCTCAGGGAGTGCTAGGCCCCCATCTGCTGGAGAGTTTTATGTCAATTCTGGTGATTTTTAGGTTATTTTCCCTGCTTTTTTCTCTAAGAATTATCATCACTTGGCTTTCTTATTTAAATGTTGATAGTGCCTGGAGAGGCAAAGGCCTGATTGTTCAGAGTACACTACGTACATATGGTGAGAGACAGTTCCTCTCCCAACAAGTTTTCTATCTAAATAAACAAGGTTAAGAGGGCTGGGAAGAAGCAGCAACTCCCCATTTCACAGAGGAAGCACCAGAAAGTGAGAGGAGCTGAGCACTAGGCCCCAGTCGTGACAGGCACTGAAACGCTTGCTCCTGGCAAGGGCAGAGGTTTTCGGAAAATATTTTCAAGTTGAAAACAGTTGGAAATGTACATCAAGAAAAATAAACATTACAATCTGCTTGGATAGCTGAGGAGGAATGGCACAGAACTTGGCATCCCAGAGGTTGTGGGGACTAATGGCTTTCAGCTTTTTTGTGCTGTTTCTGTGGCCTCCTGAGTAAGTTTGGTAGCTTATTTGCAGCACTTCCATACTGTAGTGCTGCCTAGACCTGTGCCTTTGACTGGAGTCTCTCAGCTGTACTTACACAGCAAACCCCTTGGTGTGACCGAACTATGTGAAGTGATCCCTTCATCGGTGGTTTTGAGGAGCCTGAGAAGGTAGCTGAGATGTCTGCCTCATTGTCTGCAGGGAATGCTTGCTTGAGGAGCTTCTCGCATGGCTGGCAGCAAAACAAATGGGGACTCTGTCTAGGATGCAGCTTGTTTTCTATGGGCTGTTAGCTGGGATGTAGGAGGATGATGTAGGAGGATGTAATCAAGACATGCAGAACAGTCAGGCTTGTTAAGAAATTCCCTCCTTGTCCCCATCTTCCCCCGAACATGGTCACTGCAGAAAGCAGCAGTGAGAGTGCTCCTGGGACCTGCCTGATGACTCCTGTCAGCCACCTCATGGCAATGTGTGGAGTAAGATAAATGACACACTTGAATTTCGCACACATCTTTAAGGGCGTCTCTAATTATGGATTACACATTACAGTTAAAAATTGTTAAAAATGTGTAAAAAAAATTGACACTTGAAATTGCATCATTGGAAATATTTAAAAGCAGACATTTGGCATCAGCAGGGAAGTATTTAAGGAGGTAAATCTTATATTTCCTTCTCATATCATATTTCCTTCTTCTTCTGGGTAATAATAGGAGTGAATGAAGAGGGGAAGGTCCCTGGTTCTGTAGAGGAAAATCCCTGCTGTCCAGTGAAGATGGCATTCCCAGGGGAAAGCATCTGGGTTTTGGGATTCTTTGGGAAATCTGCTATTTCTCCTCTATGAGAATTAGGTAATCCTTCACAGACCTGCCCAGAGAAACTGGCACAAAGCTGGTCCCTAGTTGTGCCAGCAAGGAGTAGTTACGCTTCGTCACACAGTGTAGTTTGAAGAGACCATCAGGGCTATAAATACAGCTGCCTGGTTATAAAATTGGATTGATTTGCAGGGGAAATTTATCATATTTAGGTAGAATCCTGTTTATTGCTGCAAATTAAATTTGAAAATGACTGGATTCACCCGATTCCTCTGAAGTCCTGCTTTCATTCTGTGACCTGATACGGTGTAGAAAGGATCAAACAATCCTTATATTTATTTTTTTTTTTTAAAAAGAGAGAGAGAGAACTGTATTCAAACCATAAAAAGGTTTTTGGTTTCTTCAAAAGAAGAAAGGCAGTCTTGCCATAAGTTCAGTAAACTGCATTTATAGTGCTTATGCCCACAAATTTAGCTTGTAACAGGGAAATGTGCTATGTTTAAATACCCAGAAGGAGTTTGAAAGACAGATTTGTCCTGATAGCTTGTCATTTACCAAAATGGGTAGTGATAATTGGACACAGGAGATGCTTGCAGATCAGCCTTTAGTGACAGTGCTGATAGTTACTGAAAACATAAAATATCTCATGGTGGAGCTTCAGTACCTTTTCTCTGATCAGCCTGGACTGTGTCCCCAGCAAACACCATATGCACCATTGCCAACTACATTTTATCAAGATATTCTCAGTTCAATCCCCTTCCCACTCTTTAAAATATTGCACATCTGTGCATATTAAAATTTACAGAATATTAATGAAATTGGAGAAGTGTAAGACACGATGGATAAACCCATACTTCTGAGGTTGTCTTTGGCTCTGATGGATCTGGCCTGGAGTACAGAAGGCATATTAATTACCTGCCAGGTTCAAATCTGTTTTCCAAACCTTGGTCTCCTTGATCAGCATTATACCACTAACCTTCACCTTTTAGCCACCCCTTTGGTATTCAGTGCCGCGGGACTGAACACCACACTGGTGGAGCGGAACAAGATGAAGAAGAAAATAACTTATTTGAAGAGTAAAAAATCACAATTAACAGAGAATTCAGTTATCAAAGAGCCTCCCAGTCTTTTTTAATTAGAACTTTTTCTTTTGCATTGCTTTCTAAAAAATGTATTATTTATTTGGTAGGGCACTGTACACAACTATGATATAATGGTAGGAATCTCAGGAAAAGGTTATATATCATTCGGCTTCTCCAACTAAACTTCTGCCTGTCAAGTAACTCATAAGAACTGGGGGTTTTTTACTGTTTTTTACATGTTTGGGTACCACATCTTAGATGCAGGATGCTTATCTCCTTGCACTGTACTGCCTTTTCTGCACTTTTAACTAGCCCCTTTCCTGCTTCTTGCATGGGATACCCAACATGGCCTGCAATGAGTGCCTAAGTTGCTTAGTTGTAATGTTTGGCTGTCTAAGGAGCTGCTGAAAATGGTATTTAGATGAAGCTAAATTCCCAACTAAATATTGAATTGAGTGGTAGATGATGAAGTCCCGTGTGGTATTTGTTATTAATCTCATCAGGAGGTTGTAAAGAACAATCTCAATAATTAGTCAGCTTTCTAACCCACCAAACAGAACCTGTTAGTTATATTACCCTTCATAATGTATTTTATTAATAACTTCCTATTGTCCTCATCATGTATTATGATGTGAGAAGGACTGCTGTATCTTAATGAAGGTATTATATGAATTAAATAATACAATTTGACTGAGCAGTTTAAAAATTTATTTATTCAGGTCTAAACCAGTGCTCGGTAGGTTAGTGTGTGTTATGAATGGTAACTTTTTGTTTCTGAAATGAGACCTTGGATTAATGGATGCTGGATTCAAGAACTTGCTTTGCTGTCCTTCTGCTTATGTTGTTACCCTAGATATCAGATATTCGGGCTATATGTTATATTCATATCCACTGCTTCTAAAACAGATGACCTGAATGTACCAAAAAAGATAATTTTACAACATAATGGTAAGAATTTTATAAAGTTAAGAAATGAGGCCAGTAGCTAGCGTATAATGAAGGTTCTTTTTGAGCAAAGGATCCCTGTACAGGAGAGCTGTTAAGATCTGCTGGAGTAAGTGGAATTTAGGCATATAACATTAAATGCATACCTTAGTGTTATTATTAATCAGGATCTGAAAGTTTGTTGAAGTTTGTAATTGAGTCAGGAGAAAATGTTTGAGTATGTTTCCCTTGACTTTTTATGGCTTCAGTAAACTGTATAATACAATTGCATCATTTTACTCAAAAGTTATTGGGAGTAAAAGATCCAAGAGAGTTCAGTAACACAGGCTGGCTCAAGTTCCCAAGAGAGCACAAACACTAAATATATTTATAGGTTTAACTTTAAAGCATTTTGCTAAAAATTGCTATGTTTAAAATTTGTTGCTATGTGCTAGAAATGGTTTCTCTGGCCATACGTTCCATGTATGTGTGAGTACCAGGTTGGCTTCATGCTTTGAACTGATAAATATTTACTTAGAAAAGTTGTTGTTTTTTTCTCTAGTTATTGAGCTGATGACTAGCTAGCACAGGTCTGGTGTGAAGAGAAGTGCCATGTCAAGCAACCCTCCTTAAAGTAGGCTAGACATTGAGACTGTTCTAGTACTGTCCCCTCAAATGCTCACCACAAGCCACAAATTGCCTGTTCAGGAGAGCATAGCAAACTGAAGGCAATGGTAACCAGCAGCACCCAGGCAAAGCACTTTTTTAAGGGGCTTGCACATATTGCTGTAGAAACACACAAAGCCAATTAGAGCTTCAAATCAAGAAAAAAACCAAAAAACAGATAAAGTAATGTTGACGATCTAGTATAATCTGTCAGTATTTAAACTTAAGGTTGAAATTCCAACCCTAACTTTCCTCATACAGATTGGTTTGGATAAATATGTAAAAGAGAAATCCCTGCTTTTGCTTTTGGGCATCTTCAGGTTTTAATTTATTCTTCCGTGTTTGGCCTAAATTAACCCAACTCTGATAAGCTTAATGTTATAATCTTTTTTCAAACTTTTGAGCAGAAAAGGGTATACTGAAGAGCAATTCAAGTTTTAGGGCTTGCTTTCTTTTCTTGTTTGTTTATTTTGGGGTGGTTTTTTTTAATGAAAGTATTTTTTCCCATGTGTATAAAATGCTGAGAGCCAGGCTAATGGGTCCCCGAGGCATCTGATTGACACTCAAAACCACTGTAAACTGTATTTATTACTCTGTGTAAGATGCCAGGCTAATGGAATGAATCAATAATGCTCTGCATTCACATGCTGTGTTTACCTAGTTCTGCATAAATATGAATGAAATTTTTACTTATTGTTTATGTAATTATTAATTAACTAGCTATATTACTTCTGGGTATTGATTTTACACTAGCAGTAAACTTGAAAAATCTTTTTGCAACTATTTAATTGTTTATTTTTTTTGTTTGTAGATAATAAAATTAAAAGTCACGGCTGACACATCCAGCTGCCAAGAATGAGCACACAACAATACAAATCCAATAGTAATTATTTTCTCCCTAAATTCCTTGTAGATATCAAATCAGAGTTTGATTTATGTACTTACATGTATCTAAATGTTGAATTCTTTAAAAATTGAAAATAGTACAAGCAGGTGTCTGAATTTGGGAAGATGCCCACTTAGAGGTCTGAATGAGGAATAATCCAGGTGAAAGCTGACAGACACAATTAACTATCCTGTGACTACTTTAAATCGAGTTAAAGATACTTAAACATGTGTGGAACTACTGCAGGGTGGAGAGTGGGGATCTGAATGCTAAGATCATATGCAGGCTCCACCTGAAGTTAGTAAGTCAAAGTTTTGACATGCTTCTGTGAGTAAGCATTGTTCCTGCGGGGTAAACGGTGAAGAAAAGTGTGTTTGGAGCAGTGCTGGTTAGGAATGATGTCCTGCTGCTCATTTAGATCATGAACTGTTCATCAATACTAACAATTAGTGGGCTAAAGATTCCATTGACCACATGACAAGAATCAATATACACAGTACTTGTTAGTTATTTACCACAGAGTGTATTAAAGTCTATAGATTCACCATAAATCCTTTAAAGCTATCCTGCTATGATCCTTGCCACAACATGCATTGACACATCAATAAATCCTTTTGACAAGGGCGATATGTGAAAATCAATACCAGTTTATCAGCTATTTCCATGTAGTCTTTTCTACAAAGGTTTAAAGACCTTTTCCGAAAGCTATATAGCTGACAAGGTGTAGGGGACAGATCTTATATCAAATAGTGACCTTGATTAATGCCATTCGCTCATAGAATTTTGTAAATCCCATACAAGGGACATAAAACCATTTCTGATGAGGTTCACCACTTGGAAAGTGCTTTTCAAAGATTCACTGAAAATATTTTTTTTTTCATGAAAGTGAATGTATTTTCTGTATGCACACAGAATGAGTTAGGCTTTTTTTTTCTCAAAGAAAAAGAAGTTTCTTTGGCCGATAGAAAATTGCCTGGTATTTCCTTTTCACTAGGCTATTTTCTACAATGTAAGGGCTGTCACCAAAGGCTGTGATGCGTATTTATTCTGCTATACTAACTTTATTGCATTATAAAAATAGATTTAAAACATAAATATATAATCCAAAAGTATACAATTTAGGCAGAGTAGACCTTTTTTTTAGCTGGTTCTTATTTAGTGCTTGAGGAACTTTGAGCTGATCCCATCTGATTTCAAGTGTTGGGCAATCTTTTAAAAATCTAGTCTCCTTAGACTTCCAGTGGTTGGTTATCGTTCATGTATAAGTAACAGATTATATAGATTCCTGCAGCGATTCCTTCTATGCACACTTTCCTTCAAATGTATGCAGTAGATTTATCCCTGAGTTCTATAATATAACTTGTTTCACCAGCAAGTTCTAATTGTCCTGGAGGTTGTAATAAAATACAGAAATGTATCTGAAGCAAAACTTAAACAGAAAATAATAGCTACATTAATAACATTAATTGTTATTCTTTTTAGATTAAACTTTTTTCTCCCTTTTTTGCACAACAAATGAACACTTTGAATTCCAAAGTAGGCAAAATATTTAATTAGTTCTGTATCTTTCATTCAGGGGCATGTAAGTCACGCAACAGCTTAAAAGCCATCTCAAATGCCACAGAGAGGAAAGGATAAGGAAGCCTATTACATGGCTCTTTGGGAGTACATCTACCAAAATCAGCTTTGATAGAAGCAAATCCAGCTCCCACTTCAGTCAACGGGAGCTGGCGTTGCTAATGATGGGGTTCGATTCTGCCCCTTTCATGTAATTTTTCCTGTGAAAGCTGAATGTATTGCACGTTACAACTCAGTGCAAATGTTTCCTGTAAAGTTTCCTACAGATGCTGACCCTAAAAGAAGGAGTATGGAAGCTTTGGTATACTTTACAATGGTTTTAAATGAACTGATGCAGAAGATAACTGTAACATTCATGACGGGAGATTCTGGTCTCTCAGTCTCCCCCTGCCCCATGCTGTGCAACTTCTTACTGTAAAAATCTTAACTAAAGCCTGCAGTCTAAAATCACAATTATTCTGCTATGCATATGATATATATTGTGTTATCTGCCTTTCATTCTCCCCTTTATTTTCCTCACCTCTCCTTCATTTCTCCTTTATGTTGTTCCCTCTGATGAATCTCTAAGTACTGATAAATGTAATGTATTAATTGGTAGTAAAATACAGGAAAAATATATATTGTTTAACTACCTTGTTTATAGTGATTAAGATATTTAGATGTCATCACCTCCCCAATTTAGATACGTGAACTATCCTTAAAACTAATTAGTGAATTTTTCACTTTTCACTAAGGATTTGTTACATACCTTCTCTCTGTCTTTCTCTCTCATTTAAAGAGGAAAACTTTGTTTTTGCTCAGAGCTGCTCTTTCCCATGAGAGTAGTCTGTATTTCTCAGTACACAACAATGATGGGCTTTCGGTATGTGCTGTAGGGACTGCAACCTGCAAAGGAAGCAAAGCATGAAGAAAAGGGTGGAATAAAATCCACATAAACAACCAAACAACAATGATCACTGAATGAAAACCAAGGTAGAGTAGCCTCAGGCAACAGATAACCCAGGCTCCTGCTGACCCTGGCAGTATGACAGGGTCTTTATACAAGGACAGAATCCTCCAGCAATTTCATCAGTTTTGCCCCAGTGTCAACCTTGCATCTATTGTTATTTTGCGTCTTCTTTTCTTTATTTTTCTCTGCTCAATTGTATTTATTGCTCAAGTGTATTTATAATAGCTAATAGAAGGAAACTCTCTAAATACGTTTGAGGTCTTGCAAGTCTCTCAGACTCCAGAGGACTGATGAAATTCAGGACTGCTGGGGTTTTTTTGTTTCAAAACTCTTGATCCAGTTTTGATACTAGTTCTGCACCAGCAGGGTTGAATTCTGGGCATAAAAGTGGTCTTGCTTTTCTTTTTGGCATAGTTGTGCAGTATATCTTTCGTCCTTTCTGCTGTGAATGTGCAGTTAAACAGCAGAGGATGGAAAGGCAGCCGTTTCAAGCACGTCAGTTGGCAGCAACAAGACCTTAAGCATGAACAGATTTGTTGAGGCAGCTTTCCCAGCCTATTCAGTAAAGGCAACCAATTCTGAGCCTTGTGTACTGTGAGCTGATGGAGTCTATTAAATATCCTCACATAAAACACACCAGGGGCCAGTGTACGGGAAAGAAAGGAGTATTCATTTAGAGACCTAAGTTCAGCACTGTCAACAGTCCTGTCTCACCCAGGCTACTTGTCTGACTATTCGTTTGCAAAGGATGCGTGAATGCGTCTTTAAAATTGTAAAGGCTGTAGTAATTTTTATAATATAATAATTTTGCCATTTCTTTGGCTATAACAAGTGCCTGCATCCATGGTTTCTGTATACGGATGAAACTAGCTAGCTGAGAGAGGAAGATTGTTTGGTGGTGTTTTTGATATAGACTACCATGTACCTTATGCACCTGTGTTGTTGCATGAGAAGAACTTTAAAAAGTGACAACATATCAACAAGAGTCAAACACTTGTGAACTGAGCTGTACAGGATAAAAATGTGTTACCATGGTGTTCTGATGTTCTAAGCAGTTTTAAACATTAATATCTCTTAAGAAAGTGAATTGCAAATTTTAATTGATGATGGCAAAATGGTAATTTCTACTATTTGAAGCATTTTGTGTATATCTTCAAGGCTGATCAACTAATTTCCAATGTGTTTATTTTTAAAAGAATGAGTCCTATAGCTTCAAGAAGCACACTAGTAAAAACACTGTGAATTTGTACTGCTGCTGAAAATAAAGGGGTCTTCTGGTCGCATAGTTTTAAAAGAGATTGATGTCATACGACTAGACTGATAAATTATTACATGGAGCACTGTTTGCTGTTTTCAAAAGCAGAGAGAAATTATGTCACTTTGGCTGATTATGCCCATCTTGATCAGATTTTGCGGCAGAAGATGTGCAGTGGCAGAAATCTGTGCAAATAAACCCTCTAGGAAGTATTGCTGAACATCCATGAGGCCTCTTCAGAAAATATTATCCCTATGGTTGACAATTTGGGTTAGGAGCGGAGTTAGAAGTTTGAACAAATGGCAAGGAGCAAGGCACAGAATTTCAGAGGCAGGAATTTGTTTAGTAGTCATGAAGATGGTTTTATTCCTGCCCTCCAATCTGACCTACTTTATTTTCTTTAGTTGTTTCATTGTTTTACATGAACAGTGATGTAGCATCTACGCTAAATAAGTAGCAGTGTTTTGGCAAGAAGAGGTCATATTTCAGTAGAAAGACTATATCAATTGTTTTAGAGAGTTTGTAAATCCACTAGTAGAGATACCTGAATTCTGAAGTCTGGCAATGCTGCATAGATATTTTACTGAATTAATGATAGTGTAAAAGCATACCAAAGTCTGCTAGATTGGGAAGCAACAAGCACATTTTGGTTTCACCTTCAGTTGTTGTGTTACAAAAACAAACTATCCATTTTTTTCAATTTGTGCCTTGCAGTGGGGATTATGGAATATTTTACTTCTTGCCAATTATACAATGGTAGTGTGCTAAAATACTCAAAGCTTTTTTCTTCTAGAAATAATATTACCTCAGCTTCTAGGATCATAAAGAGAACAGACTTGTAAATAAAACAGCACCAAAAATCTTGTGGAAGCCTAGGCTGTGTGGTCAGTCCATCCATTATATCTGTTTGTTCCTGGGAGTTTGTGAATTCCAGGGATTCAGACATCCTTTCCATACTCTGACTGAAACCAGGGCCTGTGCTGGAGGCAGATTGGAAGGGGAAGGGCTTGCTTTTAAAGGTGTCTCAGCACACATTTTGGCTGATGTCCTCTCAGGAGTCCTAAAGAAATTTGGCAGCTGAAATGCAGTGGTCCTTTCCAAAGATGTTTCCTTGTGTTTGAACAGCTCTGATGGCCAGTGCCGAGGAGGGACAACTGCCAATCACTCCTAAACTCTTCCCAGCCCTTTCTGGGAGAAACCGATGTCGTGATTCATCTTTGCATGAGGCAGTGCTCATGTTTCCCTGCTGTTTTATGCCTCGGCTCAGGAGGAGGTTCTTTGTTTTCTCTCCCCTTGCACTCGCTCCTTGCAGTCCCATGCAGGGCTAAATACAATCTGGCCCATGGTAGAAATTTGGAATCCATTTGCTTGCTCTTCTACAGCTTTCAAGGCTTGCCAGCAATACTGTGGGAAGCCTGGAAAAAATTAAAGCGTTATTCTATCCTGAAACTTGTCTCTGCAAAAATGCTATTCTAGGTTCCCATGTTTATTGTTTCTCCATGATTCTCTGTATAAAATGTGATCAATTTTAAAAAGGGGACCAAAAAAAAATAAATAAAAAATCCCTGATTACCTTGATTACCTGCCCAGCAGACTCCTGTGAGCAGCCAGCCTGAATTCTGTCTCCTCAATCTGAGAAAAGAAGATTCTTCAATTAGGATTTAGTGCTGGTGGTATGCACTGTTGGTGAAAGGAGTCACACCCAGCTGAGAACAGCTCTTCTGTGTTTGAGCTTATAATTTTTTTCAGCTGAAAAAACTGAGCCTACTTGACAGTAGATTCACAGTGCAAGGCTATTTTTAAAGGTTAGCATATTGACTGGTTCATAGGCAAAACTGATGACTGTAAACTGGGTTGGGAGATGGCGTTTACTCCATCACCTGTGCTTCAGCATCATTTATTCAGCCTGCAGAGTAACTTCTCGTGTTTCAAATGCAAATCACAGACCAGTTCTCCACTGAGCCCTCTCATGGCAGCCTGTATCACCCCATAGAGTTCAACTGGAGTAAGTCCCTGGAGATTTGAATATTTTATCTCTATAAAATTCATTCAAGTTCATTGCAAACTTTCCTTTAGAAGTTTTACGTTTATATGAAGGGAAAGTACAAGGCACATAGCTTGTCTTTACCTTTAGACTAGTGGCAGAGAAGTTGTCCTCTACTGAAAGGGTCGCTGTGCCATAAATATAGGGAGGTACATCACAGGTCCTGATGCGAAGAAGATCTGTGAGAGTTCTGGATTAAACCCAGGATATTTATTAATGTTCAGATCTTGTAAACTGGTGAGTAGCTTTTTTCATCTCTGGAAACTTCTTTTTCTGTTTACCTACAGAAAGCAAAAAAATGAGCTCAATCAAGTCTTCTTGATCTGTGAAAAATAAAGATCTGGCCTACAGAGCCATAAAGAAGACACTTAAACTGTTCTCCAGGGAATTAAGAGCTTGGCCATTATTGGGAATGAGCATGGGGATGTACTTATCTCCTTGAATTAATAAAGAAAATCAAGCTTAATGCACTGCCACTTATTTAAGCATATAAAAGCCAGGAAAATGAGAAGTCACATATGTAAATCTATCTTTTATTCTTTTGATTATTCCTATGCAGCATCTCCTGATAGTCACAGATGACAGACCAGAGAAAAGGGAGGGACTCTGTGCACGGCCTAGCAGCTGGCATCCCCTTTTACCTGGCCTCACACCCTGGCCTTAGAGGAGCCACTGTGTCTGAGTGCCTTGAGTGGCGTGTCCAGCTTTGCCTCTACAGTGCCAGCGCGGAGCGATGTGGGCAGCCTGGCACCGAAGGCTGAAAGCTGGTCCTTGGGGCTTGTCTCCAGGAAGGTGAAGCTGGGCTTCACTGCTCTTGGTGAGGTAAATTACTGCCTCAAGCCTTAGTCTTAGCTATGAATCCCTTCACTTATCTGCATTTTAAACTGTCTCTTACAATTAGTAAGGCACGTTTTAAGCATGGCTGTTTTCCCACTTTAGAAAATCAATCATAATATAGCCATTAAAAATAAATTGTGGATACTTGCAAACAAAGAGAATTGCAGGGCATTATTTGTTGCAGTCATTGCCAGGGCTGATGTCCTCATTACTTCTAGTTGTAAAAGTCCTTTTGTCCCATGACAAAAAAGATTTTTTCAATTTGATGACATCTTGCAAAATAAAATAATGCATTCTTAAAATAATGTGCAGTGAAATGAATGCTGAAATCTATCACAGAAGGCTATGTTTTCATTATATCGGAAGCATCAATAATCATGTTTTATCCAGCGTTTTGTGCTCTTTGGTGGTGTAATGGATGAGATTTTTACTATGATTGCCTACCATTCTCTATGAGATCTCCTTATTTGCAGTTGCTGATAACTTTGCCAGATTTTAACCATTTGACATCTCTGTGGGGCGAAGCATTTCTTGATGTGTTTCTTCTTAGTTGAATTTGTTTTGGAAATTTCAACAAAAATCATTCAAACATTTCCAGGCATTCGGCAAGAGGAAAATGGATTTGTTTTTACCACACTGAAAGGTCCTGGCAAGCCTTGTTCTGAATAGCTGTAGCTTCCCCTCCCTCCCTTGGTCCCCCATCTTATTGTTTTAGAATAAGGATCTGAAATTTGGCAGGAAGGTGATCTTTGTCTTATAACATTTTTATGAAAGGCATCACATTGGGTGAAGTTATAAATCTTTGAGGAAACTTTAGTGAAGCAGGTGGGAGAGTGGAATTAGCTGAGGAAAGAAATAGTGCTGTCTCTGGTTAGTGCTGTTAGGAAGTAATGGGGGAAAGGAAGGGGGAAGTGGGATATGAACATAGAAATGGTTAATTGTGGATGAGACACTGATATGAAACTGGAAACCAGAGGGAGTTATGGGGTTTGGTATTTCCTACACAAAAGATCAGGCCTTGCAATCAGCCTTTGCAGAAGAAAAGACTGGGGTGGGGTGGAGGAAGGGTCAGGTGTCCACTATCCTGCCACCAGCAGCAGATGGTTTGGGAAAGTATAAGTGAGTAAAACTAGGAAAGGACCAAACACTTTTTACCAATATACCAGCTAATCCCAAATGGGAGGTTGCACTTGGAGCACTGTGCTTAGGAGTTACTGATGAACTCTGACTCCACTAATACACCTAATATGTTTTAAAATTCATTTATATTTGTGACTTCTGTGAAGACTGGCAGCAGTGGGTTCTGCAGCTTGTGCATTGTATGAAAAATTACTTCCTCTTACTGGGCTTAAAACTAAGAGCTAATTTTATTAGGTGTCCCCAGATTTTTTTGTAATTTATTTATTACAATGATGATTATTAGACTGACTAATCATTCCCTAATCACAGATGAGAAAGTCCAGAACTTTTGCAACTTGAAAGCCTCTGTTGTACCCATCCCCAGTTACCTCTTTTCTGAGCTGAAAGCATGTGGTTGGCCTTTTTTATCACTACATATCATTAAACCAATATTTCCATGGAAATATCCATAATGGTTCCGAGATTTTTCTGCTGAGTGATAATAACTGGGGTCCGTTGTGGTTTAGATTTAATTAGGATTGTTTTCCCTCATATGTGTTACTTTGCATTCATCAATACCCTCTGCTGTTTTTATTGTTTAGTATTTTAAGCCTCCCACAACTCTTTGCATTCAGATCAGCTAGCCAGAGTGACTCTCAATGCCTGGTAAACTTTTTCATGTTGTTATCCACCTTCTTTTCAAAGTCCTGCATGACTATACCTAACATCTCAAGCCCTTGGGAGAAAGTTTCGTCTTTTGTAAAAGCTTGCCAGTTATTTCTACCCTTTGTTTGCTATCTTTCAATGATTTATTAACCAGGTCTTTGGTTTTCCCTTATTAAAACTTAGAATAAGATTTAAAATGTCTGACTTTCATGAGAAACTTCAGTGCTGCCACTATGAAATGTTAATGGGCATCTTTTAGCTTATTAAATTCTCTAATTAACTGATCACACAGTATTCCTGCTTTCATCAGTGCACAGCATGGCCCTGTATTGGGAATGAAATGGGATAACTTAGGGGAAGACACTGTTGTCTGGAGAATATTTGTTCTAGAACTTGGTACTTTATTCACTGTACTGTGAATAAAATGGGGAAAAATGTCCGCTGATTAAGATGGTTAAACACTCAGCTGAACAATTGTTGCATTTTCACATCTTACTTCAAGGTCTTCACACATGGAAATAAAATGCAGGTTCTCCTAGGGACCAAAGCCTTTGGCTACAACAGGCTACAATAATTTTACAATAGATTGGAGCAGTGGATGTCATTGCATTCTCTAAGATGAAATTCTGGATGAAGGAAGGCACTCACTATGCATATAAGATCCTTCTTCTAAGTGTAATTCAGAATTACATTATTAGTATTAGTCCAGGCAGCAGCAGAAGCACTGTCCACTACAGTACAGAACAATTGCTTGCAAATGATTAGGCTTAAATGCTGGCAAAATAGTATCTAAACTCTGAAGACAACCCTGGTGTTTATAAATCAACACCAGCTGTTCCTGTTTATGCAATACTTTGTAAAAATAAAAGAATAAAATAGAATCTGATATGACAGCTCATATACCAAGACTCAGCTTTCTGCAAAAACAAACCAGGCCATTAAAAAATGTGGGGTTTATTTCAGATATTCTAACAGAGCCAACAATGACAATAAATGTAACCATGTTTCTCTAATGCCTTTAGGCATATGGCAGGTACTTGGCAAAGAGACTCCTAAAGCTAAGCTGTCAGAGAGGTTTTCTTGCTCTCCCCTTGGAAGGAACGAAGAGTAAGACCCTCAAATAGGCAGTACCTGTCAAGCATTTCTGAGCCATGTCAAGCTTAAATTTGCCCGAAGTACCAAATTCTGATTTCTGTCACACAGATTCTATCACAGAAAGTGAAGGGATTCTCTGAAGTCGATGGGGTTTGCTCTAGTGTAATTGTCCCCAGAATATAGCCCCAGTTGAGCTGGGTGTGTGGTAATGTTGGAGTACTGCTCCTTACATAATTAAAAGCTCTTGGATTGCTTATTTTAGTGATTAATTCTCACGTGCAGAGTGGCCTAGCTGAGACAGTTAGCTAAAACCAGTTAAGTGGGAAAAAAAGTAAGATTTAGTCATCTCACAGCTAGGTGCCTGACCCCCAGAATAGAATAAATCCAGACTGATTCCATGTAAAGCACAGGGTAAAAGCCAGGCACCTTGAGCAGACTTTTAAACAAGCCATTTGCTAAGCTCAACACTAAGCTTGTGGTGTGGCCTTTAGAAGGTGGGGATTATTTTTTGGTTTGTTGTGAAAGATCAGCACCTCTTCAGAGCTGGGATTCACCCAGACACGGCTGCCCTCCCAAATGCCTGAGGATAGGAATTTAAGATTATCTTCTCAAAAACTAGGCACAGAAATGAACGCTATTTTCCCTCTTATATGTGTCTGGAAAAGAGAATAGGGGCTGCATTTTCACCTCCGCTAGTGTTTTAGTTTGTACTTGGATGGCCAATTATGAAGCAAAGAATCTGAATGTCACCGCTTATTGCACGTTGGGTCATGTTGCAAAGCAGTCTTGGTATGTGTGACCTGGTCTCTGACTGCTCCTTGGCATTCAGCCCATAAGATTAGTCTCAAGCTCATTGAAATGAAACCCTTCTCTCCTCCTCCCTTACCCCCCAAAATCCCTATATTGTGGGCAATGGACCATCAGCTCCAGCTGTTGTGCTCTTATGGCAGCTTTCTAATGCGGATATGACTAGAGATCTTCTATATGAAAAGCTATTGGTAAGTCTTAGGGAATACAGGATCCATATTTCCCAGCAGTGCTGGGTTCCCATAGCTCCAGAGTAGGGTTCCTTCTTGAACAGTCCTTTCTTGGCCCTGAAAGTTTGTGTTCTCTTGTGAAAATAGTGACAGAGCCTTTAAAGAATGACTAAAAACAGTGCTTCTTTTGGACTCTTTTGGAAATTAGAGCACTGCGTGGGTGCTAGAGAAGGCAATTTTGAATCTCTGCAAGCTGCAGAGAGACTTGAATTTGGGCCTTGTTGGTAAATAACTTGACTGACGAGGTTGTTATGTAGGAATTTTCTACAAGTTACCCATACCGGCCCAGCCCTTCCAGGGCTAAGGTGTTGTCTGGCACTTGCCAAACCACATTGCAGCTGTTTGGGGAGGAGAGGTCTGTGGAGAGGACGGAGCTGAAATCCAGCTGATTTAGGATCCCTTGGTGTGGACATGACGGTGTTTTCAGAGAGGGAGAGATAACATTGTGAAGGCTTTTTTATTAAAAACATGGAGGGGGTGGACTTCAATTGACCTAGTCAGTTTTAGGTGATAAAGGCATTCTTTGATTCTAGCTTCCTATTCTTTTTAGACAGCGTATCTATAAGTTTTTCATTCGCAAAATGTTCAAAAGCAGATCATAAATTTTGTGACTGCTTTTGGAAATTGTTTGGATAAGTGTTATGTCTCACTGTTTATTGTTCATGAACTGTCTGTAACAAATTTCCTATGTCTATTCAGATTTGCTACTCTTGCCTTATGGTTGGTCACCTTTACTCATAATTTCTTAGTATAATTTTAAAGCAAATTGAAATCCCATCATGTGGCAGACTAACTAGTAGCAATAGTAGGTTGTCATGCCAGTGTTTCTATTTTCTAATTTTGCAATTCATTTTTTGTAAGCTACCTTTGTCTCTGTTGAAAATGAATTTAACCACACAATGATTTTTCTTTTGATGATTGCATTCATCTTGACAACCTGAGTCTAAATTCATTGTTCACAAACATTTGTATGAACTCAGCCTTGGTTGCAAGAAAATTACATAAACAAGTCAAATTGAGATCAGATTTGTAATTTGAAAAATTCCCTACAAAAATATTTTTACATTATTCAGTGACTTCCTCTGTTGACTGTTACACTACAAACAACTGCCTGTAGATTATTCAGCAGTGCAGTAGTGGGACAAGGCATTAAATTGAACACCTGGGAAGTGGGATGTACTTTCTCTGGCTCAATTTTATGGGCCTTGCCTTGATAGAATTGTTCTCAGAATATTTACTCTTCAAATTCACTATTTTTTCTAAATAATACATAGCAATAACTGGGTACAGAAGAGCAACATAATTTTTTGAAGGTGGTGTTCTGGTGATGTTTGTCACAATGATTTAAAGCTAATCAAAAGGGCTGGACAAAATAAAAAATGCAGTCCTGTTAACAAAAGCTTGGCCTCAGAGTGGAGAAGAAATGCTCACCTGGAAAGGGAGTTGTTACAACTTGCCCTGCAACCAAATACTTAGATCGGTGCCTACCAGAAACCAACCATCTTTGCAATATCTCATAGAATCATAGAGTCATAGAATGGTTTGGATTGCAAGGGGCATTTAAAGGTCTTCTAATCTAACCCCCCTGCAATGAGTGGGGACATCTTCAACTAGATCAGGTTGCTCAAAGCCCCGTTCAACCTGATTTTGAATGTTTTCAGGGATGGGACTTCTACTATCTCTATGGGCAACCTGTTCCAGTCTTTCACCAGCCCCATTGTAAAAAAATTCATCCTTATCTCTAGTCTGAATCTACCCTCTTTCAGTTTAAAACCGTTACCTCTTGTCCTATCGCAACAGACCCTGCTAAAATGTCTGTCCCCATCTTTCTTATAGGCCCCCTTTAAGTACTGAAAGGCATCAATAAGTTCTCCCTGAGCCTTCTCCAGGCTGAACAATCCTACCTCTCTCAGTCTGTCCTCATAAGACAGGTGCTTCAGCCCTCTGACCATTTCTGTGGCCCTCCTCTGGACCTGCTCCAACAGGTCCATGTCTTCCCTGTGCTGAGGACTCCAGAGTTGGACACAGTACTCCAGGTAGGGTCTCATGAGAGCAGGGTAGAGGGGAAGAATCACCTCCCTTGACCTGCTGATCACACTTCTTTAGATGCAGCCTAGGATACATTTGGTTTTCTGGCCTGCAAGTGCACATTGCTGTCTCATGTCAAGTTTTTCATCCACCAGTACCCCGATGCCCTTCTACTCAGGGCTGCTCTCAATCCCTTCATACCTCAGCCTGTGTTGATGCCAGGGCTTGCACTGACCCATGTGCAGGTCCTTGGACTTGGCCTCATTGAACCTCAGGAGGTTCACATGGGCCCACTTCTCAAGCTTGTCCAGGTCCTTCTGGATGGCATCCTGTCCCTCAAGCTTGTCAGCTGCACCACTCAGTTTGGTGTTGTCTGCTGAGGGTGCACTCGATCCCACTGTCTATATCATTGATGAAGATAGTAAACAGTACTGGTCCCAGTATGGACTCCTGAGGGACACCACTTGTCACTGAAGAGGTGTATAGATGTCCTTTGTATTTACCAAGTTTTGTGCAGCATCTGGAAAATAAAGACATGAAACTGTGAAATCTTAACTTTCCTATTTGGAGATTTTCTGGAACATGACTTTTTAGTGGCAGGATCTGCTAAATAGAACACTTTATTTTGGAACTCTATTTTTAGCTTATTTATTTATGACTTGGCAGTCAAGAGGGGATAACCCTGGCCCTAGTGATAAGTTTTAACAACTGCATGTTTATGCACCAGTAGGTATCAGGAGGTCAGTCATAAAAATCTGTCAGTTTGTGTTATTTCTTTGTTGACTTTCTATCAAAGCATGAAGGAAGGGGAGCTGCCATCTTTCTCTTCCTACCAGTGGGTAGTACATCATGAATTAGATAAAATAAGCTGATTGTTTTTTATATTGGTGCAAAATGCTCTCCCTTTGAGAACTAGAGGGAAAAAAAGGTTTCTATGTATTTATCGTCACTGAAGTAGAGATACCACTTTTGCAGGTGAAGGCAGTGGAAATAATGTCCAAGACATGCTTCTTCTGGGCCTTTTAAAAATGCATTGGCAGTGCTCTTAGATGTTTGTGAGATCTAGTATTGAATTCTGATCAGGTCTCCCCAGAGAAGATCTGTTTGGGTATTAATGAACTGTTAATTTTTAAGTCATATGCAACAGGGAATGGTGACACTTGCATCGTCTTTAATATGTTCCATTCACTTTCTTTTGATAGCAACACTCAAATCAAAGAAGCTGAATGAGATAAGGTAATATCAAAGATGATCACAGTTTCTTCTGCTTCAAATGAGAAATATGCACACTGTTTAAGACCCCACCTCCGAGTGAGCTTCCAGTTATCTCATATTAATGGCCAAGAGAATGAACATATACAATTAAAATAGGCAAGCCACTCAGAGCTTAGAACCAAAGCAGTACCAGGCTCTGAAGGATCATGCAATTGGCTTAATTGCCATCCTGTTGAAGAAGAAAAACAGTTTGGAATTCTCATTATTCCCTTGCTCATGTTTAAATGCATTTTTTCACGGTTGAGCTTCTCTCTGCAACCATGGCTACCATCAGGATAGGCTCTTGTTCTTAAGAAAAAGAACACACTTTACTATCTATCTGAGAGCTTTGATTTCAAGTTAATTTTTTGATAGGACAAGTTACAGAGTGCACAGTATACAGCAGAAGAATAAATGATCAGTTATTCTAAGCTTGTAGCAAGGAAGTAGATAATTCTGAATGTTAAGCTGCAAGGTCTATCTGTTTACTCCCAGCCCTACACCATACAGAACTGACACTGCTGCACCTCAGCTGGGTTAGACCATGCAGATCCAGAACTGTATACCTGCTTCTCTTTATTTCACCATGGGGTAGGTAGCTTTTGGTGTTTTCTTTCTCAAAATCTAACAGATGACTGACCACCTTGGAAGTACAAAATTGTGTACACCTGTCAAGTGGACATTTTCTGGGAATGAAAAAGGAGTGTAGTCTTTCAAGTAGGAAACATCAATACTCAGAGCTATGGTTACTTCATACAGCACCACCTTTTTACCTTACATTTCTTAGGAGACATTTGTTATGCCTGACTGCTGTGTTTATTATAGGAGCATTGTGGAACATCATGTCTTCTTTTTTGTTTGCAAGGCACTGCTGCTGATGGTCCCATAGGATAGATATTTCCCTACGACATTCTTGATTGTGAGACTCATCTTCTACAACATAGAGGACATTTCTGTTTTCACATGCCATCCCGACCACTGGGTTCAGTTGATATATATCAACTGACAACTGATAGGATCATATGTCTGCAGCACGCTGTATAATACAATTTCAAATATTCAGCATCTCTGCAGTTTCTAGGCCATTTCCCCTGGGCAGTTTGGTATCACCTCCTTGGTTACTGTTAATGAGTGCCTGAAACACTGGCAGAGGGATGAGGAGAATACTGACAGCATATTCTTGCTTGAGAACCCTTCAGATAAAGGTGCTTGATATTTTCAGGGAAGCTGCTTTGATTCTGTACTTGTTCTGAGAGTCCATTGAGAGTTTAGAATGCAAAGACCTGCGATTGTCAGCTGTACTGGAGAGTGGTGAATCAAGTCAGATTGATCAAGCCCAGACCTGACCCTTGCCAGATGCTGAGCCTTACTGAACTAGAACATTTACAAGAGTCTGAACAGGAGCTGCTTGCTTAATACAAAGCATATTTCATTTCCAATACGCTCCTTTGTCCCTTGCTGATACACCGCTAGATACATGGTGGGCTTTGTGCTGACCTGGCAGTTTCTCATGGGCCTCTTGCAGCTTTCAGACCGCACATGTTGTGGAGGTTATAAAAAGTTCACGTTCATTCTAGAGTGCCTCAGGCCAGGGATAACTTAATATATTATTTTGAAAGGCAGCTGACCTGATCCAGTAGACACTACTACAGGAGCTGAGAATATCAACAAAAGTGAGTATATTCACGTCTGTATCAGTGCATCTGCTTGTAGAAAAAACTTTTCCAAATCAAAAAAGTGGAACTGAGAAAGCAAGGGCGAGAGAAAAGAACAGTCATTTTTCTAGAGCAGAGAGGTGATCCTTCAGTGTGGCATATAGAAATCAAGTGTAAATCAGGTGTGGAAGTCAAGCTGATTCTGGAGGAACTCATTTTGGGATGGAGAATCCTAAGATGTTTGAACAGTCAGCATGTGAACCCAGCATCCTCAGAAAAGAATATGTGGTATTTTCATATATTCCTTATTTGAGGACCTAGAGAGAGATCCAGCTGAGATCTATTTTGTAGGCTCTGATTAAATGTAGTGCATAGAAATATGATAACATCTCACAGTGGTTGTCACTGAATTGGTAGAAACCAAGCTGCTTGGTGTGGATTCATACATTCTGGGCTGAGCTTGACATAAGCTTCCCCTAGTCTAAGAAGACATTAGCACTGAATGTTTTCTGATTTTCTCTCTCACTCTCAGATGGCAGCTCCTCTGGCAGTTACACATTCCCAGAAATGAGACCATGTAGTTTCTTGGCTTTGTCAAGACTACTGCTGCATTCTCAGGCTCTTTAGCAGTCTGAACACAAAACTTCCAGAAAAGTTCTGAAACTGTAGATATTCTGGGTTTAAGGCACTCTTGAGGAACACATAGTACTTTCAAGAATTTTTAGGGTTCTGAACATGATTATTGCTAACTTTAGTTAGAAATGCACAGCTGTAGCAAAACAAACAAATAACCTGCTTTTGTTAAGACATGAGGATCTGAAACTTTGAAAGTAGGTCTGAGCTCCTTGAGAAGAGCATTCCTGTATGTAGCTTCTGTAAGTTATTTCACATTCCTCTGCAGCAGTTCTGTGCATGATTCACCATGTTATGCAAAAATGTTTTCTTTCTTAAAATAGTTTTCTGTGTGTTTGAACTTTTCCCCAGACTTCATATTCTTTATGGTTTTAAAATGTTGTATCAACACTGATATTTTTGTTTAGGCTATAGGTATGGACTGTGTCTCTAGATCTGGTTCCTTAAAGAAGTCAAGGAAGAAGGGAACTGCTTTTTCCAAGGCTTTGCTTGCTCTTTATCAGAAGATGCTTTCATCTGGAAGGCAACAAGCGTAAGAATCTACATCAGCAGTCCTAGGTGTGACCCACTCAGCCCTCAGACTAATGTGAAATTTAAAAATCAGAGACTATTACTCAGTTCTTGCAATGGAGCTTGTCAGAAGGCATGAACACACCAAAAAATTTCACAGTTTCCAAGCAAATTCATAAGCTTTCTGTAAGCAAGTTTTCCAAATTTTCTCATGCATACAGTTTTTTTTTGTACTGCTTTACGTCCTACAATTTTATACCAAAAAAATTTGAAAGTATTAGAAAATAGGGAAGGCCAAACACCATCTATTGAAAGCTAAGAAATCTCAAGTGAATCAGTTTTAATGCTGATCAAAGAGGTCCACACAGTCTGAAGTGATAGGTTGTAGTTCATAGGAGGCTACTGCTGTGATGAAAAAATGTTTTAAATTTCATTAGATGTTTATGCACCCAGAGGTGAGGCCTCAGTGGATTAGCATATACAACATAAAGATATGGGGTTTTTTAAGAAAAAGGATTCAACACTGACCTGTTATGGTATTATGACTAGATCATATCAGGTCTCAGCTATAAGGATGACCTTAGTGAGTGATTTCCCTGACATATGTAGTTCACACTTGGCCTTGCTTACTTTGTTTAAATTTAGATTTATGCATTTTTCATGTTTAAGCAGTAGGGTAGCTAGTAACTAGACATTTTTAGTAAATAATTGCTCATGTTGCTACTAGTTGAATGACAGCAAATGAAATCCTACAAGGATTTTTGTACATTTAGGTGGTAGTGATACAGCTAAGTGGCCGCTTGGTAGGTGAGAGCTTTGTTTGTCTAGGGTTTTAGCATAATCATTAAATCACAGCTTTCTCTAATTGCTTCAGCTGCAGCCAGACTCAGTTGGATGGGATTCTGTAGCAAACAGAATTCTGTCACATTCAATATTGGTGTTTGCTTTATTAAATAACATTTCCCTGGGGACCCGCATAGACTTTTGGAGTTTTTAATTTGTTACAGTATGTAATAGCTGGCTTCTGTGAAGGAATTGTTCACCAAATGGCATTCTTCTTATTACTACTGATGCCTTTTTACTTTAAATGAGGTTGACAAGATAAGATACGCTGTTTAGAAGAAAGCTGTGTTTACTTTGTTCAGTGCAGACAGAGTTTTGAAAGTGAACACTTCTTGGCATGCATAAACTTTCCCCTTTCTTTGAAGTGAAAATTTGAAGTTAATAATTAAAACAAACACACAAAACTACTCTGTATAACCTCTGGCTTTCCCAATGTGTGCTTCATTCTCTCTGTATTTCTTTTGGTGCCTTTCAGGACAGGACCTAAATATCCTTTGATTTAGCAACTGTAACACCCTTGCCAGTGACCTAGTACACTGTTATATAATATTACAGCAGCAATAGCACTAAAAGTTTTGCTTCTAAATAGTTTCGTTGTAAGCAGGTGATTCAGACCTCTGAGAGTTTAAATTTGTAAATGCAAATGCCTGTTTATAAAGTTCACTGCCCTGTGCTAATACTGCTTCTCACTGCCAGAACTTGGGGATACTGAGAATCTGTGTCTTAACCACAACCCATCCTCGCTTTGTTGGAGCAACCTAGGCTCCTGATTATTGTTCCTGCATTAATCTGACTTGGCTGTCACATGCTTGTTAGGGAGTGTTATGTGCTTGAGGATAGTGCTACATGATGGAAAAAGGGAGTAACCAAGTGATCTGATGGTAGCAGAATAATACAATGAGAAATGGCAATATTTTCTATGTGTTGTCTTGACTTAGGAATTCCTTATGTTTCATATTTCTGAAGATGTAGGAAGATACATATGAACAATTCTTCCTACAGTTTTATTGTATTTTGTACAGGAATTTTGTATCCAAATACAAAGTGAGAGAAAATACAAGTCCTGAGAGCCTTTATTGGCAACTATGGCTAGCTGGGGACTAAAGTTAAGAAGCCAGGCAAATAATCACATCTTCTTCATTTAAAACATTTCATACTGGCAGAAATCCTTAACTAGTGCTCCAACTTCTTTCTGTCACTCGGAGCTTTTTATATGAAACAGCAGGAACCTGGCAGCCTGGAGAGCTTTGAACATTGCTAGCAAAAAACTTGAACATCATTTATAGCTTTTCCTGCCAAGACTGTAAAAATCTAGACAAAGTAGATATGGTTGTTTCACCCAGCTTCTTGTTTTTGTTTGTCCTTCACTATGTAAGCTCTCAAAACCTCAGCCAGTTTTCTTCCTGAATTTTAAATTCTTGATAGGTATGTAGAATAGGATTTATCTTACCTACCTTTATCCCTGTAAAAGTTACACGGCTAGACTGAACTATTCTCTAGGCTCCCTCTACAGTCAGTGAAGAGACAGATATCTCCAGGAGGCTTTTTATCTCATATGAATTTAGACAACTGTCTTGGGGTGAAATGAATTCCAACCCTGTTGTCACCCTCCAGCTTTGATTCAGCAAATACAAAAAATCCCACTTACATGCTGGGATTTGGAGCCTTGCACGGAATATTCCAACATCTGATTTCCACTGAATTTAATGGAAAATGAATACATAAGTATTCTAATTAGCTTTGAAAATCACAGCCTTAATGTTTGATTAAGTTTGAATACACATATGGTTGTACATCAAAAATTAAAAGCAATAAATGTAGCTGCATTATTTTCAAAAACCTGAGCATCTGACAACTTCAGAGGGTTAGTGGCCCAAATGATTGATAAAGATGATACTAATTCAACACTGTAGTGTTGAAAACTGTACCAAGTAAGTACAGTCTAAAATGTGAACTTAATAACTTAATACCTCAGCACTACCTTTTTTCTTGTCTCTCTCTTTAGAAGAGTTCAGATTCTCAAACACACATTTAGCATAGATAATACTTGTGGATAGAGTGACATTGCCAGTTGACAAAAATGGCTGTGATTACTAATCCTAGTAAGTACAAAATGTATACAGGAATTAACTTTAAATGTACTTTTGATATACTAAAGACGTAATCCCTTAAAAAGATCACCAGAGTGGGGCTTCTGAGATGCATTGAATAAAAAATGTGAATGAATGAATGAATGAATGAATGAATGAAGTTTTAAGGGACATAACTTACAGGTGTCTGTAACTCTCTTATGAAATGTGTTAATTTCCACATGGTTTATTGCTTAAAGAATATGCACTGTTTATGTAGCAAAGATATAGTATTTTTTTAATTAATAATACATAACTAAACCAATGCAATTTTGTGCTTTACCATTGCTTCTTACCAGAATTTCTGCAAACCAGTGTAACATTTGCTTCTCTTCACTATCTGGAATTATATAGTGCTCTTATAATTTCTTTGAGTGATAACTAAACACTGGGAACCACAGTTATGTTATAAGCACTTAAATGCAACCAAAAATATATGATTTAAAGGGCAGATATACTTGTAAATAGTAACAAAAGGAAGTGATTTCTTAAATGCTTTCCTCTCAAATGTTTTCTCTTTTCCTGACTAGTTATTACTAAATTAAGGTTTTGTGCATGAAATTACCTGTCCTCTAAAGGATATGGGACATATGATACACTGGATCTTTTCCACTTCATGTACCTTCCCAAGAAATAACAGCTCTTTTGGTTAGACAGAGCTATCCAGCACTGTGATGTGCTCTTACCTGGTTTGCAAAGCTTAATAAGAAGTAATAATCTTTTATTATTTTGACTTGCAGGCTAACAAATGCATACTTGAGTCCCAGTGCAGCAAAGCATTTAAGCATATCCTTAATTTTAAAAGTCTTTTTCTGAGTCTTAGCAAGAGTTTTTTTGAAGTTCTGTAGGGTAGAGGATGTGTAAGTGTCATATAGAGAAATATCTCCTCACCCCATCTTTTCAACCCATATAAGCTTCGTTTATGATAAAATCAACTCTTCATTGCTGCATTACTTATCCCTGTCACCATTTGATACTTCTCCAAGAAGTTGGAATGTAGGTAGAAGCATGGTGTGTCTTATCTGGGTTTCCCTTCCCTACCTGGGTCACTAGACTTGTACAAGAAGGCCCAAGAGATAAAAGCAGTATGTTTTCTTAGCTTAGAGAGCTACTTCTTTAGATCATGGTTTAGATTGTAGTTGTTCAGAGGAAGGGACCTCTGAAGGTCCCAGCTTTATACTTGTCTCTAGTATATATGGTGCTCTCATGAGACTTCAGTGAACAAGGATGTGGTGAGAGTCTAGTGTGAAACAGAGGTGCCAAGGACTGTCTCCATCGTGTTCCCAATGCAGTGTTTAAATGTTGTCAGTAACAACTTTACTTTCACTGTAATAACTGATAAAGGCAACTGTGTTCACTAGATTTTAGTCTTGGGAGTTGACACAGTTGGGTAGCTAGATCCAGAGAGACTCTTTTACTAATGTTGCTGGATATATGACTTTTTTTCTGTGCCCTAGTGACATACAATGTTTGATGCTCTATAGTCACTGATGGCAATACTAGTTATTGCCTTTTCATTGGGATAGATGGCATAGTAGCTTCCATTTACTCATACAGATGGAAGTAAAGAAGGTAAAAAAGAAACCAGGTCAAAATGTCAGAATAAAACAAGAACATTCATGTGACTGACGGTAGGACAATAGATAATAGACACACTTAATATTCCATCTTTGTAAACCATTCTCAAAGGCTGAGGCTGTGGGGTATTCTGTGGCAGAATAGAGAAGTGTAACCGTGGTTCATTTTTGATAAACACAAAACTCAAGTCTGTGATTGGTCTGCAATGATCATGGCTGGAGAATACTACTGAGGAAATCATTACTGTTCCCAGACAGCTAGACACATTCTCGTGTCTACTGAAAAGAGGGCTCAAATTTAAATGACTTTGAATATGAATTTATCACGCACTGTATATATACCAAATCCAGACAGATACTATGCTATGGGTGGAAGTGTCTATTTTTGTTAACAACTGCACATGGTTTAATTGTTATGCCCAATCTTCTTGTTCACACAATTAAAATATAGGTCTTATCCATAGAGACCAAGTGCAATCTTATCCCACATACTTAAAAAGGACAAAAGAGCATCTTCTGCTAGTTATTGATAATGTTGCTGTGAAATATCAAGGATGATGCCATGGTGGCTATCCACTGCTACTGGCAGTGGAATATATCTTAAGCCCAGCTTCCTTGCTCTTTTTTCCCATGTTTTTCTTCTGTCCATTCTTGTGTACAGGTTCCAGGAGTGAAAATAATGAATTCAAATTAAAGAAGCAACTGAGATGACACATTTCATAAATTAACTGTTTCTGCTCTGTACTACTTGCAATGCAGTATTAAACTCTGCAATCTGTGTGTTTGCTGTAAGTGAATAGTGAAACAGGCACAGAATGAATATTTAAGAATTCATTTCTCTTTTGTCCACAAGCTGCAGTAAAATTTAAACAATGACAAATAACAGATTTGGGACCAGGCATCATTCTTTGATTCTGTTATTAGACTGAACCAGACAGCTCTGTCTTACCCTTTCCTGACAACTTACGTTAGAAAATCTCCATAATGTTAAGGACTCCAATTTGAAAAAGATAGCAAACTTGGTATGCATGTAGCATCTGTGTAGATGGAAAATTTGGGTGGCTTATATGTAATGGAACACCTATGTTCCTATAGCTGTGTGTAGACTGGTCTTGCTACTTGTTAGCTGAGTGAGCAGTTGCCACAACTGCTCTAACAAAAAATCTCCAATTCAGGCATACATTAGGTGGCCAAATAACAAGGAAGGGGTCAACCATCCTTCTAAACGTAAGAAAAATATTTCTCTTCCTTGTATCAGTTTCAGCTAATCTGAATCCCTGTTGTAATTGCTCAGTGTGGCCTTGCTATTTGAGAATGTAAGAGGTGCTGTCTCAAAGCAGTGTATCTGCAAAGCTGAGTTGTGTGGCCAGTATCATTACAGCATAATTATTTTGCTGTTGTGATGCTGATTCCCACATCCCCAGCTTCAGAGTATAAAAAAATGGCATGAATCAATTTGCATATTTTGCAAAGGCTTTTTTTTTGTTTCTCCAATTTTTATCTGAAATCAAATGACTAATGTTTGATTTTCACAGTTGCCCATTCAGAAAATGGGCTGTTACTGCTTCTCCCCCCACCCTGTATTTTGTTGTCTTATAGTGTAGTGATTTATAGGCAATAAAAATAGGATCCATGATGTATTAAGAATATCTAGTGAATCTGTAAAAAGTAGCTTTCTGTTAAGAGCTTTTCCCTGCAATTCTATTGGATTCTTCAAATTACTCCAGATTTACATGAGAAGCAGAGATGTTGCCCCCGTTTTGCACCCAAGTCAGCCTCTCTGAGGCAGTATCACTGTGGGGATTTGTTGCATGACTATATTCTGCCTTTTCAATAAAAAAGAAACTTGGTGTTGTTTCTTTACTGTACAAACAAAGATAAGTTCCAAAGTGGAATGCAAACAATAATTTAATTAATTTTTAAGTAAGCTGAAGAAACTGATATGTTTTGGGCATTGAGCAGAGTTTTGGCATGAAGCTGCAAGTATATAATGGAACAGAAAACTACTTATGACCAAAGCCAAGTCTTAAAATCTTTCTTCCAGTTTTACTACACATTGTTTGAGAGATGGCGTCCAGCCACACTAGTAAGTGAAATAAAAGCAAGCAACACCATTAAAACTGTGAATATGCATGAAATAACAAATAGAAGACATAGAGTCGGGCATGCCTGGCACTGGGAGGGGAGCTGGAGGTTCTGTAAAATACTATTAGCTGCAAGATTAAATGTAATTCTAATGCTATGTAAAACATGCTTTATGTTTAAGATAAAATAAATACAATAGAACAGCAAGGGGAGTGGTCCTTCCATACCAGCCCTGGGCAACCAGATTGATCCTTTTCTCCAGGTGCTTCTCATAACTGCACCAGGAACCATATATTGCTAGCAAAGGTGCTCTGATTGTAAAATAGGTGTGCATCTTCTTGTACCTGCATGATAACAGACAGGCATTTGACTATATGGGTTTCTCACCTACATACTCATATAGAGTATTCCACTCTGTCAATTCTGTTCATACTGTTTCCAAGAAAATCAATTTAAGATTCATAATATCAGTATTCCATGTATAATTTATATAACAACAAAAAACCTTATGCTAGATCATAAAAATATTGTGCATTGCAAGGCCAGACCTAAAGATCAGTACTCAAATGTTGAAATGTATAAAATTAAGATATATGGATCCTTGTTAATTTGTTACTTCTGTGAAATTTGTATCAGAACCTTAAATATGTTGAGCAGACTCAAAATGGGTCTAATTTAAAGCTAATGAGAAAAGTTGTTGACTTCTTGTATTCAGGCAGTTTTTTTAATTTTCTTTCAATGTGCTCTGGGTATAAACATTAGTGTCAAATTTTTTTTATGACACTTATCTGTTGAGTTTCATAATTTGTATTGGCTGTGCAGTTTATACAGGTGTATTTAATGGCAAAATCTTATCTTGAACTGCACTTTAAAAGCTCAAGCGTAGTTTGATTTGCTGGGAATGGGGGAAGGGGAGGAATACCATTCTCTCCTTGGGGAAACAGCAGTTTCCTCGCGCAGCATTAACTTGAAAGAATATGAGAAGCATGTATGTTGCCAACAGGAGTGTAGATGTATAGAGTTCTGAAAATAGTAAGTGTCAATAGGGAAGGGCTGCGGGTGCCAGAAGAAAAATGTAAGCTCCCAAGGGTACTGTCTCTTTTTATTTTTGCCTTGTCCAAAGCCAAGCCACATAGGTTGATGCTTAAAATTCAGTTCTTCCCTGAAAAGTGATTACAGAAAAAAAAGGTCCCATTTCAGAACAGATGTGTTTCCTGTGTGTGTTCAGAATCACATTTATGACTTGCTTTTTAATATAATACTTACACCTGTTATACATGTGCAGCCAGAAGTGATAGGAGGCAGAGAACAAAAACCCACTTCTTGCTGGGTACGAGCTGTGGAGCTGCCACCATGGGGCAGCTCTGCCCGAGGCTCATAGGCAGCGGGATCTCTGCATCCACTCTTCTTGGGAACACAGTAGCCAGGCTCTGTGGCTCTTTCCCATTTACAAAACACTAGCCTAGAAATCTGTAATTGGGGATTAAACCGCTTAAACCATGGTGGCAGCAAACTGAGCCAATTATTACTACTTCTACCCTTATTAGTCACTGAGGAGAAGTTACTGCTCTTCTTTACAGAATTCTTTTCATATGGTTGAAGACTGTCATCACGATCCCTGTGAGCTTCTTCTGTCTTATACTAAGCACAGCTAGGTCCTTCTGCCTTGCATTCTATGAGTCTTTAGGGGTTGGTTGGTTTGTTTGTGTCTTCGAACTCAATGTTTCCCGTTGTCTCAGCTAAATTCTTTAAGAGTGGGTGGTCTAGACCTGGACACAGTACTTCAGAAGTGGACAGACTATTCCAGTTGAAGTCTTTCCAGAGATGTGTTTACTGGCATGGAAGGGAATTATATCTAAGACATTTTCCATATTTGCAGGAGTAAAGATTGCTAACATATTTACTTTTATGATCTGGACCATTTTCTACAGTACTTCTTAGCTGCTTATTCCCCATTTTGTATTTGTGCTTTTTTTCACTTCAGTTTATTGAATTTCATTTTCATTTCAGATTATTTCTGAAATCTATCAAAATAATTCAGAATTCCAATTCTATCCTGAAAGGTATCTACATCCTCTCATGTACTGGCTTTTTACATGAACTCCATTTTGCCTTCGAAGTCATTAAACAAAATTAAAGGAATTTGGAGAAAATGCCATAGGCTCAGTTGACCTTATATTCCAGTTACAAGATCTGTTTTGGTTCAGCAATCACCATCACAGGCAAGTAGAAAAACCTCATTTGGCTTGCAGACTCTTAATCAAGTAAGTGTGTAAGGTGTAAAGAAGAAACCAGCTTGACTCTCAGATCACACAGTGAACATGTGGGACTATTAGATGGAGGGGGAAAAAGAACATCATTGTATTTAAAATCTGATTGCATTTGCCAAAGAAATCAGAGTCAGGAAAAAATATTGAAACCCTAGGATTCCATTTACTTGGAGACCCTATTCAGAGCTGAGCAATGCTTCAAATTACAAATAATATCGGGGGTGGAGGGGATCAGAGGGAACAATGACAGTTGTGGCAGAAGATGTTTTGCTGCTTGGGTAGCTGGCTACAGCAGCATATATTCACTTCTGAAC
Source organism: Aegotheles bennettii (assembly GCA_013398125.1). Lineage (NCBI taxonomy): Eukaryota > Metazoa > Chordata > Aves > Caprimulgiformes > Aegothelidae > Aegotheles > Aegotheles bennettii. The sequence goes on from VZRW01002841.1 coordinate 135,782, forward strand.
CAACTTGCTGGCTGTCTCTACCCTCTTCTCTCCTTTGACCTATTCCTTAAGTTTATTTTAATACAAAATATTTTTAAATTATTTTTTTCTTTTTTTCTTTTTTTTTTTTATGTTTAGGCCATTATTTCAGTGTTTGAGCGTGTGAGTGCACTACGTGAAAGGGAGGTTGCCATGGTAATTTCTCATTATTGTTGAATAGAAAAATAATTACTCTGGCAAAATCCCCCGTAACCTGTCAGAGCATAAGTTAAAGATGCCTGGGGGCAGCCTTGCCTTTGCCATCCCCTTTTTGCAAGAAAAAGCGGGTGATTTTATTCTTCTTCTCTTTTTTTGGTAATAAGTTGATCCTTTTTCAGCTTGGCTAGGGGACACTTCATTTGGTTTTGTTCACCATTTGGCTGTGAGAGTAGTTGAGCCCACCTGTGACAAGGGTGGAGCAGAGAATTAATCCGCAGAGCGTACCCAAGCTTGACAGAGGATTTGTATATTCTATTAAGGTTTGGAGTTTTATTTTTTGGGGGTGGGGGTGGGGTGTCATGTTTTCTGTTTTTCCTTCTTCCTGACATAGAATATGCAAAAGTGTAAGGTAAAGACCTTGGACAGTATTCAAACTGTGACAGAATCTGGATGTTTCATCTATCCAGGGAGGGAATCCACAGTAATTCCATCTCCACATTTTCCTTGTCTTCAGACTTCTTGGAAGCAAGAGTGAGTGCGAATATGTGTGTTTTTGAGGTGAGGCCCTGCTATTTCCCTGCTCTTCTCTGTCTTTCCCATGTGCGTTTGCGTCTCAACTATGTGTTGCTCCTCTTTTGCCTCCTGTGTCATTGGATGTTGCATGAGTAGCTCCAGTGATATTCAACTACTGAGTTAACAAGAGCTGCAAATGTGGCATGTAACATTGATTAATTCCTTCCCTCCCCTCTTCTTTCCCTATGACAAATGTGTCTGAAGATCCCAGTTAAATGATACAGCAGCCTCTCTTTTGGCAAATGGCAGAAAGTGGTAGCTCATAATAACTGGTTGGACAATATACTATGGGCTCATTATGTCACCCACCGAGCTGTCCCGAGTGAAGAGTCAGTGCGCAGACATGTGTTGTTAGAAGCTGGTTACTGGGCTTCTGTTGAACACCTGTATATACAGTCTGTACTTACCATGGTGGCTACTTGACTAGCTACTGCAGTGATATTTGCACATGGAAATGCTCATCAGGTTTACACCATTGAAGAGGAAAGAGCAGCAAGTCTCTGTGACAACAGATTTCTGAGACATGGGGATGGTTTTGATACCTCTTTGTGTGACTGAATTTTGAGCAAGTATCACAGGCTGTGCTGCTCGTTGTCCAGCCACTGCTGGGTGGGATGAGCCTTGGCAAGGAAGGTGAATTACAGGCTTTGATGCAGCCGAGAAGTCTTCTGGGGTTCTCTGGTAGGAGCTGAAATGCCAAAACCTGTCCTTACCATTTCTCCATTGGATGCTTGGCAAAAATCAAAGTAAAGTTGTGAAGCAGAAAAGATGTCCTGCTCAGCAGTTCAAAGTGAAATCCAATAGTAATGTCTTCAGGAAAAACAGGAGCAGAACTAAAAAACCCAGATAGTTTTTTCTCTGCATGTGTATATACAGGGAATATGACAGATGCATGTTTTGTCTTAAATTGGCATTTTATCTCTGGGGTTTCTTTTTCTCGTTTGAAGGTAAGAATGTTTTCTATCTTAGTTACATATTGCTCAGGCATGAAGAGGTACTCAGTGCTCGCCACTCTGAATGAACCTGGCCTTGCATGCTGCGAAGGCAGCTGCCCTGAGTGGGATAGAGTGGCTCTGAGGAGTGTGACTGGGGCATCTTCAGAAGTGTATTTCCAGTTTTGTTGCTGATCCTGTGTGCTGCAAGTGATTTAAATCTCAAGGCCTCAAAGGAGCAGAAGAGATTGCACCAAATGTTTCATATCCAACTCTTAAATATATCCATAGCTTTTGAATGAAACCGTTGGATTCTGGTTTTGCCTGGCTTCTGTGAGAGCCCTTGCAAGCTGGACCACTCGCACAGGTGATAGACATTGAGATTTGGGTGCCAGTTGTTGGTCACCCGGGTCTGAAAATGCCTGGTTCAATTGTCAAAGCCAACAGATGACCTGTAGTGGTATATTGGTATATGCTTTACATTGTACACTATATTAATAACTGCTGTGTTCCATCTATGTGTGATACTTTAAGTTTAAGCATGCACAGGTCATCTTAATACATTGTTTTCACTTCATGTATCACATTGAAAAGTAAAGATTTCTCACAACAATTACATTTAAGTAACTAGCAGGTATTTAATTAACCTGCGGTAGCATTGTGTTTATATTAGATGCATTGGAATGGAATGGCTATTATATTTAGTTTCTAAATAACTTTCTTGTCAACTCATGCTGATAATCGGGTTATGTAGCATTATAGAATTAAGTACTGAGCTTTTTTCATTATTAGGACCAAGCATCTGAGACACACAGCCCAGAAAAGGGAAGGAAAAGTTATAATCACTTTATTTGCAACTGATTTATAAAACCATTTTTAACATTTAAGGAAACACATGTATTAATGAGAATGAAAGTTTTTACATATTTAGTGTGCTCTATATAATGAAAGGCAGTTCACTGTATAACAAACGAAACATTTTAACATTTTTCTTAAATTAGAACTGGAACCTTACCTGAGTTTGCAGTATCAAATAGACATCTACACCCCAAAATCATAGATGATGAAGCACGAACTATGAATTTCTTTTACAAAGAATGAACAAATTTTTGTTTTGCCTCCTATTAAGTGAATGATCTGTTGCTTCCTAGGATAGTGACAACCTCTGGTGGGATGCCTTTGCAACTGAATTTTTTGAAGATGATGCAACCTTAACCCTTTCATTTTGTTTGGAAGATGGACCAAAGCGATACAGTAAGAGTTATATTTTTTGTTCTAATTTTAAGCCTGAGTTTCTCAACATAGTTTATCTGTAAGAGACAGATGCAACCCTGGCAATAACAGTCACTTGTTTGTATGCAGTGACCATCAAGTTCCATTAAAGAATTGCATGGGTTGTGAATCCTTTTTTTTTTTGTGGAATTTCTCTGAATTTTATTGCATGAAAATAGATTATTTCCTAGTGGAATAGGGCAAGTAATACAATATAATCTTTGTATTTTTTTAATTAATTTGCTTTAGCTGTGCTTGCACTCTTTATTAATTTAGTTTCTGCAAACATTCAAATATTGAGTCTTGTGGGCAAAATTGTTCACAGAAAGTGAAATTTGTAGCAAATTTCACTGCTTTTCCTGGAAGGGCTTCCAGATTTAAACAGGGATTAGAAAAAAACAAAACAAAACAAAACATAACAAAAGCTATACCCTTGCTGATGTAGATAATCATTATTCCATCAGCTGCGTGGATCTGTGCTGTTTGCACACATTAAAGACATGCTCTGGGTATTGTCTGAACAGCAGTGGAAGTCTAGAATACTCTCGATCAAGCACGAAATGCAAGCTTGAATAAAAGTGAAGCAGTGAATAAATCTGAAGACATTGGTATCCATTGCCCATATATGCTGAGCAGGAAAAGGGGGTAAAATTCATTGAACAAATTGTTTGAAGTGAATAATTCGCTCAGCTTTACCACTAAGCAACAGAGAAATAAGTAAACATTGAAAAACTGCACTGCCAATTGTTTCACTCCATACTGAGTGACCCCTGCTTCACGGTGACAGCTTGTGCTCTCTGCTTAATGTTCTGAATCTTGCGAGGTTCTTCTTTTTCATGAGAGTGACTGATTGTCAGTGTATCACTCACATACTTCTAATTCCTTTTATCAATTATCTCAGGTATTTATTTGACAAGTGTTACCTTCTGGAGGAAAAGTAACAGCCACTTTGAATGTACGTTCTGGGATTAGTGTTGACAGAATTACAGTTTCTTGCCTTTCAAAGCAAGTGATAACTCTGTAAAGGTCCTCAAATTACAGCCTATAGCAACGTTGGTAACAGCTGATCTGTCCTGATTAGGTTGAGTCAACTTGTCAGATATCAGATTTGCTAGTTGTGTTATCAGTCCAGAAGGCACAGATACATCAGCAAAAAAGCAATTAATGTCCAGTTAGATCAGAGGGAGTTGTGTTTCTGGAAAACAGTGCTGCATATGAAAGAATTTGTCAAAGAGTAAAATATTCCTGTTGTCACAAATGCTTGATAATGGTCGTGCTATCTGTAACTGGGACAGTTTGGTATGGGGCAATACTGTGATTCTTAGCATTGTTGCTGATAAGCATGATTGAAAGATCAAATTATGGTGGGCATGTTTCTAAAAGCCACTAGTACACAGGATTTTTCCTATGGTTTTGTTTTCTGACCTCTGCACAAACTGTTGTTGCTTTTGGTGTTGTTATTCTCAGCATATGGAATTAAAGCTCAGTATATAGAGCTCTTTCTATTCATTCATGCTTCCTTCCTTCAGTCGTAAATATTTACATAATTCTGAAGTACAGTATTAGTGATTCTTTGTGACATGAACAGTATTCCTGTTTAGTGATGCTCTGAGGTGCATGCTTGAGCTGTTCCAGTCTGGGACTTCTATTGTCATCTGAGCAGGCTTTGAGAGCAGCCTTGGGCGTACCTGCTCGGGAACATCTCCAGCGTTACTTGGGGAGAGCAGAGAGTGGAGGTTGTGTGTTAAGACCAACTATCTCTTCCTACCAGGGAAGTTTCCAAAAGTTTGGAAGTGTCCAAAAACATGTCCAGGAGTTGAGAACAGAGCAATCTGCTCCCCTTTGGGTGTAAACATTACCAGAAAATTGCTTCTACCTGTAGCAGGTCCTTGCTGAGCACAGAGAGCTGATCGAGGTCTCTGTTTTGCCTGCCCCAGCTGTTCATGTGCTTATGGCTATGGAGGATCTTGGAATCTCCCAAAGACCATAACATCACCCAGTACCTTTATTCCAAATAACTGGTGAAATCACTGCCTGGTGGGCTGAGGCTCCTGTTAGATGAATCAGAGTATGCTGAGTGGTGGCAACACCAAGAATGGAGTTTTGGAAGAGATAAAACGGAAGTGCCTGATCTCCATCTGCACTGTCCCCAGAGAAACACCTGCCTCCTTGTCCAGCGTGCAGGCTCTTTATTATGTAGTGGGCACTAAAAACATCAGAGCTGACTGAGAAGGAAGAGAAAAGAGAAATTGTTTGTTCTTGCTCTTGCAGGCACAAACAGTAGTGGAGGGAGCCAAGATTAGGCCCTTAAAAAGAGAAATAGGCATCCTTTGAGAAGTCGTTTAGAGTTGAAAGTGATGAAAGATGCTGAACTCTTGCCTTTGCTCCAGGATTCAGCTCAAAATTGCCTACCTTTGTCTTGCTTCAGCCTGTGAGAGATTTGCTTACATCTCTGACATCAGTTGTGGCTGCCACCTCATTTTCTTTCCTTTGGGCAATAGTTTCCTTCTTTTGGGAACTAAAATATTATCTCCTGGAACAAACAAATTCCAGAAAAAATCTCATGGGGATGTGTGTGTTCAGGAAGGACAAATAGTTTTTCATTGTCCGTGGCCACAATTTTTCTCTGGATTATGGTAAATCCCAGTCCTGTTCCCTCCCTGTTCTCTGGGATGATCTGGATCTTGCCTTAAGCTTCTGGAGGCAAGGTGGAGCACAGTGTTTTGCCCCAGGTTCCTTCTTCAAAGCCACTTCAAAGTGTTGTGTGAGGCTGCTGGGGACTTGCATATTCTCTTCCGCTCTTCTATAATCTTGACTGCAGTCCTCAAACCCTTCTGTGGGTTTCTTTTCCCTGCTTGCTTTAAACTTGTCCTTTCCCTGGGTTTCCTATCACAGCTTTTTTTCCCAACTGGCTCTTTCTTCTCTTACCTGGACAGCCCAATTCCACAAGCAATTCAAATGTTCAGAGCATGTGAAGCAGGCCTGTAAATCATTGTTTGTGTAAGTGTTAAACGATTTTTTTAAAAATGCTGCTTTTACTTGTCTCCTGTTTCTTTTAACTTTTTATATACATTTCTGTCCAAAAAATTGTAAGGGTTCTAAACTCACTTTTTTTGGTCTCAGAAAACTAAGCTGCTTATTTAATTTCATGGCCCCAAACTGAAGCTTAATGAAAAACACCAATTTTTTTAGGCCTGCCTTTCACATTATTGCTTTATACAGCACACCTCTCTATACTGAGAAAACTCTTTTTCTTCCATCTGCTACTCTCATGGTTGGGTCTTCAAAGTTTCTCCTCAGCTATCAGCACTGAGATTCTTCTGAGACAGCATTATGTACTGATACTCAAGTTAGCTTTAAATCTGCTTGTATATCTGTATGGCACAGCATGTAGAGGTACTTACTTATGCCCTGGTAAGAGTAGAGGTCTGTTAGGTCAGTGATCCACCACTGCTAATTAATTTGATTGCCAGGTTTGTTAGACCTAGACCAGTTATCTTTACAGAACGTTATTCTGCCTCGGATAGATGTGCACTGGAAAGCCCAGCTCAACTTTTCATGCAGAAATCCTGTGTCAGACCTGAAATCACTACTGTGCCCAACTTTGCAGCTTTTTTTGTCTTTCTTCAGTATTTTACTTCTGTAGATTGAGAACTTTATCTTCTGCAATTCTTCCTCCCCAATACAGCATTCCAGAAAGAAGATACTATTTTCTTTCAAACATCCACTGAAAATGTATGGGTTTTTTCTGCTTGCTTACACCCCTCAGCTATTCTTTTGGTCTTCTACTATCTATGAACCCTACTCAAGTTATTATTTTCTATGTTGAAATTGAGTTTTAATGAGAAATGCTACAGAAAATAAAGATATATTTTAATGTAACAAAGGTGTAAATTATGTGTGTTTCCTCTAGTCTGGCTTTTTGGCTACATTGAGACAGAGAGAAAGATCACACATTCCAGTGTCTAAGACAGGGAAAGATTCCCAAACCAAGGAGGTGCTACCTGTTTAAAACTGCACTGAATTAAATTCAATAGAAACTTGAGAAGTAAACCCATGAAATTCATTTTACAGTGAGAGCAAAAAGACATTTGCTTTAATTTATTATGCCCTGATTTATTGGGTCAAGAAGTAAATAGGATTTAAACAAACCCAAAAAAGATAATATGACTAATGGAGCACACTTTTTTTTTTCCTGGTTGTGGATAAAACATATTTGTTTCCTGCTAAGAGCCTTCTACCCCTGTAAAAGAGTAAATACTAGACTCTGATCCATTGTTGCCCAGGTTCTTTGTTTCTTAGAGACAAAATATTTCCTGAACAGATAAGAGAAACAAGTTTGATTGACAGCTCTTAGCAGAGTCTCATCAGCTGCTGTGCTGACAGCCTGGCGATGCGCACTGTGCTGATGTGGTAGGGACTGACAGGTGATTGACAGCCCAAGACTGTGGAGACAGAAAAGATGAAGCATGCTCAGTAAGAATAATGTGCAGTGTTTATGCAGCACTGCAGAGAATAGGAGCTAGGAAGTTAACTCTTTCAGAGCGAAGTGACACTCTAACACATAATGGCTGCAGTTGTCACTGTATGGAAAATTAGAGCTTGTCTGCACTTCTCTCCTGTTCACTAAATACTTTCTGTTCATGGTGGAGCTCTATACTGTGAGGAAGCAAAAGCATGAGCTATCACATTTGTAGCTGTAAAAAAACATGTGTGGTAGGTGTGATAGAGTCCACAAAATGGATTTCTTTAAGCCTATAGATGTAGAATGTATAGAGAAGGTATTGAGAATTTCAGGCACTTTTTATGGGCTTCCAGCACCCAATTTTCTATGACATTGCATAACATTACACCACAGAAATTTCACAAGAAATAAGCTGAGCTCTTTTGCTCTGTGTATCCCTAGAAAAATATAGTGATTTCCGTTTTATTGTTGCTCTGAATCTATAGCTGAGAATTGAATATGCATTTAGTGTTATAATAGCTATTGCAGTTTGTGTTTGTACAATATAACTATATAACAATATAACTATATTGTACAATATTGTACAATATAACTATACTATTTTGTGCACTTATTGTTCATATTCTCTTATTTGGTACATGAACTCAGGTTGATTTTTCTTTATTTCTTGATTTTTTGATAACTGGAAAGTTAGAGATACAGTTTTCTGGGCAATAGTTTCAGAGTGCAGGAAGCTTTGGACCACATGGTAAAACTATCAGCTTTAAAGTGCTTATCGAAGTTTCTCTGTGTGCCTTTGGAATATACTACATAAATGTATCTTAGACTTCATTACAGAATACTTGGTGCATATACAGCAAATAAGCTGCAGCAGGTTCATTCTACCTTTGTCCCTGTACAATACAGGTAACTTTACAGCCCATTGTTGGATAACTTCTGTGGGTGCAATTGTGGAAAGCTGCATCTGGTGGACATTTCTTGTGAACAAGGAACATAGTTTGGGAATAAACAGGAAAAGTTCACCACATGTTACCCACTTGCTTAAGTATTGTCAAAAAGATGGTTTTGAGAGTCTAGCATACTACATTATCACCCGAGGTTTCTATAAAACTGTCATCTGGCTTCTTTCACATAACTCTTACAGAGAAAATTAAATTTGCCAAGAGAAACAGATTGTAGTATTTCCAGGAACACGCTCTTTCTTTTTCCTTTTTTTTCCCAGAGAAATCCCAGTCATTAAACATGATTTGAGCATTCAGGTACAACACAGTAAGTTGGCCTAGCCTAGTAAGTGAGACAGATTATCCTGTGCAACCGCCTGGTCTTCATCTTTATATACCGTTCTTCTAGTTTTGTGTTCTTCAGAGTTTCTTCGCAATACTTTCGAGTTTAATTTAAGAACATCAATGAAAATTTTGTTAAAATCAGGTCTAACAGGTCCTCAAGTGCCTGTGGATCACCACTTACACCTCTACCCCACAGTTAACGATTTCTAATTGATAATTGCTTCTTAAAATTGGTGTTTTAAGGAGTTCTCAATCCATTTTTGTATATTACTACTTTTTAGTAAGAATATAAGCAATGCATTAGTAAGTCAAATGCATTACAGGTGTCTAAGTGTATTACACCTATGCACTTACCTTTATCACCCAAACTTCTGTAAGCTCATCAAAGAATAAAATGATATTTGTTTGACAAGACATATTTAACATAAACCCATGTCAACTGGCATTAATTACATCCCTTTCACTTCAATCTTCATCAGTTAGATCCTGTATAATTTTTTTCGCTATTTTGTCTGGATTGATATCAAGCAAGTATATTCTGTTATACAGTTACCTGACAGTATCGTGTCCCTTCTTAAATATCAGCACAACAGTAGTGGATTTTTTTAATTCCCTCTATAATTTTTTTTTTAAATATTATTTTATAACACCAGGTAGAAATGAGCAAAAGAAACTCTTAGAACTGCTAATTTTAAAATATTTACTCCTAATAGATACTATTTAAGATTAATTCTTAGCTGCTGGTGGACTAGGAAGCACTTTTCATCTCAAGATCTCAAAGTTTTTTACATATTGATGTTAACAAACATTCGGTTTCCAAATGAAATTAAATTTTGAATCAAATTCAAGGTCTTTTTTTTTTCTCTTGTCCATACAGCCGTGGATTGTTCTCTACCACCTTCAGCATCTTGTTATAATTTTTTATGTTTCATAATTTTTTTTTACAGTATGCTTTTCTCTTTTTTCTCTTTACTTTTACATTCTGTATTCATTGGAATTATCAGGGTTTTTTCCTACTAATTATTGCCTTCGTTTTTCTACTAAATTTTTTGCCAAAGTTGTTTTCTTTCTTGCAGTATAGTTGGGGCTTTTGTATATCTTATCAAGTCTGTTCAATAGATTTTTAATTTTCATGCATAGTTTATCTGTATTTTGTCCCAATTGACCTTTGGTGAATCCAGTATTTTGAAGCATCAGCTGTATCACTCCTACTGATTGGGATTGCCTTTCTTTGTCTGTATTGAATGAATGTTTTGGATGGCATTTGTACAGAAACATGTGGCCTGATTGGAGAGTGTCCAGAGGAAAACAAAAGTCTTGAAAATAAGACTTATTAAGAAAAATGAAAGAATTTGAGTTGGTCAGTCTACAGAGGAGAATACATGGGAAAAGCAAGAGGGGAAAATGGGACATAGTAGCAGGACCTATCAAGGAAAGTTATGTGGTCTGTTTCCATATCTGTGGTGAGCGGGAGAAGAGATGTGGCCTTAAATTGCATTTAAAAAACACATTGAGGGGCTAGTTCCTTTTAATAAGAAAAATGAGATGCTGAAACAGGTTCCCTGGGGAGGCTGTGGAGCCTCTATCAGCCCAGGGGCTGTGTCTGACCTGCATCTCTGATTCCCTGGAGTCGCTGGTGCCAAAGCATGTGCCAGCTTTCAGCCCTCTGTTCAGTTCAGTCTCAGCCACTGTAACAAGTTCTGGAATGATTTTCTCATCTTGGGTGCTAAACTTTTTATGATTAAAAACACGCTACTACTTCTCATTTTTAAAAATATGAATAATGTTTTTCTAATACTGCTGGCTGTGCAAGACTTCCCACATGAATCTTCGACTGATTTCCTTCAGAACTCGCATTTGTCTTTTTTTTCTATATTACTGGCAGTTGCTGAAGGAATAATTCTTTGTGGTTCCTGATTTGCGATTAGGAGATCTGAATTAGACCATCACCTCTGCCTGCTGCAGGCTTGTTAGTTAGCATAATGTTCCTGTGCTTCTGAGTTATTGATACCTTTAAAATACAAAAGAGCTTTTTTACTGTAAAGTGCCAGCCATATGCAAACATGTGTGTGCATGCACGTATGTACACACACAACCTCAGTTAGGTACTCCATGGGAAGGTTTATCATGGAAACTGTCCTTTCAACTTCTTTTTTTCAAATATCTTACAAATGAATACAAGATTTTAGGTAACTTACAAATGGAAATCTCTTCTGCTTCTTACTAAGCATATTATACATAACAATGTTGGAGCCCCTATGTCTGTAAAGTGGCACCTGGAAAAAGGGGCTACTAATCTCCTAATGTGAATATTGCATAATTATGTATAGTATCTAATTGCAATGACACATCAAAAGCCTGGTCAATCAGATTGATTCTGCTGCTGTATAAACAGATTAAGCAATAAGCCCTCTTTGGGACAAATCATAATATAACAGGACATCATACATTATAGGAGTCTAGGGTCCATTGAAAATTAAGATGAGAGAATCACAGTGATCTTTTCCCCTACCCAATACAAATAATCCTGGTGTTGTGTTTGGCTTTTGTTCACTCATTTGGTCCAAATTATGTAGCATTCAGTTAGTTCTCTCTGTTGCAGACATTGTTAATAAAATGCTGGAAATCCATGCAAAGTAATGGAATTCAATAGCTTTTTAAACCCAAATATTAAACAACTTTTCACTATTACAAGCCCAAAGTAAAAGTAGTCAGGAAATACTTTTCTTCTGTGTTTTTTGTTTTATTTCTTTTATTACACTTATGTTGTTTCTTTTTCAGAAGTGAAACACTCTAACCTATGAATGACCTAAGCAATACCATAAAAAAGTGGAAACCTTGTGGCAGACCGTATTTTCATATTGTCATCTTGTTGCTAGACCAAAAAGAGACATTTAACTAAATATAGTAGTTTTACTCACAATCGGTATAATCTAGAATACTTTGGAGCATATGGATTGCCTGAAGGTATTGGAAACTAATTTCCTTTTATAGAGCACTGAATAACTAAACAGTGGACTGTCAGACTTTTTTCTTCCCTTTTGAATCCTCAGGTGTAGGTGAATCAGAATATCAAACCTAATGGGTCGGGGAGATTTATGTATATTATGATGACTTTATAATAATTTGAAAATTCTATATTGTGCATATACACTTAACACTGCAGATAGTGAAGCTGCAGACCTCAAGTCTCTAGGAAATTAGTTGGACAAGGCTTGTTGGTGTGGATGATCTTTTTCAAGTTCAGATAATAAAAAATTCACTGCAAAATATGACCTCTAGCCACAAATTTAATCTCGCAGGTATGTACGCACACACAAATAGAACACTGTCAAATATGCAAACGTGCATCCTAATATAGTCTAGGGTTTATTACATAAATGTGCATGTTTGTGTTTACTGTGCAAATAAATTTTTAATAAAACCTTTACATTGTATTTCAGTGATGCAGTAGTGCTGTTCCACATAATGCATCTTATTTTTAGGTACTAGGTATTTACTCTAATGCAATATTTTTAAATAGCTTAGGAGAATACAATATGCAACATCACCAAAAATTATGGAATCTTTATAGAAATACATTTAAACTGGGTCAGCTGCAGTACCATGATTAGTAGAAATAGAGCCAAAAGCTGACTCTGGACACTGAGATACTGCTCCCAATTCCATATTGGAAGTTTCCTTGAATTAATGTAGTCATGATTTTTTTTTTAAAGTCTGCTGTGTATGAGAAGTCTGAGATATTATACAGTGGCTATCATTCTTTATCATATTGAATTCTGCACTCCAAATTATATTACCTTTAAAATGTTGCTGACATTTTGCTGTTCCACTATTTTGATCCATACAGGTTTTATACCACAGTATTTTAAGTTCATTCTGGTGCACATAGCAGTGTAAGCAGTACCATGCATTACTCATTTCTTCTCATTTTGTCAGAGCAGTGGATTCTGTGGAGTATTTATTTAGAATTTTTCAAGACAAATGCAGCCAATATATAGGTACTATTAAAAGCTTACATCAGAGAGGACAGTTTATTGGAATATGTATGGATCTGGAAGAGAATGATAGACATTTGTGATATTCCTTTGGTTTTGTGGAGTTCAAACTACTCTTCTACTGAACTACAGAGAATGTCCTGACTCCTGAAGAACATTGTTCGAGGCCCAGCTCTGCCTGCACAGGAAGAAGTGCTAATCTAGGTCCAGTATTCCAGAGCTGCTCCTTTTTGAAAGATCTTGACTCTAAGTCATTGAAAATGAGCACTGATACCTTGATTTTATATTGTATCAGAAAGCTAAGAGAAGTACAGGCTAGTTGTGATGCACTAGAGATGGCCTGGACTTCTGAGGAGGTAATGCTGCAGCATATGGATTGACCTACAACCTTGTGGTTTCACTGTGTGGGTCTGTTTCATTGCTGTCACCCAGCCAAGATGTGTGGATCATCGCTCACTGATTGAGAAAAGTTTATTGCTCAAGGGTGCTATCACATGTAGCTTAGCATTGGACAAGAGTCTAGGTGATGTCTCTTCCACACCCCTACTCCAGAATGAACTGCCTGTTTGTAAGAGTGTGACTTCAGCCAAAGGGTCTTGCAACTTGACTATGGTGTCTGGAAAGTGCTTTTCCTTCATTATCAGTCTTGCCCATTTCATACCATTCAGCTTGAAACAGCTGCTTTTCATCTGTGACCCAGGCTAATCCTAGAAGTTTACCATTTTGAATATAGTGGAGGAATGTGTGCAGAGAAGCACCAGTGAACAGCCATCTATTCAGCAGTAGCTTCTGAGTCAACATCAACTATGCAGTTCACTGGGTGCCTGAAAGTAGATGTTGACCATTTTGTTGTATCCTTTAAAAATCCATTACTGCTCCCATCTCCATTTGGCTATGAAAAAGGCTTTTATATACAATTTTATCTAGTCCAAAAATATTAGAATACTGTGTAATTCAATTTTATTTTTGTCTTTAATGGCTGGACCTGAATTAATAGGGCATTACTTTTCATCCTGATATCAATCTTGTTCCTTTCATTCAGATCCAAATTCCTTTGTAGTACATGACTTAATTCACTAAAATTAGGTAAAATGAAACCCCAGTCCAGCGAGCATTAAAGTAACATATTTTTGGGGGCACATGTGACAGCAGCAGCCTGCTGTAAAACTGTTCGTGTTTCCCTCCCCTCTTTTAGTTCTTCAGAGCCTTTAAAACTTTTTTCACTCTCAAGAATTGATATTATCTATATTTGTTCCTCCCCCTCCTTCCCCCAACTCCCTCGCCTTTCAGCCTAAAGGAAAATCAGTTCATCTGTTATTAAATGAGTTTAGAGAGATTAAAAATACACTTTTCTTTTATAAAATCAAGTCCCTGTGTTGTTTTTTTTTAAAGCAATCCTGAACTCAGAGTGGCTTGGTATTCCCTAACTGAAGATCAGTGCTTTTTTTTGTGGCAAATTAGCTTTGATTTGACAGCTATTTTTGTTTCAAGATTGTATGCACACCAGTGTTTCTGCTGAGGCTTGGCTCTTAGGGACAGTTGCACATGCATGGCTGGCTATGCATCAAATTCTGTTATCCAAAGGGATGCTCTAGGTCATGGTTATTTAAAAAAAAAGTCCAGGCAAAGAGATGTTGAACTGGAACATGGCTTTGCACCAAGAAAATGTTTATCAACTTGGAAAACAAAGGAGTATCTGCCCTTTATGGACTGTTTCTGTTCAATATTCTGCTTTTCTTCATCATGTATGCACAGCTAAATTGATTGAACTGGTTAGTAGTTTTAGAACAAAAATGAAATAGAGGATGTCTTATACTGAGAGAAGGGTTTAACTTTGCTTCAGAAAATGTGAACCACCTGTGATGTGAATTCGTATACAACTTGAGAACTGTATTCTGGTTGGGAGAAGGTGCTTGAGTAAACAGAAAGAAAAGGTCTGGACAACAAATTCTGACTTGGTGATCCAACATCTCCAAATGCCTTTAGAAAGATAGAGTTTGTACTGTTAGCACTCTCAGGGGCAGCTTGATGATTTAAGGTTATAATCTGTTGTGCTAGTAGCTGGAGGCTACATCGACATTAGTAAGCAGCACAGTGCAGTAGGAGAGGATCTGAAGAGCAAAACAGCTGGTGTTGAGGACATGACACCCACACCAAACATGTTTTGCAGAGGTTTAATTTGGACTAAGTCCAGCTCAGTCTAGTAAACTAAATGCCTGTTAGTGTCTGGCATGCATTAGGTGCACTCCTGGGGTCCATCTAATTCCTCTCTTGCAAAGGGAATCCAATTTGTGAGCTTGGAAGCCTCTCCACAGTGTAGACAAAAGTGGGGTGATTCAGCCACTGACTTCAGAAAAGTGGTTCTTAATTGACCTAAAAAGTGAGTGTGAATTTAACTCTGGAGAAGGAACCCCTTTGTGATGCCTTCTGCCTGCCAGGTGCCATGTCTGGCACCTTGAGTAATTTTACTTTTGATATCATTTATAACATAGAGGGAATAACCTTCTTCTTGTCTCCCTTGCTTCCAAATAAAGCATGTTAGTCCTGGGGAAGTCTATTCTAACTCCATGATATTGCTCTTCTCTGGTGTGATGGCAGTTCCTCTTTCCCAAACACCTGCCTGATTTTTTTCTTCTAGAGATGTGGAGAAGGTAGACTATTCAGCATGTCACCTCCCACCCTTTTCATGTATTTTAGTCTTTGTGAGATCTGCAGCCTTGCTCTTCAGTGATGTCTCTGCCCCTCCAGTGCTGCTGACCTCCCTTGGGCTAAGCCATTAGCCAGGCTTAGCAGTAGCTGAGTTTTTCTGCTCCAGACCCACTTCCCCCATGTTGGGTCAAGCATTTAGCCCCAGCGGACAGCCCCAGTGTGCTCTGTGGAAACCTCATTGTTCAGGGAATGGAGCCATGTGTGTTCTTGGCATACTTTGAAAGCCAGTCTGACATACCAAAATGCCACCTTCTGAAGATTCTTTTCTCTCATCAATTCTCTTTAATAATAACAAGATAAAAGACCTATTCAGAATCTGATGATATGATTCTACAGTGTAGAGCTCAAATACAATAAATGTAACTTTAGCTGCTCCCAGCAATAACTTTTTCAAAAGAATGTAACCAATATATCAGTAGAAATAGTGTAACTGCCATGACTTCAAATTAATGTTAATATAGCTTGATATGCCTCTTGATTGTAGGAAGGTGAATGCATATATCTAGATTGTAGTAAATTTGTATACTATCAAATTCATTTGTGCAAATATATGTGATTATGTAATTACAGTCTGCATTATTGCAATACAGATGTGCAGGGAAGCAGGATTAAGATTGTGCTGTCAGCTTCAATTTGAACATCCCCTGGCATCTGAGCACACTGCAACGCAACATTAGCTTTTGGTGAAGCTTTTGCTGCAACTGCTAGAACTAGCATCAATGCCTGCTTCTCTTTGGCAAGTCACTGCTGTCCTAAACTGAGCTATGTGGACCTGGTCATTGTGATCTGTGTATCTGTCAGCTGCAGCACACAAAGTGTTAAGAGTGGAAGTAATGTCCATGGGGAACATTAGCTTGTACAGAAAATTACAGTTTCTCAGGAGAAGTGGTCAATGAGAGCTGTGACACAAGCACACAGAGCAGAGCATCCTCTGGACCACTGGTGCATCTTGCTACAAGAGAAAAATAAGTAGTGTCCCACGAGACAGTTAGCAAGGACCAGCTCTCTCCTTGCCTTTATCATTACGGAACTGTCACTTTTGGAGAAAAAGGGCTGACTCAGCATTTAGACCTCCTTCTAGAAAGGAGGAGAATGCCAGTATTTTATTTTTGCTTGTTAGTACAATGTATCATGAGGTAGTGATTCAATTCTGTTTAAGTTGAGTGACGTTTAAGGACATTTTAGTATCTACTGAAAGTGCTAGTTAATATGAAGAGACAATAAACAGAAAATATTATT
The DNA here is from genome assembly GCA_013398125.1 of Aegotheles bennettii. Classification (NCBI taxonomy): domain Eukaryota; kingdom Metazoa; phylum Chordata; class Aves; order Caprimulgiformes; family Aegothelidae; genus Aegotheles; species Aegotheles bennettii. The sequence goes on from VZRW01002841.1 coordinate 152,433, forward strand.
TATGAGAGCATGTTAAAGCCACTTTAAAGGAAGGCTTTAATGAGATAATATTGACGTGAGAATTTTTTGGCTTGCATGTCTTTCTAATTGAGTATTCTGCTTCTGTCACTTCTTTTTAAAAGTAAGGGTTATTGCAATTACACAGCATTTATAATAAACTGATACATCTACTCACCAGACTGTGACACATTTCTCTAGACCTGTTGATAGGATCTAAATTATACTTCTTCTGTGTGCTTTCAATTTGCAAGCAAAAGTTAGCAGTATTGAAAGGAACAACCATGAGTCCTTGACCATGAAATTTTGAAACACTTCTAAAATTGGAGAAAAAGGTCTGGGTGCCTGGATCAGATGGCTGTGTTACGATAGTATGTACAGCTTTTCAAGTGCATATTACTGATTTTCATTCTCACTCTCACCGAAGAACATTATAGATTTCTTTTTTTTTTTTTGGCAAGTTTTTCAAGAGCTTATGTCTTTCTCTTTTCCTTCTTTATACAATCATAATTATACTCCTATTTTTGTCACTGTTTCACTTTATGAAAGGTGCTATTTGACGTGTCTAGCTAGTTTAGTTATAAAGGAAGGAAGCAATGAGAAAATAGCATCCTTGTATACTCATTACATTGAAGTAAACAGTGCTTGGGCAAAACAGTGCTTTGGTTTATACTCATATGCTTTACCTATGCAATGATGAGGCAAAGGGGTAGAGACCGAAATTTTCATAGGCAGTGAATGCTTAAAGTCTTTTTTGCAAGTGTTCATATAAACTTCTCATTAATATATCCATGACTGAAAATCACTATTAAAAACATTGTGCTATGTATTTAGAGTCTTACTAACATTTATGAAACTTATTCATTAAAGTAAAACTTTTGCTTTTTCATGAAATAATTATTAGTGTTCTCAGGTTTCTGACACAACCAACTTGGTAAAATGTCCTGCATATATAGCTTTCATATTTGAAAAGCAGTCTAGGAAAGATAATATTTGATTGATATTTTATGCAAAAACATTAAAATGCGTGGTTCTTCTAAAACAAAGATTGGCCAAAACATCTGTAATTATGAGTCTTTATGTAGGTTCGCAGAAGTACAGCAGTTCTCTTTCATTTGATAATTACCTTGTTAAGCTAGTGTCCAGCTACCTCTGTATGTTTTAAATAAAAGTAATATGCTCATTAGTTCATGGCAGAACTCTAACATTCTTCATCAAAATACTGGTCTGGAAATTTAACTGAGTTTTAGGTTTTCTGGACTGAAGTAAGTAGCTCTTTCTCAGATTCCCTCTGGATCATTTGCCATTTTTCCATTTCTTATTTCTACTATTATGCCATTCTTACTTGCCTGTGTTTGGATGAGTTCTACCCCATGCTGCATAAATGGCAAGAACTCCCGGTCTCAATACAAACTGAGGAGTATGTGATTTATTTTTTGCCTGTCCACTTCCCCTCTAACTTTGTTTGTTAAAATTAAAAAAAAAACCCAATATATACCACCTTTTCAACTCCTCACATGTTTTTCAGACCAGAGGGAGATCTGGTTCATGTTGCAGGGATGGCAGATAACACAAGAATCCTTTAACAAAAGATGTAAAAGTTTCCTTGGATGATCTGAGAATGGCTACAAATCCTCAAAGGGAAGTTTCTTCCCTTCTTTGATATTTCAAATGTAACTCAGACTTGTTTGCTGGGATTGCTGAGAGCTGTTGACAGACTTAGATCAGTGGAAACCTTTCTTAAAAGTTACATCTTCTTGTTCTTCCTCCATAAGAAATCTAACTTCCTGTTTCACATCTTAGATGCCTTGTGCTCACTGAGAATAGCAATATTCAGGTTCATCCTGCTGCTGAACAAGCTCAAATGTAGACATCTATAAAGACAGCAATAATGAATCTCTGCTAATATCCTGTTTATTCTTACAGAGCTTTTGTATAGATTCCTTTGCTGTCACTGAAGATGCTTTTATGATTTCTTTAATGTATTTCTCTTTCAAAACAGCAGAGAAGCTTTCATCTCTCTGCCATCATTACTATTTACAATGGCAGTGGCACTAAAGATGATCTTCTTCAAGTTTCCAACCCACAGTACTTTCTCAGGCCCTTCAAAACTGCCAGAAGTTATTTTAAGGATAATACATTTAATATAGACTATTAAATATGATGCCTTGAATTCCTCAAGACATGTCAGGAGTGACTCAAGCTCTTATTTGTTTTCCCACGGACCACATGAGAACATCCTTTTATTTGAAATCAACCCAATTTTATCCATTGCCAAAAGTGCAATGAAAATTAGTTCAAAATGGTTGAAAGGTCGTATGATGCTTTGCTAATGGTGTATCTCATCAGCATCCTCCACCCACTGATTTGGATATGCTACAGAGTAGGAAAGTCCAATTTTCTACTTAAAGGGAAGAAAAAAAAAAGGCATGGAGAGTTGGGTTTTACTTTGCTTTTTCTTAACATGACACCTTAAGTAGTGAGGGTTTTTTGACTTTGTACAGCAGTTGAGTGCCCAAGTCCTTCATCCACTTTCACATCCTGACCTTGTGCATAATCTGGGAACTTGAAAGTGAGAGAGGACAACAAGGGGCTCTGACCTGTTTGATTCGCCCGGTGAAGGACTCATTACCAGTTCCTAAGTTGTTGGTGTATGTGACATCCAGAAATGTCTTTCTGCAGCCTATGGGATGACTGTAATTCCCATGTGGACAGAAGCTGATTTGGCTCTAGCAACTGTTCCCTGCCTCTCGGCAGAAACAATCAGCTGTTTTCCCTGCTCAGGAACATTTATAGCCATGAGTTGAGCCTGCCTTCCCCTCACTATGAAATTTTATGCTTGTAGTTCCAAGGATCCCTGAAATGCTTTGGAAATACCACTTTACTGATTCTTCCCACCCAACTAAGCCATCTGTTAGCCGGTATCTGGATTTGTCTGATTTTTGATTTGGGGATTTTTTTTCTAATTTTGGTCAAAGTAAGAAAAACTTCCCTGTTCAAATAGCAATGCATTGCTATGCAGAATTTTACTGAAGACCTTTTGTTTGAAGTTTGGTCAGACTGTAATATTTCTTTTAAATTTAGTGGGACACATGCATTCATCAGTGCCATGTCTCTGTAGACAGAAAAGTGTCTTTTGGAATTAGAAGGATGTCACTCTTGAGAATCTCAGAAAGTGTCATGGTCCACGAATTTGACACAGTTTGGAACAGTTTTCATATCCTCATTTCTGCAGTATTTGGACATCTGACCTCCCCCAGGTTCCTTCTTACCTGCCACTTCACCCCCTCCTCTCCACTGCATGAGAGTCAGCAGGGGCCCTACCAGAGGAGTAAATTCTTCTTCTAGCTGGAGATAGAGGGTCACTGATGGGGCTGGCCAGGGAAATGGGATCTGAGACCCTGAGGGGCATTAGGTAAGGGGGAGAATGAAGGATTGTAAGAGTTTCTAATGTCTGCCAATGAGCTAAACACTGTAGAGGGAAATAGGAGAAGAACAGCTCCTAAATATTTATTTTTATGTGTTTGTTTCTAAAATGAACTTGAGGTTCAGTATTGGGCTTATAGCAGACATTCAGGGAAACCTAGCACCTGAAAAACAGAGTGATCCTCCCCAGAGTGTTGTGGGGGTCTTTTTAAGTAAACATCAAGATGGACTTTTTCTTAATATAATTTTTGAGTGTTCCATGACAGGCACACAGTGAGCTAGATAAGTACTATTCTAAAAACGCTGAAAATAGTAAGCCCAAGATGAATTGTCTCTCTCTAGTTATATATAGATGCTAGGAAGAAAACACAAAACCTCTGTGTTATAATTCCTGACCATTTGCTACAAAATCAGACTTTCTTTAGATCACCTTTCCTAAACCACCTTTAGACAAGATGCTGCGTATTTAGAAAATTATTTCTGTAGTTAATCTCTTCTTTTACTATTATTTATTTCACTTGCTTTTCTATTTCCACCTATGCCACATTTCGCCTCTTTTTGGAGAAGACACTGAAATAGAATGGGAACCACTATTTACTCAGGATCCAGAAAATTGCCAAATACCACGCTAAGTTCCATGTCATTCTAAGAGATCCAATCTGATTTTAAGATCAGTTAATGAGGTCTAGCTACATAACCAAAAGTTTGAAAGCCTACATAATCTAAACTGGACCTCTTGTGAGTTGTGTATCACCATAAAACTCAAAGCAGATATTTTTCTTTTGCTATGAGTGTTGCTTGAGGTCTGAGAAGAATTCGCGGAACTTGCACAGAAGAAGAATCTCTCTTCCACATTGGCATCATTAATCCTGCATTTTCTACAGCAAAATACAAATTAATTTTATGTAGCACAGCTAAAAATCAAAGGTAATAAAACCTTGCAAGTTACTTCTAATCTTCTACGGTGTGTCTAACTGCATCACGTTATCAATGGAGAAAAGACAGTTTCCATTTCAGCACACAGCCTTTTTCAGCTTTTTATCGTATAACCTCTTGTTTTTATGAGGAAAATTACCATGCTCTCATTTATTTTGTCTCTGCCACTTTTATCCTCCCAGAGGTGAAAAATTCTGTACCCAGTGATTTCTGTCCAGTAGCTGTTCTGAGAATTTGCTCTTTTATGTACTTAAAAAAGTAACTAAAAAGTGAGATTTTTCTTCTTTAATTCATAACCAATAGCTACTGTAGATAATACTGTGCAAATGATGTATTGTACACGCTAAACAAAGCTGCTGCCTTCTGCTATGGTTTGTGACTGAAGTTACACCTTCAACAAGTAGAGAAGGTCTAAGGAATGCAGCTAACAAAGGATTAAAATCTTGTCTACTCAGACTGTGACAGTTAATTCAGGTAACATTTGTTCTGTTGGACAAGTTCAGATGACTTTTTTGGTTGCTTATCCTAAACACTGCCACACATGGGAGATGGGTAACCTGCAGCTCAAACTGCCCTTCCACATGCACAAGTACTGGGAGTTTGCATGCTCATCAGAGTTATCTTCTGCACAAATCAACTGTAAAGACTTCTTAATTGATCCTCTTGCACATTGAAGTCCATCTACGTCTTAGAATTAGATGGTGTGAATTTTGGTGATCATGCTTACATGGGTTTGTCTTTACTTGCACAACCAGTCCTACTTACAATTGTTCCGTTTCTTGTGCCTGAATTCCTCATTACTGAGGAAGTGCTATAGAGTTAGACTAAATGATGAACATGGACAAGAGGTTTCAACAAGAGAGTCCTAGAATATGTTCTAGAACATGTATTTAAGGCCTTAAAATATGCCCTCATTTTCAAAATTCCAAAACACCTAATTTTCCACAAAGTCAGTGAAAATTACTTTCATGGTTGAGGGAAGGATTGTCATAAGCACACAGGTGAGATAAATGCCACATGTGTGAGGTAAGGTGGCTGGTACCACTAGTGCAGTTGAAAATGCACAGTCAAATATCAAGGCACATTTTAAGCGCAAATCTGTAACCATGGAAAAAGCTGGTCATGCAAATAGCCAACATTTTCACCTGTTAAGTTTTTAGCATCCAGTGTATCTTTTGTCTATATTTCTAAGTTTCTTATAGGTGAGAAAGCCTCTTAGAGAAAGAAGATAAATGCTAGTGTCTCTCTCCATCATTAAATGTCTAATATAAAAGGGCAATGCTTGTTCAGTTGCCTGGCATGTGTGCATTGGATTTGTGAGGCTAAACTGTTAGTGATTCATAGCTGTCTCATTTTGGATAGGAAAGGTAGCATATTAGGTCTTTGTGAAGGACTGAGACTCCTCCATACCTCTTCTTCATTCATACCTTTTTGGCAAGTAGTTACAGTCCATGTAGACTGCATCATCTTGCCTATGTCCATCAGTTGTCTTGTAACTGTTAGGTATCTGTGTAAACATATGACTAAGGAAATATAATTGAATGAATTATACAATAATTGTAATAGCTGACACAAAAATCAACTTCTAGACTTTTTTCCCTGAGAGAAATACCATGACATTTGTGTAGATGTGAATTAAAAATGCCATATAGATAGAACCTGGACTTCTGAACTCTGTTGAAAATGGAATATATATAGCTGTCAAAAACAGTAACAAAAAACGAGGCAGTGAGGAGGCAGATCTGTCATTCAGACTGATTGGGCTTACATACATTCACCACTTTCTGTATCTTGCACTATGCAGTATTTGATTGTCCAGACGGCCTTTATCAATTGTTCAGCTGACAGAAGTCCATTGAAAATTGGCCTAATGGTGTGTGAATTACCTTGCTGTGATTCCTCAGACACCTGAGGGTGGCTGTTAAAGGCTGAATCCAATTCACCTCTGTGCTCAAGTCAGACTAAGCAGGTGTTACTTCAGTTTTTATTTGTTTTATCTGATTATTCATTTAACAGAAATTGCCAAATAAAAAACCCTGACAACTTCTTTTAGCTAAAGAGAGGGGAATTTGCTGGAATGCAGTGTTTACTCCTTCCCTAATGTCAGTTTTGTTTCCATTCCTTTAAAATACATATCCATGTTCAATTAAGTTTAGTTTTCTCAAACAGCTAGTCATCTGTGCTGCTTTCAAAGCAAGCCAGGCTTGAGTCTTTGCTTTATGTATTCTGATGTCCCCAAAAAAGACAGAAAGGATCAGAGAATATTGAAGTGGAAGGTCCTTATTTACAGGAAAAAGTTCTAAGATGTAAATGGCTTCAATCAGTTGAATTATTGATATTTTGATATTTCATAATTCCCAAACTTCTGTGGCTACTTTTAAAGTGCTGTTCCTGCTTTTTACCAACACTTAAAAGTTTACAAAGAGCACAGAATTTTTGCATTAGTAGATTCATCTCTGTTTCTTTGTCCTTGCCTGTTTTCAAGACCAACCACTGCCTGGCAGGGAGCGTGCTGTTACCTCAACCTGCTCCCTACTATGTAAACTGCCTACTGCCTTCACATAAAAGTTGAGGCACTTAATACACGGTTAAATTGATAGAAACTAAGTAGCATAGTGCATGTGGTGTGTTACACAAGTTAAAAATGACAAATGACGTGAAATGCACACAGTGTTTGACACAGGAACCACAGCTATGAAGGCAAGGCTCACTGTGCTCAAGCCCACTTTGAAGATGCACCTTTTTCCATTCTGCAGCAGCCAGAAATCTCTGTATTGAATTTTAAGTGCTGTATTTCTGTTCCTTATTCCTTTACATGTGTCTATGTATGTGTATATTTTCAAGAGTCTAAAATCTAACTCATATCTGCAGTTTTATTTATAAAGCAAAGTCTTTGAACAGGCAAAATTTTAATGTGCACAATGTGAAGAGGGACATTTAAATCTCTCAGCACTGCTTAAATTGTAAGTCAAACTTTCTAGTCTTTGGCTCAAGTGTGTAACAAATCAGGTTGAAATCAGGGAATGCAATGGCTGATAATTTAATCTTTTAAGAGGAATTTGATCCTATGGGGAAATGTTCCCATTTAAAAGACTGAATTCTAGGAAGCGGGACCTGAATGTGATCTCATGTTGGCTTCCCAGTGCTGTCACTCATTGGCTTGGGGCAAGTTGTAAGACTGGATTTACCTCCATGTGAAATGAGTCTTAGTCCTTTCATGCCTGAATCTAAGCTTGATTATCTAGCATGGATTTAGACATATCATTTGGATATGTTTAAATTAGATAATAAAAATTGCTTTGTTTTCCTGGCACAATTGGCAAGGAACTGGAACTGGAGAGCACCTCAGTTGATATCCTGATCCCAAACAATTCCCAGTGTCTGCTAGGAGAGCTCAGGCAGAAGTTTAGCGTCTGTGACCACTTCTCTTGTTGTGGTTTACACGTGACATTCTGGGTTGTCTAAAAAGGAATGACAAAAGAATCCACATGGCATCAGACCTGTTACTGTAGTTCATGTTGTGAGTTCTCTGAAATAGATTACATGATTGTAAATATTTGTCAGAACTGGTCTTGGCTTTTCACTGATTTTAAACAATTTGAACCACTGTTGTACTGCTTCCCTAGGTGCTAAAAATCAATGATAATGCCAGAGTACTTCGTTCAATGTTATTCTAGAAAATCCCTAATCAAAACAAGTATAAGTGCTGATGTATGCTCAGTGCTGGAGTTTTGTGTGTTCCTTGGAAAGATGATATTCCCTGGAGAGAGAGGAAAGGATTACAAATGATAACCACTTTTTAAATACATCAGCTTGCTCATGTGTGTGGTGTTTTTTATCAGCTTTACAGCAAAAGCTTCATTTGATTTGTGCAGGGATGTGGATAATAAGGAGAGAGGCCAGCGAGCTGATTTTTATAGTCTGTTTGTAGCTTAAACAAAGATCTGGGATTTTGCGGATAAAGACCAACAGAAATACAGCAGATTATGCAGCTTTGGGGTTTTTCAAAGATTTGTTAATTTTTCCCTCACACAGCCTGATTTTCATGTGTCCACTCCACATGAAAACAGGGAGTTTTAAAACAGAATTTGTGGCAGAACTTCATCAAATCCTGCTCCTTGACCATGGCCAATTCTTTGTTTCCAGGGATGTGCAACTGTTGTGCACTTAGGCACTGTTGCATTTGTGATAAACAGGGTTTGAACTTAGACCACAATTATATTAGCAGGCACCGTTCTCACTGCTAAAATGCCACTGTTATGGATAAAATCCTTGAAGTCGAGCAAGAGGTGGAGCAAGTTACTGTCTTCACTGGAGGGTGAATAGAAGTCGGTGGCATGGCTCCAGTTTTTCTATGCCAGTTGGGAAGCTTGATGAAAACTGTACTGTCTTGTCTCCTGTACAGGAGAGGAATGCACAGCCCTGCCAACAGATTTCTCAGTGCAGGGAGAAGTAGTATTTTCCCTTTTTTAAATTAAATTTCTTGTGAGCATTGTATACTTTATGCTTAAGTTGAGATCACTTGAGTGCAAAGTGGCTTCTGGATGCTGAGAGCTAAGTGAGAATTGCTGTTAAATTCCAGTACTGCAGCTCCTGCACAGGCTCTGCAGTCCACAACTTGCTTTCATGCGAAGCTGAACAAGATGCCTTCATAACAGAGCTGGGACCTCCTACAATGGACGTTAGCTGGAAGTGCAAAGAACCAGATAAATAAAAAGCATCACAAAGATGATGTGTGTGAAAGTATCTGCATTATTTTTAAAGGCATAGCAGGAAGACAGGCAAGTGCAAGGCAGAGTGGCAGGACAGCATATCATTTTAATGGTACTGCTCGTTTTCTTATTCTGATGAAGATTTTTTGTCCAGTATTGGAAGAAATGGATATTTTTAAAATCCATTTTTAGCTTGGCCTAGAATTTAGCTTCTTTTGGAACCTGAGATGTTGGTCGCATTTATTTTTAAATTCCAAAGGAAACAAATATAGGAATAAAATCATGTTTCCCTGCAGCACTTGGAAAGCAGCTACTATTTCATCCACCAGGTACATGACCACCTGGAAATTCAGTTGACTAAAAATTGACTAAACAAATCTAAATCTGCAGGGAATATTTCTATTGCAGAGAAAGCTGCAAGGAGTAACTCAGCAGTGTTCTTGCAGGCAGTGTGATATAGTGGGCAGAACTCTGGCACAGCTTTGGGGGTAGCATGAGGAGACATGGGTCTCAACTCTTGTAACTTATAAAATAAGTAAAGCAAAAATGATTTTTACTTATGTGTTTTAATTTTTCTGGTACATTATTTATATACTTTACATTTTCAATGAGCCATCCTTTTTATTTCCCTCTTTAAGGAGGAAATAGCAAATTGAAAGAGGTGCTACAGGCAAAATGTAGCATTCTTAAATAAACTAGAACTACTTGTAGGAAGATTGAACCAGCTGTCAGTGACTTTTTTGGCTGAGGGATGGGAGCTGATTTTGCTCTTAATAGCTAGACTGTCCCTCATTTTAGAAGGCTGCTAGATATTTTCAGCTTATGTTTGCAAATTTGCCATCTTTGCTGTAGTCTTATCATATCTCATGTACAACTGACACCCTGATGAGATATTTCTGAGGTTGGCTCAGCCTGAGTGTTCAATTCCTGCATATTCAATCTGTAAAGTGCTTCGTGTTCTTAGTGAGGTTAAGATGCTGCCTGAGTTTTCCAGTACTAAGGGTCAGAGTCTGATGCCAGTCCTCATATTAGCTAGTACCTAACCTGTGTCAACTTCAGTGGGGAGGGTGTTGAATGCGTTGTTATTAAACATGAGTTAAGGTAGCTGACCTAATCCTCAAAAGAATAGACATCAGTATATAATAGATATGGTTAAAAACTCAGTATTTTTTATAAAATTATTGCCTATACCTGAAGAGAAAAATCTCAGAAAGTAACAACATTCAGAGATTTCATAAAAGTAACTAGTAGAACCTCCACTTCCAAATCATCAATAGCGTGTTGTATTTTGTGGTGTGCTTTTGAACAGTATCAGGCTGTGAGTTTAGATCATGTTCAGTTCTCTTGCAGGTGTCTGGCCACAAAACACCGTTCTGAATGACCTGCTTTTTATTTTGCTGATTTTGAAAGGACTGAAGTAGTGGGGCTTCTGTGGATGGACTGCCAGCCAACTGCCATCCTCAATTATATCTGGCCTTCTTCAGCTTCACTAGGGTAAATTCACAAAGTCCCTCTAAGAGCCTTTTTTGCTCTACAGGAAATGTCATGTTTAAGGTATACTAGTGCATCTATCATGAAGTGCTCAGTTACAGGGCAAAACATTGCTAAGGGAGGTAAATTTGATCTCTGGGAAGCAGATGAAATAGGAAGCAAGCCAAGAGTCTCTTGATATAAATGAAAGAATTAGTATCAAAAAGATAATTGTAATTGTGGGAGACAAACCCTGTGTTTCTGTGACTTTCATACAGCTAGCCATTGAAATTCAGGGCAGGTTGTGCTGGATACACAAAAGCATATTTTGAGGACTTGATCCAAAGGAAAAAGCTTCCAGTGGGACTGGCTCCATCACAACAGGCTGCAGCCCCAGACTAGACAGGGATTGGCATGGCCACATTTGTACTGTAGGACCTGAAGCAGAGGCGTGCTGCACAGCTCAATGTTTTCTTTCCTGTTTGTGACAAGCATTGGCCAGTGAAGGCTTTTAAACTGCCACCACCATGCAGGGTGAGGAACCCCCTGCTCCAGGTAAGGACATCCTTTCCGTGACACAAAGTCTTTAGGTCAGCACCAGGGGAATTAATTACTGGCAATTTAGCCTTGCTGCTAGCCAGCAGGTCCCCATATAACTGTGTCCAGTTTTTTTAAGAAGTGGGTTATTTCAGCTTAGCTCAGCATGTTGACTTCATTAGGGGCCTTTGAAGGTACCTGTGTGCTTGCTCCTGCCAGTGGATAGGCACTCTGTGTATACAGCCCCCACTTTATCACAGGCCATAACAGAGAATGCCCCAAAGTTGGATAATGGTGGCAATCCTCAATCCTCAGTATTTCCCAAGTGCTGCTTCCAAGAGTGCCAGCCGGCAAAAAATCAGTTCTGTGTCTTACTGTCTTGTATTGTGCATTCCATTGATCTGCTCAGCACTTCAGAAATGATAGAAGCATGACTTTTCCCATGAATTTTTAACATAAGGGCCCTTATCTTTCAAACTTGTCTGCTTCTGCATGCCCTATAGGACTAAAGTCAGAGTAGCTTGATAGGCTAGCAACATTTCTTAGCAAAGATCACCCTGAATCTGGCAGAACTGAAGCCTAGATACTTTTTGTTTCTTTTAGAAATGTTCAACAGTTTCAGGCTTTTTCTGTTTTAAATGTATTAAGCAGAATGAAATTTTTAATCTGTGCTTTAAATTAAATTTCCAATCACATAGCAGTAATTTCAACCTGTCTTCCTTAGCCTATAAAGTTAATTTTTAATGCTTCCGTTTACAATTTGGAATAAGATTTTATGATATTCTGTTACTGTGCATCAATTTGATAAGATTCTGCTATTAAAGTTAAATGTTTTAACACACAATTGTAGTTGGAAACAATCTCTGTTATTGTGAGACTGTTTAGCAATAAATACAAGGTGAAATAAGTAAATTTTATCTGTTGTGAAAACAGTCTGTCATTGTTAAACAGAACTTCTATTATACACATATATTTACTATTACTTGAATTAAAAAGAACAATTTATTTACATTACAAACTGTAAATTTAATTTACTTTTAAAAGGTTAAATTACAGCATTTGTGAATCTAAGCTGCCGGTAATTTGACCATAAATGTATGCAATTTTTTCCTCGAGTGCTTTACACAAAACATTAGGAAAATGCGTACATTACAAGAATCCAGAGCAGGAGTGTAATTCAAGCTCTCCTAATTTTTATCTGAAAATCTATCCATTTTCAGCATTAGAAAGTAAGATGCAATAATGTATTCAGAGTGATAGAGCAAGGGATTCTGATGGCTTTCAGCATCTAACACCCTTCTTAATGCTTCTAGGTTTTGATTCTTTAACATATCAGCTTTAACATCATTGTGAAGAAAAGATACTGTAATGTATGTGATACAATGCATCTGGTATCTGCTTTCGAGCATTCTGGTTTTTAACTGCCCTTTTTCAAGTGCTTTAAACTTATATGGATTTTTGAACTGGGTTCTGGAGTCAACAGTTACTACTGACAACAGTTGTCATGTAATTCACCAAGGTCTGGGTCCTACAACATGTTGGCTGCTTTGGTGCTGCTCTCACAATGGTTGTTACCTCGGCTTTACCCAGAGCATTCATCTCTGTTCCCTGCTGACTTAGTGCAGTGCTAGAAAAATGGCTCACATCTGGGAAGGGAGCAGCCTAGTGGATAATAAAATAAGAAACTTGCTTGAGACTTGGCATCAACAGCATATGAGCCCTGAAAAAGAAAAAGGTCTGAGTAGAGGCTCAAACCCTTTCTTGCTGTCCATTCTGATTTCCAAACCGGAGGCCTTCTGTTCAAATTCTTGCTGGCATATGCTTCTGGATAGCATGTATGTCTTCTGCCAACATAAAAATTAACTCTGGTGACATACAGAAAGGAAACATGTAGTAAGACAAGCCAGACCACTGACAGGACTAGTCAAGTGGCAAGCTCGATTTTTGAAGGGTTAGTAAGAATTTGTAAGTTACTGGTGGGACATTGCTGTTGGATGTTCTTTTCATCTGTTTTCTGCTACTGTGCAACATACAGAACATGCACAGATCATCTGCCACTTTGACACTTCATTTAAGCAGAGACCTTCAAAGATGCCTATGGCTATCAGTTAATTTGGCAGAGACTATACAGACCTACTTTAAGTGATCGATTTGTCTCTTCTCAAGCCTAGACACTTAAAATTTGCATTTTCTCATCTTAGCTGTGCATTCTGGATCTGGCCTTTAGTTTTCTGCTACTGGTTGTACTCTTGTGTTTAATTCTGTCCCTACCTACCTAGGGACTGTGTCTCCTCTTCTATATCTGTACTATCTTCATGTTCTTTGGAACAGAAGTAAGAGTCAAGATCTGTCTTATATGTAACTGGCCAAGAAAGAAAATATTTTAAAATTTGACAATAGAGAACAAAGATAATGACACTAATGACGCTGATGACACTAATGACGCTGATAATGACTAATGACGCTGATGACACTAAACTGGGAGGAGTGGCTGACACACCAGAAGGTTGTGCTGCCATTCAAAGAGACCTTGATAGGCTGGAGAGTTGGGCGGGGAGAAATTTAATGAAATTCAACAAGGGCAAGTGCAGAGTTTTGCATCTGGGGAAGAACAACACCATGTACCAGTACAGGCTGGGGGCTGACCTGCTGGAGAGCAGTGTAGGAGAAAGGGACCTGGGGGTCCTGGTGGACAAAAGGATGACCATGAGCCAGCAATGTGCCCTTGTGGCCAAGAAGGCAAATGGCATCCTGGGGTGCATTAGAAGGGGGGTGGTCAGTAGGTCAAGAGAGGTTCTCCTCCCCCTCTATTCTGCCTTGGTGAGGCCACATCTGGAGTATTGTGTCCAGTTCTGGGCCCCACAGTTCAAAAAGGACATGGAACGGCTTGAGAGAGTCCAGNCTATACAGACCTACTTTAAGTGATCGATTTGTCTCTTCTCAAGCCTAGACACTTAAAATTTGCATTTTCTCATCTTAGCTGTGCATTCTGGATCTGGCCTTTAGTTTTCTGCTACTGGTTGTACTCTTGTGTTTAATTCTGTCCCTACCTACCTAGGGACTGTGTCTCCTCTTCTATATCTGTACTATCTTCATGTTCTTTGGAACAGAAGTAAGAGTCAAGATCTGTCTTATATGTAACTGGCCAAGAAAGAAAATATTTTAAAATTTGACAATAGAGAACAAAGATAATTTTAACATCATCAATAAACGAAAAGCTGAAGTGCTTATGAAAGCACAGTTGGAACAGTTACCATTTAACTGTCTTTGCTCCACTTCAGCTACTCCACCATCTTCTTACTCCATCAGAACTCTCCAATGAATATCTCATCTGGGCTTTTCATTTCCTTCAAGGCCTCCTTCTGTACCTCTTACATTGCTGCATACTTGACAAACCAGAACAGCATATGCCTTTACTGTGCTGTCATGTGCAAGAAGCAAATTAAAGTGTTTCGGGAATCTCATTGCTAGTTTCATTTCTACATGATGTGATACAGTGTGTTTGCACAATCTGTGCTGACAGATAGGATGGAGAACATATACCTACTTTTAACAATTATCGTCTTATCAAACATTAGTTGGCTATGGTTTTGGGTTAGATCTTCTCCTGCAGGGAGAGATTCAGCCAGTAATAAACATACTTACATGTGTTCTTCACATCTCTTTTGAGAAAATTTCAATTTAGAGCAGAATGGTGTTTGAGAGGCACCAACTTGGCCAGATGGTCATTGGCATGGCTCTGGCTGTATGTTCCTCATGTGTACCACTGCCCCATCCTCTAGCTGTCTCTGGTTTATTTACAGTCAGCAGATTCACAAGGAAGGCCTTTTTGAGTACCAGCACAGGCAGCTGACATGAACCAATTGTTCTAAATGAGCAAACTCCTTTTTAAAGTCAGTGAAAAAATATTACTTGGATCAGTAAGAGGTCAGGATGCATCTTTTGTAACACCAGGAAAGCCTCTCATTTGAGTCATGCAAGCAAATTTGCTTGGTGCTTCTTGTTGTCTTGCCCTGTGTTATTGAGTGGCATGGATTGAGTTCTTTGCCTCAAAGTAGCGTCCCATGGCTACGTCTGTAAAAGGTCAGTATATAATGATACAGCAGTTTGCACTTGACGACATTTTTCACACTGTATTTTTTCTCCTAAACATTTCTGAAAAATGTCACACAGGTTTTAAGCACTTCTGAGCTCAATTTGAACAAGCTGCTGTTAGGAATTCGCCATTGCACTGCTCACCCATCCCTAACTTTGAAATGTTTAAAAATAAATAAATAAACGGATTAGCATAAAATAATATAGTAACCCACCAAATTTATTTAGTTTAATTTATGCTAATCATGGCATATTGGTGCTCTGGCAGATAAACTAAAGCTGGTGGAGAAGATTGTGTTGAGGAAGCTATGACAATTAACCCTAGAAATTATCACTCTGAAAGTGGATTCAGCTTTGCCATTGAAAAGAGCCAGTCCAGCAAATTCTGTTAACTGTCAGTAATAAGTTGGATTTCTTATTTTTAGTTGTGTGTAAATTTAATTTTTTATTTTTATATATACACATATGTACATGTATTTTCTTAGGGAATGTGTATTTTCCTGTTAGATATTGGAAGTTAAAAGATTTGAAAAGATGAAAATGCAGCTTGACTGAGGAGTGAATTCAGGTTATTTTGTATAGGCTTTTAATTATTTCTGGTTTATAATTCTAATTATGTTTCTTTCAGCTTATATAACACACAATTTTAGGAATAACTGTATATAATACAGAATTTAGTATTAGTTTAGTCTTTCAGTAACATCAAAAGTAATAAAAATGACCAAGTAGAAAAGGTTATAATCACCTTTACTGCTGTTTGATCAGGGGATAGATGAACTATATCAGGTTGCATCTGTTAGGATTGTGCCTTGGCTTTGGCTACCAGAGGAAACATAAAACCCACAAAAATAAAGTTATTATCATAAACAAACAACTATCTCAGGGCTTCTGGTGTGCTCTAGTTCCTGTGTGTGCTTATTTGCTTTTAGATGTAAATTAACTCCTCTGGTTTCTGACTTACAAATTTGTATAGCACTCAATGGAAACAGAATTTTAGCTGTAACTTTTTTCCACACAAAATGAAAGATTGAAATTGGAGGTATTAGAAGGGGGAGAAAAAAATTAATGTTCCTTTCTTCAACTTAGACCACATTGCATAAAATAAATGTCAGACAGGATTTAAGTGCAAGTAGTCTTTAAAAAGACAAAATATTTTTACTGTTTGCTAGGTTGGGGTTGGGATTTTGTTGTTTTGATTTGCTTTATATGGAGTAGAACCACAGACTCAAAGGTGATGGCAAGGATCTTCCAAAAAAGATGCCTCAATTAGATTTTAATTTTATTTAAGACATAAGTAGGTGGCCTGATTTTCCATATTGCAGACCGAGCAATGGCAATCCAAAGCCCATGAGGACTGCAGGGTGCCTACCATTTTTAAAAATAATTTGTTTTGCTAATGATTTTTGTGGCTTTAAATCATATTATCTGGAACCTTAAAACAGTTCTCTCCTTCTGGTTACTGCCTCCAATGTCTAAACAAATGGCGGGAGCTGAGCAAGTAGATGCCTCTGCACTGGGAAGAGTAAAACTGATGATGTACAACTTCTGCCATGCACACAAAACAAAGCTCATTTTCTCAAATGCCTTTTCATTGCTGTTATTATTTGAAGCAAGGGTCACTAGCAAATTTTCAGGTGCAATTACAGTCTCTACTGATTGCATTGCATGTTGAACTTGCAGAATAATTTTCATTTGAACTTCTTGTTTTCAGTCCCTTGTAGGTTGCCAGAATGTTCACTTGGAGGTTAAAGATGCTCCCACTGCATACCTGCCTGGAAATCCCATTTGCTGGTTAGCAAAGTTTGAGCCATTTTCTAATATAGACTGAGATAAAACATACTTTCTGTCTTTTGCAAGAGAATATTTGTGGACTCCAACAGCTTGTTCGGCTGTAGGTAGAAACTTGAAATTTGGCATGGAAATAGCTCATGAAGGAGAAGTGCTGTTGCTTTTTCTAGAGAAAATTGCTTTTGGTTTGACTGAGCTTTGGGCCTTTGAGCAGTGACAAAAATTTTCTTTGCTGAACTTAAAGGGTGTGCAGCAGAGGAAAGACTCTGTGCATATGGTTAATTTAGCGAAAGTGCAGGGTATAGTGCAATAAGCTTCTGAAAATGGGTAGAAGCACCTGAGGCTGGTACTTTATAAGGTATGAGTGATACATAGAAAGAACTTTCAATTTTTAGGGTCTAAGCCAAAGGCTTCCTCCTTTCCTTAGCTCCTAGAGATCTCCTAACTGATGCTCCTAACACCAGCAGGTGTGTTTCCCTACACACACATAGTCATGTAGCTCAGCCCCAGAAAAACAAAAGAAGGAAAAGATGTTGTATGAATGTTTTTAACCTCTTTTGGAGTTGAAATGACATTACGGTTGCGATACAGAAAATACAGTAGGCCTGTCATGCTATATACACCATCACCCAGGTAGCAGGGTCTGTATCCAGTCTATTGATTGCCATGTCTGCTGCCTCAGTTTCTTCACTTCTAGATAATATCAATCGCACACTTAATTGTTTTAAGACCAGTCTTCAGGTACATTGTATATTTACAGTATCCTTCAAATTTGCTTTTTCCATACGTCTTTCCAAAGCCAACATATTTCACCCAGTCATTAAGCTTCATTTAAAAATTTTTATTTTATTTTTCTTTGTAGACTTCCCATAGGATCTCTACAGTCTTGTCTTCCCTAAAGCTCAAACTGCTTCTCTGGACTTGATGACACAGAACAGTGACATGTTCCTTCCACACAGCTGTTGTTGCCTGGGCCCACAGCAGCTCTCCTGAGCTCTGGCAGCTTCTGCCCCAGCTCCAGCTCCCCTGCACCTCCCTGCCTTTCTCACTGACTGAGCCCTGAGCTTCCTTTAGGTGCTGCTGTGTCACTTGGCTGTCACTGCACGAGTAGATCTTCAATTCCATCACCCACAAAAGAGATAAAATTGTTGAACCCAATATACAGTTAAAAGGCCAGCTCTGCGACAGGCCCAAGTGCTTTATATGGTGCAATTTTACTATCTAAAGCACTACCCAGTTATAAATCCTCTGACAGGTACTGATCAAGGCCCCTCCACAATGGGGTCAGATCCAATCTCCCCAAAACACCCATCCATCAACCCCAGCATGACTCACTGCCTGCAAACATGGCTACTGAGATTAGGCTGATGCTCAGGGGGCAGAGCAGTTTCTCACTTGTGTGCAGTGAGGTGAACAAAACCTCCATAAAGGACCTTTCTTCACCAGAGTTTCCTCACCAAAGGCTGCAGGTGGAGAACAGAGTGCCATACCAGGTGTACCTATTGTAGGAGGATATCATTGTGATTTTTGTATTTTCCTTGTCTTTCTTACAAAGCTGTTTTCTCCAGAAATGCTGCCAAATAGACACATCATTCACGCTTGCTCAGACCTGCCTGCTGGTCTGTCCTGCTTCATCAGAGCCAGTAATGCTCCTGACCCCGTTGGACTTGGTCCTTGTGGAGATTTCAGAGAAGGGATGCTTTTCTTCCTTAGGCCTCTAGCTGCCAGGCTTCCTCAGTACAGACTGACACAATATCAAAGCTAACTTATTCACTGCTAAATTAATTTTGTTGTTAATTTGGTAACTTAGGGCAAACTGTATGGAAAAAAATAATTAATATGTGTTTGTTGGCAAGAGTGGATGGGGCTGGGCAATGGAGATGCATTGATTATGACGGTAGGACATTCTCATTGTAAAACATTGGAAGAAGATATGCAATTGAACGTTGCAAAATTTTGCTAATATTATTTAAAATACAACATCCTTTGGAAATAATTAGATATTGGAATAGGTTGCCCAAGGTGGTGGTGGAATCACTGTCCCTGGAAGTGTTCAAGATGTGTCTGGATGTAGCACTGGGTGATGCAGGTAGGTGATTGTACTGTATGGTCTTGAAGGTCTCTTTCAACCTCAACGATTCTATGATTCTATAAATCATAGACATGTGAGGGCTGAGAGGAGGTAATTTTGTATCTCTTCACTTTTTCATGCTTCACTGGTAAGGGCTTAGCATTCTCCTAGCTGCCTGGTGTGCAGAAGACAGCATGGCACAAAATGGTAACGGGGTGGTGCCAGTTGAAATGGCAAGCTGCAACAGCTGGATCCTGGACCTTGAATCCAGTTCTAGCAAAGGGACGGGATGCCACTGTGAGCATTAAAAAAAAAAAAGAAAACAAGAAAAATTTCCAAGGGTAAAACATCTCCAATGTGCTGCAAGAAAGAAACCTAATTAAATCGCCCAAATAATTTTAGCCCCAGAGCTTGAAAATGTCAGTAAATAAATAATTGGTTATGCAAAGATTACTCTTTTCTGCTAATAGAACATAGGAGAGAAGAAGCAAAGCCACTAGGGGATCCTTCTTTGATCCATAGCAGGTAATAAAAACACAGACAATACCACCAAAATGAAAAAAAAAAAAAAA
>VZRW01002841.1:172046-247001 GCA_013398125.1 Aegotheles bennettii
AAAAAAAAAAAAGACGACATTTCCTTTCATAGCTGTCAGTTCTCTCCTTGCTTTGGAAGGGAGGAAGGCAGGTTATCACCCATGCATGCATGAAATTCAGCCTTGTTTGCAGTGTGATTGTATAAATGTTACTTTATTAAAAGCTAACTGCTATTCACTGACTTAAACAAAGGCAAGTTCAGGGATAGATATAAAATCAATATAACTCTTCAAGGGTTTCAGACAACATTTTGAAAGGCAAATATTTAGAGAGCAGCAAGTGATTTATTGATAGGATTGTTCTGCTGATCTGTTTGTTGCTGATTTGCTATACCTTGTCCATTAACATGACTGCAAAATGGGACTGAGAGCTCAGTATGATTCTGCTCTAGGACTTTTATTTCATCCTCTAAAAAAATTGAGAGCAATGCAGCTGAAAGTTTGTGTAAGAGAACTCCTAACTCCTAATGTGAAGACACAATGTGTTTTTACACAAAGCATGCAGTGCATTTCAGATGAATCTTTTAACCATGAACTGTGCTAAAAACCTTGACTTATTTTGGAACAATTAGGGGCGTACAAACCTCTAGCGGTGTGTGTAAGCAGAGGTAATGAAATGCTGGGTTACTGGCTATGCCTTTAACTGCTTCTTATTGTCTTTATATGGATTCTGATGAAATTATGTATGAATTCTGCAATATGAATATTAATAGTATTTTCCTTGTATTGCATAGACTGAAGTGAGCATAGTAGCCATGAAACAGAGTTCCAATATTTCCTCAATATTGCCCCATCTTACTACATCAGTGTTCGAGTTTATCTGGTTCTGAGAACCATCTAATAGGTGAATGTCATTCATCTCAGCGACATTAGTTTGATGTCAAATGTGACTTAGGCTTTGAGGTTGATGGGATGATAAGTAGCCCACCATTTCCCCCTGTGGGAGATAACGTCTGCACCAACCTGCCTTTTTACATTCAAAGGTCACGTCCAGTTGAGAGAGCAACATGTACAAATGGGATTTTAGGTACAAATTACCTTTTGCCCCTGGAAGTACAGAGGGGTTGTAACACAATAAATATGCAGGTTTTTCTTCATTCTTACCTGTTCCTATGACTATTCAAGCAATTTTAAAAAATATACACAGCTTTAGCTTAGATATACTTGTCTCTTTAATTAAATCCTTCCCCAAAAATGTCAGCTTTTCAAAGCACAAGTCAGTCAAAAGAAGAAAAAAACCCAGAAGCATAGACTGGACAAGTGTCTTTATATATATAGTCACTGTGATGAGCACGGTAGAAGAACTCCTATATGGTTTGAGGACAACAGATGGAAGCGCTTTAGAAAATTCTTTGCTGAAGAGCTTTTTAAGTGAATTTGATGAGATATATTTTTGCCCATAATTTATACTTAGTATTTTAGGTCTCTCATTTTACTAACTCCTCTAGAGATCTGAAAAAATCAACTAAAATATGAAAAGAGGCCATATAAATACATACTGATACAGTGCTGAAAATGCAATAGGAACAATTCTTACCACTTTCCAGTCTGTATTTCGAAAATATTATTTTTCAATTGTGGTACTTGATGCCTAGGCACCATATTTTGGACCTACATGAGTTTTAACAGCTGAGGCATCGTTTTGCTCTAGGAAATCTGGAGTTTATGGCAGTATCACTGCCAGACCTCTAACTGCTGTTACTGTGACACTTTATAGTCACACTAGTGACCACCACTCTTATGGGTGTAAATTCTACCTGCCCTGAGCTTTTATACCCAGGTTGAAGGCTGAGGGAGGCAGGAGGAAGAGGAGATGAGGCGGTACAATGTTTCATGACTGGCTTAAGGGATATTAAATTGACCTTAAATCCTTGCCAACCAGTTAGATGGATAGCGTACCGTTTCTAAAATTTGCAAGTCAAAGGGAGAGAGGCCTAAATTCTTTCCACTATGAAACCCCCGCAGTCCTCTGCCTTTCAGGCTGAAGCAAAAAGGAATGGAAAATTCCAAACTAACGAGCGCTTTTTTTTTTTTTCTGCAGTGCTGTGCTTAGAAAAATTGCACTCTTTTTTTTCTAAGGCAAAGAAGTAAAATTAAAGTTGTATGACTGTTATAAATATTACATGTTCAGGGTATCAAGAGTACCTGTAGTTCTCTGATTTCTGAGGGTGTTTTTGAATTAACCCTTTTATAGATACTGGGTGTTGGGGGGAAAGATAGCATTCATGCTTAGTCAAATTTTACACTGTCTATTAAGGAGAAAGTATCCTATCTTAAAGGTGCACTCATTGGGGTAATAATTTGCGGGTTTTGTAGGTACACTTGTTGCAGTCTGTTTTGTAGAACTGTACTATAGAGCATTGAGAGAAATAATGACTTGGCCAAGTTTGCCTGACAAGGCAGAGATGAAGCAAGAAACAGAATCATGTCTTCAGTCCAGATTCTGTGATGCTTCATAATTCCTTCAGTTTTACTAAATATAAGAAATTAGTCAATGTAGATATTGGCTCCATATTAAATACATACATATTCAGCAGCAGAAGGATTTGAGATTTAGGAAATGGTGAACTTTTACTGAATTTCTCAAAGGCTGAGACAAATATGCTGTCCTGTTTCATTGACATGGTTCTAAAGAACTTCTGACTGGTCCTTTGGGAAGAGTAATATAATATGGAAGGAAGTTGGAGCTGCCAAATTCCTTGGCTGAGACATCCTGAATCTGAAGGACCCATAAAAGCAGGAATGGAGCATGCAGAAAACCAAGCTCTCCTGCTGATATGGACAAGAAATGTGCACCGTGCAGCACACTGACATTCAGGCAGTAGATTTTACCTGGAATTCACTTTGTCATTAACTTCACTTCAGCTGACCACTGCTCTTGTAGGGGATGAGGTGCTCCCAGATATGTTTCTGTCACTGTTAAAGCTCATGTGTAGCTTTCTGCTGGGTCTTGTATAAACAGTAGAGAGACTGTGTCCTCATTTCACATATTCACATCTTCCTACATAAAATCTATCTGAAATTTAACCCATACTGTCCACATTACCATGCTTAAGAAGAACTTCCATCCTAAGTAAAAAATAGTGAAATAGTAAAAAATAAATGGTAAAAGCGATCCAAAGTAAAAAATACTGTCCAATTAATTGTATTTCTTCTTATGATACTGTGGATAATTTTTTAAAGCCATTTCACTTCTGCTTCTCTGTTGACTCTAGTGAATTAACTCATTGGATCAAACTTTTCCCTTTCATCATAGTACCACAAACAGACACCCTAGCCCCTCTCTGCCTGCCTCCAGACTTGATTTTGCAAGCTGCTCACAGCCAGTAATAATGATGTCCTTTCATTTTCTTCATAATCTTTAACTGTCTTTGGGCTGGTTGATGTACCCATAATTTAGGTAAATGCTACCCTTTTTAAATAAATAAACACATTAAGTACATTTTTAGGTATTAAAATAGAGAAGACATCCCTAACATAACTATTGTTCTGCACATTAGTGCTTCAGGAGTGGATCTTTTCTGTGTACAGCATTATAAAACTGTTTTGGGGGAAATGAATACCAGCGCTGAGATTCACTACTCTCTCTTTACTGCAGAAGGAATCAGTGATCTCTTAGAAAGTGTACCATTTTGAATAAACATAAATACCTTCCATAATTGTGTCACAGGCAAGAACAACATTTTGGGAAGATGGTAAATCTTGTATTTAATTTATGTGGCAGTTCTTAAAAATTCCCCAACATATCTATCTCTTTAAAGTATTCACTTGCTTCAAAGCTGTTTTTTGCCTCTGACCACTATCTGATGAGAAATTCACATGTGCTAAATATACCCCTGATAATAATCTTATTTTCAGTACTCCACTACAAATGCTGATGGCCTAAATGGGATTTGGGTCCTCAGTGTAGCTTCCCTGCCATTATTTTTCCAGTGGATTTCAGGAGAAAGAAATGGTTAGAATGCTAAGCAGTAAATATTGTTGTAATGTTGTTTACCAATAATTATGTCAATATAACAGTAATATAGCCCTAACAATATGTCAATATAACAATAACAGTATATATAAAAATAACAATGATGTTTGTCTCATAAAGCACTCTTAGTGAAGGAGATTGGGAGGAATGACTTGCTCACACATACAATACAGGTGTGAGTTGCGTAGTTCCACCTGTGTGGTAAATCTGGGGCAGAAAGGGCTGTTACAAAATTGTTGAGTTGTTCAACCAAACTTCAATTTGATTTTCAGGTCTCTGGGCTACTGCTTGAAATGCAGACCATGGCAAACCTCTCTGATCAGTACATGTGCAACGTTCTTATCTTGAAGTCAGTGAGACTATTGCAAAGCCACCTGAGAAGTAACAGGTGTTGGAATTAATGTTTCTTCTGGAACAGATCTAAATGCCACTTTCCTCTGATTATTTTGGCATGTTTAGGGCAAATGAGGTGTGCCTGTACAATTGTGTGCCATGTTTTGGTAGCTAGACCACAGCTTGATTAGAACTCTCCTGTTGTTTCTGTGTTAGTCCTTCAGCTGAAGAAGTAGAAATTTTAGTTCTTGCATCCAACACTTCCTGACTTAGCTCAGGTAGATGATAGACAGGGCTTAGGTACAACTAAACTGTTAGTAAGTGCTGAGTCTCTCTGCTATAATGCCCTGCAGAAAGAAGAGGGCATCCTGGTACACGGTGCTCTGTTGCCTTAGAAGTATTTATGTAGCCTACAGGTAGCAATGTCTGTGTTTTTATCTATCTCAGCCTGAGCTGGTCTGCACAGAAGGCAACAGCATCCTTGGTGTTCACCAGAGATTTCTGTGAGCTGAAACAAGACAGCTGTAATGAGATTCTGAAGGCTATTGATGCAAACCTTTCAGATTATCAGTGAAAGACTAAAACAGACAAAAAAACCCTCCAAACAACAACAAAATGACTAAACACAAAACCCCAAGATTTTTAAGAATCTGGGCATAATTGTTTGAAAAAGGTAGAGGGGAATAAATGTGAGTATTATACTAACAGTGGTTTTATTCCTGCATTGTTTTTCTGATTAAGGCAGTCTGGCAGAGTGGGATTATTTTTGAGAGTGAGAGCACTGGGGAAGATCTTGGCCAGTGCCTGAAGAATACAAGACACTGTTTTTATGAGCACCAAAAATGTTAGGAATGGATTTAATGAACTTACTTTTCTAGAAAACAAGTTAGTTCTCATATGTTTAACTAACATGGCCAGAACTAACTGCCTATAAGTGATAGACCACTCTCCAAAATAGTATGAGCTTTAATGAATATATTTTAAAATTTTGTAACTTGATTTCAAATGTTTTGGGTGTGTGCTGGTTCAGTTTTGGTTTTCTTCTGAAACCACTAGGTCTGTAAGGATTTTCTTTTTATCACATGCAGGCTGATTCCTATTCCAGGATGTGCTATTTAAGAAAGTTATCAACTATCATTAGGCTTTCAGTAAAATTATCAACTAATTGTTTATGGTAGACTGCATTCTTTGGGGCACTATCAATGAGCCACAGAGATGCTCTTACCCACAGGCCACCACTCCTGAATTCCCATGAAATGATACTGTCATGCAGAGCAGGAATTTTACTAGGAATCTGAAATAGCAAAACTGTATTTGCTGCATATGTATCAGAGGTTGGTGGAGAAAATTAAAAATCAAAACACCTAAAGTCTTAGTTTGATTTAATTTAATTTCATTTAATTTAATTAAGATTTGTGCTCAGACCTAAGCTTTTGTAACTGAGGCTTAGTAATGATAATGTCTGTAGGATCTTTTTCTACCAGGATTAATTTTGAGGTTTGTGAGCATCTGTGAGGATGTCCACTTTTGCATGCTTGTTCATGTGTGAAGTTAGGGTGGTATTTGCAAATTCCTATCCATCAAAATGATTCTAACAGTAGCAGAAGTTACATAATAAACAGCTTTATCTGAATATTTAGTGCTGAAATTAAATAATAATTCCAATTATATATTATAGTTATTTTACTTAATTACTTATTATGTCAGAATATAGAGGTAGATAAATGAGTCTTTTTGGAAACGTTTTGAATAAATGCATAATTTTAGTGAACAGGTGAATATTTTCTTCCTTCTGCTATCAACTGACAGAAAACTACAATGCAATTGCATGGAATTCTGCATTATAGAAACATATTTTGTTTAGTAAATCTTATCTTTTGTATACATTAGGTGAATCAAATGACATTTGTCTTTGGTTTCTTTATGGTACATTCTACTACCTCACATGAAGGTTTCTCACAATTTAACAATAAATGTTTCAGCACATATTATAAGAAATTAATATGTAGCCTAAACTAATGCCAGATTTTCTTCATCTTGCAAATGCTTCCATGTTTAAATGGAATTTGGTTATTTATAGAAATAATTTCTGATTATCTGGCTGATTCATGGACAGACAAAAATCACTTTGTCAATTCTTGGGGGTAAATTTAGCTTCCTAGTGTGGTGTGAACCTTCAAATATGATAGGGTCGTAATACTCGTGCTTCATTTACTAGCTCAGTTTAGAGAGTGTGAGGATTGTCATCCTTAGGTAGGGGAAAATGGACATGGACTTAATGCACTTTTAAACCAAAAATTAATCAGTCAAGTGAATCATAGAAATATTTAGGTTGCTAGGGTAGTCTGAAGGATATCTGGTCCAAACTTTCTCTTTTGTTAGCAGGGCTAACATAAAAGCTAGGAGGTATTCTGAAAGATGTCACTGGATTTGACCAGTGACAAAATAACCTATTCATTATTAATTTATTTTAATAAATTGTTTTATTTAATTTTCCTTTAGAAAGGAAAATAAGCAACAGTTCTTCCAGAAATGAAATAGTGGGTCTTTGAAGCACAGGTTTCTGTATTTTATAACACAGTGTGGCTTGTCTCAGCATTAGCTCAGTGAAGTCCCATCATTTTGTAGGTGTAATTTGCTAGACTAGTGGTATGATTAATACTTCATCTCGGTACACATGCTAAAAGATCTAGAAGGATAACAAACCATTCCTTTGCATTTCACAGATAAATAATCTGAAAAGCTGCAGGAGAGCTCTCCAGGCAGAGACAGGAATCGAGATGATAGATCCAACTTTGTTCCGGTTTGGAAAGACCATGTTCTTTCTGTTTGGCTGTCCTGCCCATACATACAAAACCACACACTTCTCTGATAGCTAGAAATAAAATCTCAGATTTCCATTTTCTTCACCACTGTCTAGTTACTGTAATAGCAGGTAATCAGTCATTTTCCCATCTAGCTCTTGGTTCATATAGAAGCTGTATAATTAGTTTGGGCATTAGAAGTCCATGGTCAGAAATTGAGAGTGCATGTAAGAAACAAGATGACCAAGTTTTCGACAGGACATGACAGGGTTGAAAAAGAAACCAAACTGAGTTTATTGGTTTGACAACAAGAACAAATCTTCTGCAATGAACACCAACGTTTTGCAGTAAAGTTTTATCTTAATCTTTCAATTGAAATCACAGGATTGAATAAGAATATTTTACCTTTCAGCCACTTCTCAGACATGGATTTTTGTGCATTTCTCCTCAGTGTCATTGTAGATGGAAAGCTGTGAAATCAGTTACTGATTTCTTTTGGCCCCAGTGGTCGCTTTACATTGTTTTATGTTGGTTAACTTTTACAGAGCAACCCAAAAAAAAGCAAGTGATACAGAGCGTCCATGGTGGTGATCTAAGAACACACAAATTATGGATCTCAGGGTCTTTGGGGCCTGGGACCAGTTGTGTTAACTATACACTGACTGCTTCTCCTCCTCTTCTGCCTCTGATGGTGCCGCACTTTTCTGTAGAACTGAACTCCAGTTCATTGCCATCAGATCTTCGAAAACACTGGACTGAGTCTTCCCCCTCCCTGAATATTGAAGGCGAATGAGAGCATAATATGGACAACAGGCAGCTGACACCTTGCCCACCTTGCATGCAAAAAGTCAAAAACATATATAAATCATGTGGAATGTTTTATTACTATTGATAGATACACCCCCTCTTCTTTCCTCTCCACAAAAAAGAACTTCAGGCTTCACTGAACCTCTAGAGGATTCACTGTCTGAAAAAGGAGGAAAGCACAGACAACAGAAAAAGAACTCAAACAGAGGAGAGGAAAAAACAAACTGGAGATGTTCCTAAAGCAATGTATAAGCCCTTCCAAAATGTCACAAGGTTGTTCACATAAAGCAGCTCTAGCTCTATGTTTCGGCACTCTTCACCCAATGTTTATGTGAGAGAGAGCAAGAGACTCTAGTGAGACTGGTCATTTTTCATTCTTTGGTCATTCCCTATCTAGTGTTTGGAATATGCATCTGCCTCTTTCCATACTTAAGACACTTGATAATGCCTTTCATCTACCTCACCAGAGACTTGGGAAGGAGGAGTCTTTCTTTCCCTCCACGAACCCAATCTCAGCTGGGAACACCTCTCCTTCTCTATTTGTGTCTCTTTGTTCATCTTCATGTCTACATATCTTCGAGCATGTTTTTAAGGCCAGGAAGCTCAGCAAGGCAAGAATCATGTCTGCACTTGTACCCATGTTTTAAAGGAATTATAGCTCAGAATGATTTACAGATATTTTCTAAAAGGCAGTATTTTGAGGAATGCACGGTCTTTTTTTTTTTTTTAAGAACAAGCCAAGAGTTGTAGTAATTACTTTCAGTCAGCATAACCCTCAGTGTTCATTGCTGTCACAGAATAGAAAAATATTTCTTCTTTGTATTTCTGGATGCAATATTTTCCACTTTTAACTGCAGTACAAAAGGACAATGATTTTATTCTCCACCCCCAGAAGAGTGAGAGATGAATGTTTAATTAGAGCCAGAATTTGTAATGTTCACAGAACAATTTTTTCCCCATAAGTGTCTCTGCTGATATGGATACCGTTTGTAGCTCATCTCCATACGTCCTTACTATCTGCTAACAACAGAGCCCTGCTGCAATCGCTGCATAAGCAGTTTTTGCTTTTTTAATAAGGAGAAAGGAAGTCTTGTGGTTCATCCCAGTGGTGCAGTTTAAGAGAGAAACAAGAAATGAGGCAAACAAGGGCAAAGACAAGATTCTTTTAACCCTCTGATTGCTTTTGCCACATTGTTTAATTTACATTGGTGACAGAAATTTTGGTGGAGTGTGCCTTGTGCAACTCATTCCTCCTCGCTGCCCAGAAATATCAACTGGATGCTGTCAAATTGCATTTACCTGGCCATTTTTTCTTGCAGTATTTGTCATAGTTCATTATCTGTTTTTACTGTTGGCTCCCTCAAATTGCAAAGGCACATCAAAAAGAAGGAGGAGAAAGAGCAAACTGTCCAAATGGGATCTGCTCAGCAGGTCCTGGTGAGAGGAAACCTGCTGAAGCAAGAAAGAGAAGTTTGAGGGGGAGAAGGGGAGAATGAAGACCAGGACACCAACAGCCTCCTGTTTTAAACCTTCTGTAGAAATCAGCAATTGTTTTCTGTAACTTTTGCCCATTTAAAGCAATTACAATGGAAATATTCTCATTGTTTGTAAAGGAGCTCTTGTGCATGAAGTGCTTTTCCATAGTCTCCTGAATCTTTCAGAAATGAGTGGGACTCTCAGGGCTGTTTTGAAGGTGTGTTTGCCTGGCAGACACTGCATTGACCTGCACATTTTATATCCTAATAGCAAATTTAATTGCTATTCTCTGATTCCAATGAAAAGCCTTACGGAAAGGCAGTGCAATGTTGCCAGGCATAAAATCCAAACCCCCACAGAGGGGTGGGATATAGGAAAAGATGTGATGTTCATGTTAGCCACTAATTCCAGTAAAAATGAACTATTGAAGAGGGAGGAGTTTGTGATTGCAAACATATTGCTGGAGTGGAGCTGCTGTACTATCTCTCTCATTTATGGCACAGTGAAATGTAGGAATGATAATAGCTCGAGTTTGTATAGCACCTTCATCACAAAGGATCCAGAGGTGATTTACAAACTTAAACTGTTACATAGATGACACTTATAAAACAAAACACAACTGCTGTCTTCCAGGTAATGGTCTGAAACACTACAGATTGCATTAGTGCTACTGAAATGATTTGGGTTGTTATTGGAGAATAGGTAGGATTTTTTATTTTTATAGAATAAAAACTGGATCACAGTGGCTACCTCATGAGAGAGCTGTGACAGATGATTAAATGTGCCCAGAAGAGCAGCACAGCGCAGGAACCAGCACATCTGGGGAAAGAAAGTCTCTCTTGACACAGGAACTTTAGAAGTGGTTCAGTGAAAGCAGTAGCAACACCATCCCATGGAAAAATCTGTGCATAAGGGCTCCTGGTCTCTATGGAGTGGTACGGGCCTTTCAAGAAGCCTGGACTTTTAAATTTCCTGCAAAAGTATGTCCAGCAGCTTGATGCCCCAAAGCATTGCAGGAGGAAAACAGACCTGCACTCCAGGGTCCCTGGGAGGAGCAGCCTCTGCTGAATCTGCAGTCTCATTTGTGCAGCCTTTAGGTTCCCTTCCAGGTTTCCAAAACAGATGCTGGTGCTGCCTGTGATGTTTAAATTTGATTTATGGGAATATATACCGAGGGTGTTCTGTATGAGAAGTTAATATAGGTGGATCTGACACCTGTAGGAGCTATCATATATTTTGCCACTCATTACCACTCAGATTATGATTGCTGAAGTGGTCTGTGCTGGCCCAGCTAGAAGAAGGCAGGTAGGAGCAACTCCTGTACAAACTGCAGCTCTTTCATCTGTCTCCCATGATGGGAAGTATTATCCCGAGCGCCCATTACTGCCAGTTACAGGTGAAGTTACAGCACAACTCCAGCACGAGTGTATGTAGTGACACTGGCTATAAACTGAGCTGAAACACTTAAACATTTTCTCTGCAGAAAGAAGTCGGTGTCGTGGGTAAAGCTGAATATCAGACATCATTTGATGAATATCAGACTGAAAGTAGATGTGAGTGAAAAGGGGTTCAAATGACTACTAATTCTTGCCTATGAATTTCATACTAATCATGAGGAGGTGGTGCTGACACCTTGTGCAAACCATGCTTCCACACTGTGCCTCCGTTCCTGCACAATTATCACCACACAGTATTAAATGGAGGTTGCTTTCATCAGTGCCTTCAACAAGACTTGCATTTCACAGTCTGTAAGAATTGTATAAAATACCTTCTGAATACAGCTAGTGTGAAGTGGTTGGAAATAAATAATGTGTACTTTTTGTTTCATCAACAGGTTTAGTCTGACTAGGTTTTGAGGGGCTGTATTCTTTTTTATTTTTGTTTTCTTGTTATTCTGATGCATTGTGGACCCATCTACTCTATGCAGCTTATTTTGACCTAAAAAACCAAAGTTCCAAATGTAATGTATTCTAAGCACTTACAATTGAGGGAATGTGTCTTGCTGGTTATATGGAATACTAACAAAGTAGGTATTAAAAAAATGTAAAAAAATTCAAGTGAAAGATGTGAGATCAGCTTGATGCTAAGCAGAGTGTTGGCAAATCTCTGTGTGGTTTTGTAGCTATGTGACTTCTGTGAAATTTATACTCTGGAAAATGCAAGACTTAAAACTTTGCATAGCAATCTGAAAATATTTGTGTCTGTCCTGTGCTTGTTCGAGTACAATGTGAAAGGTAATTATAAATGCAACTACAGTAATACAAATTGATCTACATAATGGGATTTGTAGATTAAAGCCTAATTAGGGCAAATAGCTCATGAAAGCCTCATCCAAAGTGCAGCTACTCTCCCCAAAAATGCACCATAGAGCAACTTGTAACAGTAGACTAAGTATCAAAAAGAGCATTAGTCCTGAATTTATATCATCTTGGTTCTGTTAAAACTGGAGTAAAGAACCACTGAAGGAGATGAATGCTGTAGGAATGTTTTTTTTTTTGGTGAGAAATGGGGAATATAAAAAGTTCTTTACAAATGCCAGTACAAAACTCAAAGTTATTCTTAATTCTTCCCCAAGAGATCAAATACTCTGCCCTAGACAGGTTGCTTTTTGAGCTAGCTAGAATATCAGGAGACCATGCTTCTATTCCGTTTTGCTTTAGCTTGTAGTCTTATGTATTCTATTATTATTATTATTATTCATGTTTTAATAGGTATCTTTCTTCTATATGAGATATAAGTTGATAAGACAAAATAGGACAATAATATTCACAATTTATTAATTCTGGATCAGTACACCAGTTCAACAGAGAGATGCTTAAATTTAATCCTGTGGATGATTACTTTGCTAAAGTGTGATCTTACTGTTCTTCAGTTTTTGTTCACTACTTCAATAACACTGTTGTTGATGTAAATGGTCATTCTTCCTCAGAAAGAATTCACTAGAACAAAAAGGAAATTTGAAGGTATGACCCAATCTGTAGGGGATTGGATATGCTTGCACCAGAAATGCCAGCACAGAAAGCAGCTCTTACACCGAGGATGGTAACAGCGTACAGCTCTGTCTGGCTGAAATTACAAGGGAAGGTTACAAAGGTATAATGTGACAACCCAAATTAGATTTTGGCAAACTGGACAAAACTAGCACCTTACCCTCAATGTTTTTTACAAGATTCCCCATGTCCTCAGTGGCCGGGACCTTAGATTTATTTCTTGTAACAAGACTGGCGTGTCCAGGGGCAATACATGTGAATTAGAAGAAGGAAATAGGGAGGAAAAAAAGTTAAAAACAAACAAAGAAAAACAACAAACCACACAACCCAAAATTTAAAAAAGCAAAACGTAGAAGCAGTTTTATTTATCTGAGGAGAGGATAAAAGTCTGTGCCTAGAAAACTAAATCAGATTCTGTGCGTAGATCTGAGAAGTGTTCTGCTGTTTTATGAAAATTCAGTGTTGATGAAAGAGAGGGAATCAAGCACTTAGCTTCCTTGAATGAATGCTAAACTGTATGTTTTATTAGAGTTTCTAGGACTTTTCAGGTGTATGAATGTCATCCCTCTCAGCTAAGCTTGCTGGGACTCTGGGGAGCGAAGGTCCTGCACAGGACTGTGTGCTGCTGTGGCTGAGGGTGCCCTGGTGAGCTTCTGCTGCTGTAGTGCTTCAGCACAACCATTTCTTTTCAACAGGTGTCTCAGCAGAGAGTGCTGATTTAGAGCAAAAAAGTATTTGTTGATATCTGGTTTGCTGATGGCCAGTTGCTGTGGGAAGGCAGGGCCCCTTGGAGGTTGCGCGCTGGGCTGTGCTGTTACCTGCTTGTGCTTAGTTAGCAGCAGATTGAGGCAGAGCTCAGAGAAAGCTCAGCCTTTGCCGGGAGTGGTACTGGGGGAAAAGAAGCTGTTCACTGATGCAGAAAGCCCCTTCTTGTGTGAAGTCCCCCGGCTCATTCAGGCGTGTTTCCTGAGCTGACTGTAGGCTGTTCTGTGGCAGTCAGGGTGCCACGTGGCTCTGCATCGCCTGGCTGCAGGTCCCAGCAACAGCATGTCCACGGGGAGCATGGCCCAGGGGACACAGCCTCCCTCCATGTGGCTTTGCTGGAGCTCAGCACTCCTCTGATCACCACCACTTCTGGCACCATGGTCAACACCCACTCCCGGCAGCGCTGAGCAGCATGATCCTGCTGCTTTTCAGCCACGCCACACGCCTGTGTCGCCATGATAGCGGATCCACTTATGTGGGTGCCCCCTGTCCCCTCACTTGGATGAAGCAGGGATTAGAGTATGAGCATGTTTCTTCTTCCTTTCTCTCTGCCTGGTTGTACAACCCGCTACTGGGAACAGGCAGCGGCTGCCAAATTGCATCCTACATCTGTTCATTTCCAAACACGCCTTTGTTAGGTGCAAACGAAGGCCTCATTATTGGCTGTAAGTACGTAGTCACTTAAGAAAATAAGCCAATAAGTAAACATCTGAGTGAACAAATTGGTGATTTGCATCTACTTGTTCCCTGAATGCATTCACAAGTGGTGAGAAAAGAAGCCAGTGTCTCCAAATACATCCACATAGCATTTCCCCACAATATATTTTTTCAAGTGGACTGTCTGGCTTTTGCAGCCAACTAGTGTGCAACAAAGTCTGGAGAGAAGAGAGATAAATATATTGGATTTAGTAATATGGAGGACTGTGGTAAAGGTACAAAAATTACTTTCCTTCTGGAATACGTCAGACACAAAGTTGACCATAGGGAGAACTTTTTAAGCCTGAAGAAAAGCAGCTCATTAAATTTAGGTCTGCAAGGTGAACTTCTGCTTCTTATAACAGTAAATCTTTGGGCTTTCCATTCCTACAAGCTTTCAATTTTTCTGTTTGGTAGATTGACGTTTAGGTTCAGGAACAGTACAGAATTAGAGGTGAATAAATTGTTAGAGAAACTCTAAAGTCATATTGACTTAAGTGATGAGATCATGCCAAGAAAGTTACTACAAGCAGCTCTAGGGTGATCAACTACAGGCAGCTGATCAACTGATTTGTTCGCCTCTGTTTATTCTAAGCAAAAACATATGTCTAAGGAGGCTTTAAAATCAGAACAAAAAGCTAAACCCCCCAAGTTTCCTTTAAAGCCTTGTTGTCTTCACTCCCTTTGCTATGTATTTTTCATATAGAGATAAAACAGTATGAAGACATGAACACACAGCATAAATGCCTTTTAAAGTATCTTTTTCAATTCTGCATTGACATTTATTTAAAAATAACCTTAGATTCCAAGTTATGTGGTCCCACATCAGTGGGGCAGAATGTGGCCATATGTTTCTGCTTGCCTTGGTCACTGCTGATATCCCTCACCCACTTTGGTTATGCTAGATGCCACTGCCTGTGGTTTTATTATAAATGATTTTCTGCAATTTATGCTTGCCTGTAAGATTGTACAAAGATAACTTGACAGCCTAAGTTCTAAAGTGAGTTTAGGCTTTTTTTTGAGCTGCAGATGCACTTTGCCCATACAGGTGCACGATCTTATGTTAAAAAGATGATTGTTTTTTTGTTAGTCCTCTCCTTTGTGGAATCCAGTCTCACCCTGACATACAGGTTTGCTGAGAGTCTGTGTTATAAAGAAACAGGATCCAGTTTTCATTCTTAAAAAAACCTCTCAGAAATGGAACAAAACAAAAAGTCCAGACCAACATGCATGACACACAAGCATACTAGGAACACTTAGAAATGTCTCCTATTTCTAGACTATAACCTTTCCCAGAAGTTAATAAACATGCAACATCTACAATAAATCTGTGCTCTGGACTGATTCAGTGTGGACTTCAATACAGTTAGCCATCCATCAGTATGAACTATAAAGCATTTACACCAAGGCACTGAAGAAGCTTTTAAATATTGTATTTTTAATATATTTAATAGGGACTTATAAGTTTAGTTGTGACTGACAGATAATGCACATCTCACACGCAAACATACAGCTCTGAGGATTGGCTGTGTAAATTAAACTCATTTGTGTAACTGTGTTTTTGCATGCATCTGCCTGTTTCTCTGATGGATGGAGCTATTACCACATCACCAATGAAAACCCCCACACATGAGAGAATTCACATCTCTGTTCATTCAGCTGCCTATGGCCAGAGCCCTTTCTTTTTTAGAATCCTATGCATGTGTCTGGCTTTATTTATGCCTTTAGTCACATAAGAATTTAAAGGCTACCTTCTCTTCTGCTTCTATATGTAAGCATAGAGAAATTCAGCCATATGTACATATGCTATTCCCTCCAAATTCATATTTTCTTCTTAGATGTTGAAGTCATTAGGTGTTAGTTTACCACAATGTTGAGAGATGTTGTGTGCACCAAAATTCATTACCACAACTCTTTGCCACTGCAAAACCATAAAGGGATCCTTGACAAAGCAGGAACTGGGTTCTGGGAGTAGAAGAGGTTGGAATGAACCAAGAGAGCTGATTATCTGAAAAGCATTTTTTGCATATGCAACTAGTGAGCATGAACTTGTTACATCTGTGAATAGAAATTAAGACACCGGCCAATAATGTCTATATTTAATACTTTGAAAACCCTGCCTTTTTACCAAAGATGACATATCTCCTGCCATAAATTATGGCAATATTATATTTAAAATCAGAATTGTAAATCTTTAGTATTATTGAAAGAGATTGTATTGGTTCATCCAAATGCCAATGTAAAAATGTGAAAAAAGTTCAGCATGATAGAAGGCATGTAGAATCATCTTTAAAAAAGTAAATACAAGTAAATATAGAAATAATGGGAAAATGTGAAAGTAGAAGCAGTGAATTTAAATTGCAGGTTAAAAATGCAAGCAGTGGATAAAAGAAGGTAAAAAATCAATGAGATATAAATAGATATAGAATTAAAATAGTAAGAAAGATTTTAAAGGATATTAGTAATACAGATCACCTTAATCCAAGTATAAGTCCATTTCAATATGTAGAATGTAAAATCAAACAATACAGAAAAGTTAGAAATGTTCAATTAATAATTCTGTTCAATGTTTGAAGAGGGGTGGATGATATGGTGGAGGAAATGAGAAGTTTACCATCTGCAGTGAAAGAGAATATGAAACAGTATCTTTTATAATTAAATGCTATAGAAGCAGAAGGCCCTGAGAACATACAATTAAAAGTCTTAAAGGAATTATCTAAGGAGCAGAAATTGCTGAATCACTTTAGGATGAAACATAACTTTAGGACTGGATGTGGATAGTTACCCATGGAAGACAGACGTGTTGATCACAAACAAAAGCATATAAGGATTTGGTGGGTAAAAGTTGAACTTAGACTCAGCCTTGAAAGAGACAGATATTCCTTGTATTAAGGTAATTTAGCATGGGAGCAGCTCACCAGGGAAGGTGGCAGACTCATCAGTTGGAGACTAAAATGAAATGAGATAACTCTTGAAAGAGCTGCATCTCAGGAAACTTCTGTCCTGTGTATAGACGAGTTCAGACTAGATGATCAGAGCAGTCCCTTTTGGCCACAGAGTGTATAAATTATAAATTAAATTCAAACTAATTTAGAAAATTATGTTTCAATCCAAACTAGAAACTAATTTACTGTCTCCTGCATTAGGCTCTTCCCCCTAATGATGTCTCCATTGTAGCTGCCATTGATTTTATTAATTAATGGCACATGTTTCTAATGTGGTCTGTTTTGTGGCCTGCTAGTACTTGGGTTCCCTTTGTGTTGCTGCTGCATATGCACATATAATGAATGATATGTAAAAAAAGGCTGTAAAAGAACTTGCACTCAAAAGCTAATGTGAGAGACAACAGGTGGGCACAACAGCCACATTGAAGGGGGCTGAGGGATGATTCAATACCAGGTAGAACTGAAGTGTTCCTATTGAATATAATAAGGATGCCATCTGTCCAGACATGCCTGAATTTACTGTGGGGGCTTTTCATCGACACTGGCTGCTCTAGTAAAAGGCTCAGAAGTAGCATTAAATATGACAAGGAGAAAATTTTATGTAATTGTCAAAGAATCAGACTCAACAGCAGAAGGTACCACAATCCTGTGAATACAAAAGAACACATGTAAAAAATCCAGGCCTACATACATATGCATATTTTCCATGTCCTTATTTTAGAGGCTGTTGAATGTAAGGATGTTGGCATCCTTAGAGAAGCTGAAACGAGTCATTAAAGTTGCTCCTTGAAAACCCTACCTAGAATTATATACTTCTATTCTGTAACAGATAATTCCAAAAATATCTGAGCAGTAATGGGTGTTTTATCATCAGCTCCAAGAAAAGATAGGGTACCTCTCCCACCATTTAAAATAAGTTCGGAGCGGGTATGCAGTGAGAATGGTTGCTTGTACCAAGCGACCTTTTAGATTGAGAAGACTCGTACTGCTTCCTTGCCCATCAATTGGAAGGACAGAGTGTATCTAAACCCTGTGAAAGATAGCCTGCTTTCAAATTTTCGGTGGCATCCTGCATTTTACTGGGTACTTTAAACATGTTCAGACACTGTTCTGCAAGAGTCTGGTTAATTATTTGTGAAGGATAAAGACAATGAAAGACAAAATGAGCCAGAGAAGCATCCCTCAAAACAACTTGTAATACTTGGAATATAGTGGTTTTCTATCTATCTATGTATCTATCTATGTATCTATCTATCTATCTATCTATCCATCCATCCATCCATCCATCCATCCATCCACATAGTTCAACTGGTTATGCTAAATAACTTACAATTATTCCAGTATTTCTGGGAAAGCATTTATGATGGACTGGGAAAAACAATCTTAGACTATGTGCAGTGGTAAGCATGTTGATACCTGTGTCTACAGATGTAAGTGGGATAAGTGTATAAAAGATGATAGCGAGCTTCAAACCTTTATGTGTCATCTCTATCTTAGGTGGCATTTAGCATGCACTGTATATGGTACTCTTATCTGTAGCTCTTCCTGGAGCTTGTTAAGAAGCAGAGGCAGTGATTTGCTAATAAGCTCATATATACAGGTACTGTGCAGAAGTACACCATACAAACTGAAATGTGGATCATTTGGTAAGTATAATTTGTCAGTGATTTCAGTAGGCAGCAGTTCAGGCCAATACCATGCATCATCATTCCTGTTTAAAGTCCCAGCAATCACTTCTGAAGAGTTTTACAAACAGCAGCAGAAAATCTGTATTTCCCAGCAACTAAGGTCATGACGTATTGTGGCTGTCTGAGGGAGAGCAGAGGTCTTCATGGTGCAGTAAGGCAAGACAGGCACCAACAGGGATTTTCCCTGCACAGAAACACCAAGTCTGGGCCAACAGTGTATTTTTTTTCAGTGGCTGCATAAGTCAGTTTGTGTTAACATCATGGCTCATGGTCCTTGGCACAGGAAGAAGGATTAAAAAAAAAGATTTTTCATACATTTCTCTGGGCCTCTTGGTTTTTGCATTATCATCTGTATACCCACCTGCCGCTCTGGGTGTCTAGTTATCAGTCGTAGTGTGGCATTCCTAGAATTCTGTGTGTGTTTATCATTTGAGCTGCTTTTTCCGTCTGTTGTTTTTCTGTAGAAATGTAATGAATGTGTAGTGCAAGCTGAGTTGTTTCTAAAATCCTCATAATTTAGAATTCAGGTGCATTAAGAGAAATTGGTCATCCTATCCATTGCCAAGTCAGTTACTTATCTGGAGTAGTTTTAATTTTCCTAAAAATTAAACAGTTGCAATCCCAATACAAATGTTATATAGTTTTATTATATCGTTACTTATGAAAACAGAACTATTGATTGAGGAACTTCAGTGACTGCAGATCGCTTCTTTTGTTTCTTACTGTGTTTGGCCTCGCTGTCTCAATTCGTAGACAGCAACTCTTTTTCTTCTTCTGTACAAAGCACATTTCATATTGTACTACTGAAATGTACAGCTGTGTTTAGTAGCTCCATCTTCACACATTTAAGAATAGTCGTGCCTGATTTTTTTGAGATTGTGCCAATATTCCAAATGGCTTCTCTTTTGTTTTTGAGAAGTTAAAGCTTAATTTTGGCATTTATCAGTTCTGAAGTTATGTTTGGTTTCAACAGCTTTTTTTCTGAGATTCATCATCTGAAATAACCCACAGTAATTACAAGAATTTGTCAGGATATTGCCGATCACCCCTGCATGTGTTTTTTTGAGAGAGGCATGGGGCAAGGAAGCCAGGGAGCACGTATGTGTGTGCGAGCCCTGCCTGGGGAGCGCTCCCCAGCTGCTGCCCGTGCCGTGTGGTGTCAGCAGCGATCCACCTTGACGGCTCCCTGATCTTCAATCAGTCTTTATGTCCCCTAGTCGCTTGTTGTTCAAGCTGTGTGTCACAGCCAGTCACAACAGTTACTTCAAGCAAATTTTCACACTCTTTGGCTCAAACTGCTGGCAGCATTCCTAAAGACTCTGAGGAAATAATTCCACAAAGTGGCATAAATTAATGTGACTAATTAACATGATGTTAATTATTTGTAAATTGTATGTTTGGATACACATTACTTGAGAGGCATATGTTACATTCAATGTTTACTGAAACAAGTGACTGCTAATCGCATCTCCTGAGTGTTCCTTTCACAACAGTCAGCAAACAGAGGCTTCTCTAAAAATAAAAATGGTGTCCCAAGGGAATGCATGAACTATAGCGTACAGTGAAATGAGGAACGGGAGTAGAGAGTTACCTTCGTGCTGGCCTGAGAAATGCATCGGAATGAGTTCCGTAGGTAGTAACTACTTTCACGTGGCATATAAGTCAGGATGTATGTAGTATATTAGCAGAATGTGTTTAAATGATCCTTTTACAAGCCTGTGAAAAAAATAAATGGAGCTCAGGTAATTAAAAGTTGCACACAAGGACAAGACCTCAATTTAATGGTGAAAAAGCAACAACAAGATGGTTGTTTGCTAACTTTCGAGTTTCTGATAGGATGCTGAAAGGGTCTACCTGCATCATTAGCAGTGGATGCACGGCCCTTCAGTGGTAAGTGTAAGGAGAGCATAAATATGACATGCTCAGTAACCTGCGACTTTCTCAGCACGAGAGCCTCATACAGGGGGTTACAAACTCTCTACAGGCACCTGCTCCAACCGCACCTGGTAACAGACTAAGATACATGTTATACACAGGTCCTTGCATGCTCAGGAGTGCATTGACAGATCATGCTGGTGCCCATTGTTGCACCCTGCCTTTCTGAACAAGGAGTTTAGTTTTGGGTGCCAGTACTAAAGGGATATAACAGAGAAATGCAATAAATACGCCATCACGACATATAATCCCTTTATTAAAGTGGTCAAGCTCCATTATTTAGAGGTT
Organism: Aegotheles bennettii; assembly: GCA_013398125.1. Classification (NCBI taxonomy): domain Eukaryota; kingdom Metazoa; phylum Chordata; class Aves; order Caprimulgiformes; family Aegothelidae; genus Aegotheles; species Aegotheles bennettii. The sequence continues at coordinate 192,729 of VZRW01002841.1, forward strand.
TTTTTTCTCATTATTGCTACTGGAAAGTTATTTTAGAGTACAAGGTGGTAATGCTTAGAAACTCTTTTGTAATTTCTAGATTACATTTCTCTGTGATTGCTTAGAGCTATTTTTTTGTCACATCAACATTCTCTTTTAGATTAAGTAGTTCTTTTATCTCTCCCATGTTCCCCCCCCCAGTTTCATTTACATCACATCTTTCAGAGTGCAGGTCCATGGAAGCTTAATTACTTTAAATGCTGGGTTATTTTCCTGCCACAGCAGCTCCCTAGGCTCACTCACCACCTGACTGCACATGTGCTAGTGGTGGTGCAAGGGAGAGGGAGGGACCATGTGGCTGGAACAGAAAGACAGAGAGAGAAATAAAGATATATAGAAAAAAGGACAGGCATATGGTAGCTGTGAATTACATCAGTTTAAGCTGTCATGGTGCAACACCTTCAGGCTTCATTTTCTGTACTTAAAACATTAGCTCTTATTTAAACTCTTCTCATGAAATCAGCTCTCTGAAATCTTCTCATCAAACCCTTCTCTTCATCTGTTCTAGTGGGAGTTTTTGTGTCGTGAAGAGCTGTGACACTTTTTGGTTGCTTTGAGTTGTGTAGCATGGATGGCCAGTGCCATTCAAAGTGCCTTTGCCTTGCCTGCCTTGGCCTCTGGCTACCACTTTGACAGGATGCAGGTCTTCCTGAGGGCTGTGGCATTTGTGTCAGCCCCATGGGGATGTCTCAGATACCCTACAGTGTCTCAGGTGGCACCAGACACTTAACATTGGCCATCTCAATCAAGCCCTGCATGACTGACAGTTTTAGATGTGAAGTTTCATCTCCTACCATGAGATTTATGTTATTCCTGAGCAACCTTGATACTATTGAAATATTTTTGAACTAAAAATAAATAAACAAATCCCATTTTCTATGATTTAAAACCAAACAAACACTGTCTTGAGAATTGTTGAAATGTTTTGCTGCACAGAATACACCATGGTCATTACAGACAGAACATTTGGTGACTGAGGTGGCTGATCTAACATCCTCTAGTGTGAAAGGTACAGATTTTTGAGAAGTGGATTTTCAATCACAGTAACAACCATATCACAGATACTAGGGAAACCTTTGCATTTTACATTTTCTCTTCATCCTACCATACTTCCTATTCTCGTTTCAATGCATCAAGGCATTCGAGCTTCCCAGGAAAGAAAAAAGTTTTGACTTTTTTTCTTAACACAGGCAAATAACATGTTTCCCTAACCTCCTTTTTCTTTTAGAAAGACAGAAACTTCTTTTGTTACAAGTTAAAAAAATTTCATCTGAGGCAAACATCTAGCCTGGAAAATTTCAGCTAAATAATTACAGCTTGGCAAAGACAGGAACAACTGAAACCAACGTATTATATTAAAAAATATTAAGCAAACTTAACCGGAGCTCTTGTCTATAATAAAAATGTACGCAGGCATACATATGTATATACTGTGCTATTTTCTTATATATGTAATGAATAATGCAGTTCATTATTTTTGGAACTGTGTCATTTGCGGTACTCTTTCAAGCCAGCTCCTGAATTCAATGGGGCTCATTGTATATGTAAAGTTGAATACATGCATAACTCTTTTCCAGGATCATATTCTACAATATTAATGCAGTATTCACATTATGAATTTACCTGCTTGAAAATCCAGAATATTTTAAAATACACATACTGGCAATTAAATTACAAATCCTAGCATTCTACATTTTCATGCTTTCTTTGTGTAAATCAGTTGCATTATATTGAAAAAAGACAACATATAGTTCCTTTTTTAAAAAAAAAAAATGTTATCGTGGCTTTTCAGTCTCTTATTTTTTTTTCATCTCCTGGAAGAGGAAGGGAAGATACATTCAAACACAGATTTTATATTTTGCTTGTTTAAGGAGTATTTCGACAGCCGGGTGCGTGAATCTTCTGCTGGCAAGGGTGGAGTGGAAGACCCAGTTCCTGTTGTGCTGAGGTGCAGATGTTCAGCAGCCTGGTTTGGGGCCTTTGTTGACTTAACTCTACTTGAATAAAGAACCTCCCACAAGCAGATACTGTGAAAATCTATTTTGTGACCAGGAGTCTGATTTGTTTGAACTCTCTTGACTGTTAAGTTAAAGGGAAAACTCAACTCTGTGCATGGATGGGCAACTGAGACTGGGATTTGGTGCTGAAGTTATACAATTATAAAATAGCAAAGTGATTTTCAGAAAGTTACAACCTCCAGCCACATTTCAGGATAAGCTTAGAAGAGCTTTAACATTCCACAGTTCATAGTGACTCACAATTCTTCGTAGAATGCATTTTTAGATAAATGGAAATAGGTGAGTACCAGGAAAAGTTTTTGTTCTATAAAAAGAAAATTGCCATTTTTGAGGTTTTGCAGTCATGCTGAAATCATATTAAGGTTTTTGAAAAGAGGAACAAGAGGCTGAAGAATTATACAAAAATAATGGCTAATAGCAGGACTTAAGTCTATTTCAAATAGAAATGTTTATAAATTTCTTCCTAGGTAGAAATGGTTTTCTTAATATTTAGAATATCTTAGCATTTGTTAGGTATTTCCTACATGTTTCTGACATTGGTCAGACAACAACAAAAAGCTTAGCATAACTCAAAATATTTTTTACAAGAAAACAAATTACTGATTTTTTGAAAATTAAGAAGTAATTATAATGTCTCACTTATATATCCATTTTAGCCAGGTAATTGCTAGCTGAGTCAAGTAGCCATTGAGTCAGTTACACTGGGTAGGCCACCCTTAAAAAGGTGAGAAAATGTGCTGGCAGGTCCTGTCTCGTGTGCCTGTGCTCAGTCATGTGAAACAGAGCCACTACTTGCAATAAAACAAAACAAAACAAAGTTAGGATAGGACAGGAGATAAATCACAGAAATTGCAGAGAAGGAAATTGCAACCTGCAGGCAGAATTGTTCATCAGAGCTGGTGTCGGGAGATACCAGGGAAGTATGTCCTGAGAAGTACCAATTCACTGAGCACATGTGCTAAGGACTGTTGGTTTAAGAACCTGCTCTCCCTAATGGCACAGTCCTTCAAGGGTGAAACCTCGCCCAGGCAATAGGTCAGCTGAAGGGAAAGCTTTGGTTTATTTGATGTCCTGTCCATCTTGCAGACATTTCAAGAACAACCCAGCCATGATTAGATTGAGGAGAGGACAGGCTGAGATCTTGTAGAACCAGTCATGGGACATGAATGTAATTTTAAGGACCTGACATAGACCACAAGATTTGACAGGGAAAACTGACTTCCATTCAGCTGCTTAACTGTTTGTACTTTTCTTTTGCCCAGTGACTATACTCCCTGTGCTGAACAGCCCATATGAACTGTTGTGAGGTCTCCATTGTGAAGACCTGTGATGTAAGGCTGACAGCCAGTGCTTGCTAATCCCACAGATTTCACTGGGATTTAACCAGACCCCAAACACAAAGACATCACAAGAAATGCAGTTTTCTTTCTGAATTCCTCCAATCTCAAAGTGATATTTTGAAATATCCCTAAATAAATTAGTTTGATAGCTGCAAGAATCCTATGTATATCATGAAAATTTTAAGCAAAGCTATTGCAATCCCAGACCACACTAAGGAGAGTTGGTATCAAATATCTCTGAGTTATTTTGCAGTGTTGAAATAACTTCAAACACATAAATTCTGCAGCATTTTCTAGGGAATAATTCAAGTTTCAAAACTATGCTTTCTGATTTTATTTTACTTTCCTTGATATTTTATAATATTTCAAACTTTTATTTAATACTGTTTTCAACTTCTTATATTCCTTGGGATTTTTCAGAAATATTCAGCCTCATAGAAACAGCAGCTATAAATTCATCACATATGTACAGTTGCATTCTAGCTGTAAGGTTTATGATGATGCAAATCCCCCTCAATATTCAAGAATTTGATTTCTAGAAAAAATGGGTTACATGTGTATACCAAGGAATGTCATCAAATCTTAACAGTAGTGACTTTCAATGTATATTTTAACAAGTTTCAAAAATTGATCTGAATTCTGGAATCACTACTGCCATCTCAAGTCCAAAAAGTGTTTTCTGAAATGAAAAATGATAGTATTAGATTTTCAAGAGTATCCCTAGGGTGCAGCCAGAAGGTTCCCTGCAGGGAAAGCCACTGGAAATAGACCCCACAATAACAAGAAGTAATGGGCAAGGATAAACTTCAGGAGGGCTGTTTGTTGTTTTTTTTTTTACTTAGTGGTCGATTGTGGGATGAGAATGGAAGAATCTCCAACAGGATTTGGAGAACCAATGGGTCAAATTAGGTTCTTAAAATTATCAGTACCTGTCTGGCTGGGTGAAATGAATAACTGCTGCCTCTTACAGACTTTAAATTGTCAGTGCCTTGGGTTACATATTTCTTACTGTCAAGTTAAGGCAAGTTATTTTAGAATGTGTTCCACCTACTGCCAAAGATTGTGCCAATATATCAGATGTTTTTTAACTTGAGTTTATACTCATTCACAAAAATAACCAACTAAGGTAAAGTTAAATTGCAGACATATAACTTTGTTGCCTATGCATCACCTTTCTTTTAGGAGTATTTCTATTGTAGGTTGTACCCTTGGGAATACACATGTCCCTTCACATATAACTAGAAAAGCTTTTCTTGCTGCATCAATGAAGGGCATATTCTTGTCCCTCATTTGTCTGCCTGGTGTGTGACACACAGGACAGATACACCCACCACCATCTCTAGTTTTGTGTGACAAGACACAGGTCCAGCCATTGTTAGGACACCTAATTGGCATGGTACATTTCAAAGGTGATGAGTTTCAGGTATATAACCTTTACAGAACAAAAAAAACCCCCAACAAACCCCACCCCAGAAGCTCCACATTAAAATCAGACACTTTCGAAAAGTCATGTGAATGTGATGTTCAGATCCTAGCTGTATTCTTAAAAAATGCAATGACATTCAGTGATCCATTTAAAGAATTTTGGTATAATATCATCACAATTTGCCTATCCATTACTTGGACACCTCTAATGAACAGATGTCATTTAAAAGTGCATCAGTCGTGTTGCTTGTTTGACGTGTAGTCCATTCTTGTCCCTAGCTTTCTGGCCTGCAGTGGGATTTATATTCTTGTCTATTGTTGAATCCCAGCATAATGGATACCACAGCTGCAGCGGACAGCTGTGATTTTTACTGACTTCTGTCTTGGTGTATGACTTAGCTATGCAGTTCAGTGCTCCGACCATATGTTTTGAAAATGGATTTAAATAACTTTAAGTGTATATATTGTTTAATTAATGATAGGCAATGTTTATTCTTTTGAACCTCACACCATTGAAAGAGAAACAGAACGTGTATGTTTTGAATTGAATATTGGTATTCCCTGTGTGCTTAATGAGGGAATGTATAGGACAGCTGTTTTGGGTGTATACAGAATGTAAACCCTTGGTGGACTGTTTAACTTTTTGAAACTACATTTAATTTTAAAGTGTCATGAAAGGTAAAATAGTCACAAAACACTGAAGGACTCATGTGTTCTTCTGCAAAGGCAGCAGGAACATGGTATCTATTAGCCAGGATCTTTACTACCCAACACCATGTTTTTGTGTTTGAAGAAGACTTTTGTGCCATCAATTGCTAGCTCCTTTTTTTTCCCTGCACAAAAGCCTTGGGAAGTACCTTCATCATCCCTGAGCTGAAATTGAATTGATATACCAGCTTTTCACTAGAATATCTCAACACATTCATCTTGTCATGTTGTATGTTGGATCTTGTCCATTGAAAGACACCTGATACCTCATATAGTTGAGGAAGAATTGTATGCTGCTATTGTTGGATTTTGTACTTAATAACGGGTAACACACGCTTACATGTAACTTGCTCATAAAATGGAGTATTTTCCTCCAAACAACTTTTACTGAGAAAACATCTGTAAACACACACTGTCGCCATGTTACTTCTCTATGGAACAAAAGAATAGGGAAGACAACATATTTGCACACACTGAAACAGAGCAGTGTACTCAAAAAACATCCCAAAGTTACCTATATGCATAAAAGCCCCTGAGAAGTAAGAACCATCCCTGAGAAGTAAGACAAATATGTCACCCAACAATTTGGCCTCTCTGTTTTGTACCTGATATGCCAGTGAACATCCCATAATCCCGTAATGCAAAAGAACTGAATGGTTTGCAGGTGAAAAACCCAAAACTAACTGCAGTTTAAACATTTAAATAAGTCCTCCATTGCATTAGATACAAATTTATTTTCCATCAGCATTAGTGCACTGCAACCTAGGTTTTTAGAAAGAAATACCAGTTAATCATGCCCCAACCTCCAGGCTGCCTGAGCCCCTCTAATGCGTAATTTCTGGAAAATTGCTACAGGAGTACTTTGTGTCCAGCACTGAAGCATGTAGCACTCCTCATAAGATTCAATGTGATAGAAAAGTGAAAATAAAATGTTCAATCACTTTAGGAGAAGGTACATTCGTATACTGTGGCTATTTTTAATATTGTTTGGTATCTTGTAAATGCATAAAAGTATTGAAAATTAGTAGTGGGGGGTTTTTTTGCATTGCAGGTGGTTTACTAGCTTTTCTCCAGGTGAGAGCCAATTTTACTGGAAGCAGTGGTATTTTAAGAGGGAAATCATGTCAGTATTTCCACATTTTTGTCTCATTACAATGGCTATGTAACAAGATTCTTTACACCTTCACTGATAATTGATAAGTCAAGAAGGATGCTAGCTGCAATCTTTCAATTAAAACTGGAAGTGTTTGGTTTTTCTTGGAAGAATTATGGTCAACTGTCAAGTGAGTGGTCAGTAGAGACACTAGATACTTAAGACAATACTTAGCTTCTAACTATCAGGGTAAAATTCTTTATTGGATTAATAAAATTAAGACTGTAAGACCACAGAATACAATGTAGTAATAAAATTTGTTACCTTTGATCTCTGGAAAATTATGATAGCCAAGAATATTTTTCATACATACAATTAAAACTTTTTGGGTTTGGAAAACAAGACCTGCTGCTGTGGATCACATATGGTTTGCTGTTCCATCTGTATTAGTTTGGTTTTTAGCTGCTTTAATTCAGAGACTATCACTATATTTAAAAAAACAAACAAACAAACTGCAAACTTGTTCTAAAAAACCTTTTCACCTAATAATGACTTAAATAACTAATGTAAGTAATTTAATAACACAAGTAGTGTTTGTCACATATCGCTGGAATGGTATTACCCATTTATTACTTTATTGGTATTTACTCTTTGCACCTGTGAGCTGTTGATTTTTCCTGTTAATAGTTTAATTTTGTACTGTCTGTAGAATAACTTTGCGTTGCAAGAAATACCTTGCATACAAGATCAAATGTTGTGCTATATGTTCCACTCATTAAAGAATCAATAAGCTGTTTTCTGTGTTATAAGTAGCTTGTTCAAAGTAGGAGCTTGCAAAAGTGATGGTAAGACATCTCCAGTCTGTTTTTTCCTGTTTCCCTGGATATAAAAGGAGCAGCTGGGTAGAATCTGTCTGCTGTATTAACTAGCATCCCAGTAGGAACCACTTCTCACTCAGAGAAAAGTCTAACACTGAAAGTCTTCCCGAAATGTGCAGACTGTAAATTCTGCTTTAACTTTTACTTTAATTCATCCTATAGGTTATGTCCAGATATATGTTGCTCCTTTTCTACATAGGATTTTTATTAATGTATTTTTGATTTGTGATGTATTTAAATTCCTAATAAATGGAAGAGAATATTAGATTTTTCAAAGGAAGGGTGTAAAATTCAAGTCCTGATTTCTGAGTTTTAAGCTCTCTGGGAGGGATGAAAACCCTATAAAAATATTTTTGGTGGTGATTACAATGTGCATATTCACATATTATATATGGAGGTAAAAGCAGTGCATAAGAATTTTCCAAAGAGCTCTGTGCATGATGAATCTGCAAATTAGATGCAAGCTATTTATTTGATTAAATTGTATAGCCATTTGTCACATAGCTTGGAAAAAAGCTGTAAGTTAGAAAGGATATGGTGAATTTTACATGTCTGAAGATACCTGAAGAGCATTCTGTTTTGGTGACATCTTCAACTATTAAGTACCAGGTAGTCATCGTCTGAGTGCAAAACATAAAACATTAAGGCAGCTATTTGGCATGTTGGCCTGTTATATGTACATTTGTGAAAGTCTATGTGATAATACCTGTTAGATGTTTAAAGGTTTTCCTTTTGTTTTGTAATCAAGATTTGTTGATATTTGTGTTTGGAATATGGGTAGGTGTGCACAGATGTGTATAAAATAATGAGGTAAGAGTTTATACAGTAGTGAATTATTTATGCTTAAATATTAATTACAGATTTGTTATGCTGTTTGACATCATTACATTTGTATTCTTAAACCATGAGTAATTCTTCCATAGCAGACTAAGACTATATTATTAAAACAATTAAACCATGGAAAAATAGAAATAGTAGTTAACCAGAGTTTACCTTGCTGAGTTAAATTCTCCTATTTAACTCACATCTACTCCACTGTGAACAAACTTCATGCAAACCTTTTCCTACACTATGCCTTCAAGAAAGCAGTTGTTATTATGGGTTTCAGCGAATCTAAGGGTAGGACTTTGTCCAATAGATTATATTGCAACTGTGCATAACTGCAGCATCAGAGGCTGCTCCTAGAAGCTGCCCCAGGAGATCAGACACGACCAAGGGTATGCCCTGCAAATTGATAGGGGTACAGAATCTGGTCTGGCAGGTGTGAGCCACGTATGTTGAGGCTAACTGAGGTGTGGCATCAGGAACCAGGTCAATGGTATCTTATGTCATGTTGCCTTGCTCTGGCATGGAGGTATGTACATGCCATGAAGAGAAACCCTCCAGTCGCTGAGGAAAGGCCAGGGGGAAAACTCTTTCATAAAATCATAGAAATCAAGGAACATGTTACAGAACTGATTCCTTTTTCATTCTAGGCCTCTCTTAAGGTCAATGTATAGGACTGTACTACCCCCTGTTTGCTTTTTTTTAATTTTCTTTTGGAAAGGAATTTTTAAAAGGAGTGAGCAAACCCATTCTACCTTCTGTGAGGGAGATCGGTGAAATGCATGTGCCCACAAGATGGGTTATAAAGACAACTTTGGCATTAGAGAGTGCAATTTCCAGTCATGATCCCTGTACAACAAATGAGGAGTTATTTTGGCACCTGCAGCTGCTGTAGTAATAGAAGAAGTTAATGCAATAACGAACTGCTATTTTTATTTGTCTTTATTATTACCATCCATAATGAGAAATACTGGGGCCTGTCCCCATTGGCTTTCCTGCTCAGAGTTCTGTAGCTCACTGTAAGCGTGCTGCTCAAAAGCATATGGAGAAGAGTTACAATCCCACAGTCATGCTGTAAAAAACAATGTGTAGCCTAGTTCGTCACATAGGAAATACATGAGTTGGTCTTAAATTCAACTGTATTTATAATGAATACTGAATATTGCTGTTGATGTATAACATTTTAACAGCAATTAAGAGGAGCTATAGGGGTAATCTAGGAAACAGCTGATTTTACTCCATTTTTTTCATTACTTGAAATTTCAATGTACTTGGCATTGGACCTTAAAACTTTCACTTCTGATACAGAAAGTATAAAGGAAAATGGAATCTGTCTGATAGTCTGGCTGATAGCTTTGTTCAGAAAATAATAGTTTTCATCTTTTAATTAATATAATCTGATTCATTCTCCAGAATATATATTTTTTTTCATTTTGCTGCTCTTGTTGTCTGTAATCAATTCCTTGATTTTTTCTTCTTGGAAAAGATGTGTGGTTAGGTTATTTTTTCCCACCATTCCTCCTGTTAACTCCTAACTTTGCCTTCATGCATGTTACAGTGTATCCCAGAAGGTCCTGACTAATTTCAATAATTAATTAATCTCTGAGGTGGAAGCAACATTTCTTAGTGTTCTGTAATGATTCTGAGAAACAAGATTAAGTTTGGTGCAATGATAATGTAGGAACCTACTCACTGTTAAGAATAGATCATATTTAAGTTGTAGAAACATTTTACATTTCAGGTTTACATTAAAAAAGTCCAGGGTGAAGGAAATAAATTCACAATATGCTCTTCAAGCCTGGAAGTGTGTGTCTCAGTCTTACCTATGGAGAGAGGAAAGCTGCTGCAGAAACTAACTTTATTCATGTGATAGAGAGTGACATTGCACCAGAGAAAAAGGGTCATCGCTCCTGAGCTTTAAACAACTTTTCAGACATCCTATACCCAGATCTTTAAGTGATTTGGAGTTAAGGCTGCAGAACCGACCTTAATGTAACATTCTGGAGGGAACTGGCATAGCTAGTAGTGATGCATTTGGCATATTCTTGGCAGTATTTCCAACCTTTTGTCTGGAGTAGCCTGTAGACACCCTTCGGGAAGTGTTTGGTGGCCTCCTGTCCTGTTGTCTGAGTACAGATATACTTGTCCTGTGATGCAGGTAAAGCAGGAATCAACCATACAGCAGCCTCACACCTGCCATATATGCCTCCTGAGCCATGATGGGACATGTGAACAGCCTCCATCACTTCACGAATGGCATGAGCACTCCCAGCATGTGACAGACGGGGGCCTTGGAGCTCCAGAAAGCAGGAGAAGGCAGTGAGGCAATCCTAGGAGGCACAGCTGAGCTGAGCCTGGGCAGTCTTTCATTCAGAGTATCCCTTCAAATTAGACAGCATATTGCCATATTTGCTACTTGTGGTTTCCTTCAATGTGATGTTTAAAGTGCAGTGTTGCAGTCTGGTCAGATATTCCTTTCAGCTGCAGATAGGTGTGTTAATTTATTTACATGCTCTCAGAAACATCCTTGTTATCAGTTCATAGTGGTTGCCTCCTGAGTGAATACAGTTCCCCAGTAAAGATCTAAAAAGCTCCAGGAAAAACTGGGTCCAATGGCACAGAACATCTTCCAAAACTCTTTCTGTGGACACATTAACTACTCAGTTTAGACTAAGAGCTACAGATCTTCCAACGATGTTGACTTTCTGGCAATAGCAAGCTCTGTAACCCTGCTAGAGCACATGCTAATCAGTCTCTAATCAAGTCTCTAACCAGCCTCGAAAATGCATTATCTCTTTGGAGAGCAGAAATTCATATATTTGTCATTTTTAATTTTTCTGCCTACCACTTATAACAGTTTTTTCTTGCTATGCTCCATCTAATATGAGAAGCCTGATATATTCTCACAGATCTGTGCTTTCCCACTTTTTCTCCTGTATTGTGAAGGTGCATGAATGCTCAGTTTGTTAATAGATATAGGAAGACACTTATATTTAAAACACAAGTTCATATATGAAAGTGTATTTTTTGCAACACATTGTATTCTAAGGCTCTATACCAAATCTCCATGGTAAGTTATCCTTTTTCTTACAACCATTTTAGATCCCTGCTGGTTAATAGCTGATTTTTTAGTCCTTTAGTTAATTCCTTGTATATAAGTCATCTTTATTTCACAGGTTGCTCTGAAATAAAATTTCTTTAATGACAATTTTCTTAAGAGGTAATTTACTACCATCTGATTTTGTATGACCTTTAAATTAATCTAGAGTACTGTGTCCAGTTCTGGGCCCCTCAGTTCAAGAAGGACCGGGAACTGCTTGAAAGAGTCCAGCGCAGAGCCACAAAGATGATGAAGGGAGTGGAACATCTCCCTTATGAGGAGAGGCTGAGGGACCTGGTTCTCTTTAGCTTGGAAGAGACTGAAGGGTGACCTCATTAATGTTTATAAATATGTAAAGGATGAGTGTCAGGAGCATGGAGACAGGCTCTTCTCAGTGATATCCAGTGATAGGACAAGGGGGAACAGATGCAAGTTGGAACATAGGAGGTTTTGGGTGAACATAAGGAAGAACTTTTTCACTGTGAGAGTGACAGAGCACTGGAACAGGCTGCCCAGAGGGGTTGTGGATTCTCTTTCTCCGGAGACATTCAAAACCTGACTGGATGCATTCCTGTGTGACCTGCTCTAGGTTGTCCTGCTCTGGCAGGGGCATTGGACGGGATGATCTTTTGAGGTCCCTTCCAACTCTTAATATTCTGTGATACTGTGATTAGTTCTAAGCAAGCACAATATTAGGACATTTGAACAAATGCAACATAGATATATCAAAGTTAATATCTCAAACTACACTGATACCTAGATACAGGAAATGTGGCAGATCTGATATTATTTGGAGTTCACCATTTGATACTGGATCACACACAAGAAATTATTAGTCCAGTGCAACAAGGTGGATGTTAGTAGTGGTGCTGCTGGACAGAATGGAGCTGAATAAAAAAGAAATGACAACAGGTTATATTAAATTAACAACTGTCACATCAGAAGGGAGATATCAGCAGAATTTTTCAAGGAACAATCTAGAGAACTTGACTTTCTTAACATTTTAATTAATGATGTTGGCACAAAATGTAGAAGTAAAGGAATGCAATTTGGTGGTGGCAAAATATTGTGAGGCATCATTAATATAAAGGATGATCAGAATATTACACAAAGAAAATGTTCTGACCTTGAGGACTCAAGTAATAGAAATGAGATGAAATTTAAGAGTATGTAAGGTACTTACAGGCTGCTAAAAAGAATTTCTGCTAGAGACTGATATTTGAAAATGATAGAGGAGGCAAAAGACCTGTGTGTAACAATCAATCATAGAGTAACTATGAGTCACCGATGTGATACAGCTGTGAAGAAAGCGTTATGATCCTAGAAAGTATCAAGTGAGATATTTCCAGCAGAGACATGGAAATGTGAATGTTGCAGCAGCACTGGAGAGCTCGCTTTGGAAAACTGATCACCTGTTTTTAAGAAAGATGAAATCCAAGTGGAGCAAGTGTTAGGAAGGGTTGTAGGGATGATTAGAATGATACAGAAGCTTATGTTGTGCAGTGTAACAATGTAAAAGGTTGTGGCTTGTTTAGTCCAGTAATATAAGGTTGAGATTGTGGATTGCTGTCCACATGCTCTTCGGGGGCTGAGACAGAGCTCAATAAGCTCATGGAAAAGATTATATGATGCGATTTGCTGAGCCAGTAGGGGAATAAATCTACAGATTTATGAGGTCTTATGTCCTTCTTTGCTGTTAATCACCTATGTATGCATCATATGTTGCACAGCTTGCTCAGACCATGTTTGCTTATTTATCCTCAAATTGATATTGAGCAGCAAGGTGCAACCTTTCCTTGAGAGGTATCCTCATTTGTACCTAAAACATAGCTCAAAAGTACTTAGGCTCAGAGTCTCAGAAGATTTATGTATTTGAGGTACTTTAAATTGTACAAAAGCTGGATTGTGTTCTTAAAAAGTTATGGAATTATTTTCATTTATGTTAGGGCTACATTACATAATTTTGGCAAAGGAAATAAAATTGCTGGGCTGCTAAGAGGACATAAAACACGTTTAATACCAGTAAAACTCAGGTCTTTGCTGACACGTGTGCAAACCTTAAAAAATATGAAGAATGTAGTGTCTGCTCTATTCATTGTGTCTTGACTTGAGTCACAACTAATTCTCTGGAAAAGCACAGTAGTAAATTTTACTGAAGTAAGAGGTTGAATCTGGCTCAGAATATAAAAGAAACTTCTTGGAGGTTACAACCTTTGCGATATGAATTCCACCAGTAGAAATTCAAAGGCACATCATTTCTAGCAGGATAGTAAATTAACTATATAGGAAAGTTTTCCTATCAAAAATATTTGTAATGAGCTAAATTATTTTCTGACTTCAGGAAATAAAAATAATTTTAAAATATATGCAAGAAAAGAAAGGGGCTCTGGAAAACAAAGCAAGTCCATGTTATCTAATTTCAACTGTGAAGTGGTTCTTCACATTACTCCTCTACAGTAATGAATAGGGGGGTGGGGGAAGGTATGCCTTAATAAAGCACTTTAAATGATAAGAGTTATTATTAACAGAAAGTAAAAGCAAAATATTAGGGGGGAGCATCTTGGGTTTGCTTGGCTCACACTACTGGAGAATACTTGTCTTGTTTGAAAAATATTTTAGTATTACAATTGCAAAACCCTCTGGGCGTGCAAATTATCCACTGCTTTACCATTATGGATGTTGTAGAAGGTTGTGCATAGGGTTCTGCAAAGAAACAGTTCTTACAGCATAAACATCCTTTTTGCAAAAAATAGAAGCAAAAAAGAATGCAACACTGACATGTTGCTAAGCAGCAAAAAGGACATATGTCAAGAACCATCTATGTCTTTGGTATTACTACACTTCCTTTCCTCACATCTTCATCTCACAAGCTGTTATGAGTTTTATGTACCCGTTACATGGAGGGAAAATGACACAAAAGCTAGTTTTTCCTCTATTTATTCTCCATTTCCTTTTTAAAGATCTATAATTAAAGACAGGTCCCTGGTGGGTCCAAACTGGTTGCGACATTACTAGTTTCAGGTCAGTCCAGGGCTTTAGGCATTTTTGGCGTAGCTGATTCATTTGTTAGTTGATGGGCATCATGTTGAAGTCTTTTGGAGCTGAGTTACCCTCAGAAATGAAAGAAAAATCTCACCAAAATGGAGACTATTAACCTTAGAAATAAAACTGGCCTCTCTAGACCATGAGGAGGTCAGCAATATTCTGCTGCCTTGCTTTGGCTGGGATAGTCAAGATCTGCAAAATGGTGGCTGCCAGAAACAAGAGGTGATTTGGAAACATTTCCGAGCAGGAGTCTGCACTGCCCGCTAACTTATGTCGCTGACCATGTGTCTTATTCACTAAAGTAGGTATAGTTACTTCCTAGCAAGTTTTCACTGAAAAAGCTTTATGGTCTCCCTCATGCTCCCCTGCAAACATTTGTTTGTGTGAGTAGTTTCAGTGACACATATTTGTAAAGTGTCTTGTATTAAAGACCTTTTGGTAATTAATTCTATTTCTTGCAAGGATGTATTTTATGGTAATCACATTCCATGGATTTAAAAGCATTTATTTACTGTGAAACTATCACAGAACACTTACAGGACACACTGCCTTCCTGATAACAAATATCTCCTGAAATGAGAAAGAGCTTTTCTTAATTTAAAATTTCAATACTGGAATTATTTTTTATTATTACAGCTGTTTAATAATCTCTTCCAAGTAGTTTCATATTTTCAAGGGCAAGACTTTTTAAAAGGAGTAATGGGACCCAAATTTCTTTTCACTTCTATCAGACCAACTGTGATGAAGTAATGGTGTTCTGCAAGTTGGCATTGGAACAACAAATTATATATCAGCCAGGATTCATCAGCCAGGGCACATGCATTTTTCCCTATGTGCCCTATGACTATATGACTAATAAAATGCCTATTTTTATTGTGTGTGGTCCAGCTTCAGAATAATAACCATCCTTGAAGATTAAATTAATGAAAAATCAATTTAGCAATCAAATATTTCAGCCATAGTGGATGGCTGAGTTAAGAAAGTATTATAAGCAGAGTATCATTTGTTCAGCCATATAGGCAGCTGCTGAATTTCTTATTCAGCCATCTACTACAGCCAGCTACTACAAAATGGTTAGCTGAAATTAGAATTAAATAATGGTTGCAAACGACACTGTTAGAACACAGTCACATGTAAAAACAGCTGTAGTTATTTTAAAAGTGACCATTCCTGCTGCTTGCTACTGCTGTTCCTCTGGAGGTGACTGACCTCAGAGGGTGGCTTTTGACACATGCTGCCTTGCCAATTCAGCTCCAGCCACCACCAAGCCCTCGTTTGGAGTAGGAGCCTTTACGAGGGCTGTCATGGTGAGTCCCCCTGGGCTTGTAACTCGCAGCAGGACAACCGCAAGCAGCTAAGGCTGGTCACATCTTGCATTGCTCCCGCTCGTCCTACTGCATGCGTTTCCCTGTGAGCAGGGGCTTTTATTCACATGAAGAAGTCGTCCTTACCTCTTTCATGATCGTACATTAATAATAACATGCTTCATGCCTGTGTGGAAAAAGAGATAAGCTTTACCTGAATAAAATGTTTACCCACTGCTACTGTGACTGTTCTTGGAATGTTGCTGCTTTAAGTATTTAAAAAATATTTACTGTCCTAAAATTATACTTCTACCAGACTGTGTGTGTAGATTTGGAACTAGGCTGTAAGAGCAGTATTTGCAGTGAAAGTATTTGCAGTAAGATTTCTGTTTCAATTTTACATATATTCAGTACCCATCTTTATGACATGAGTGAAAATAATTAATTGCTTCTCGATGAAATAATTGCCCCCAGTTTGCTGTGCACTGCAGGGCATTATAGAGGACATGGGAGAGGCTTTGAAATTTGCTCTCAAGATTTTCAAGGGAAAATGATGATAAATTAAGGAAGACTTTCAGGCTCATCATGAGCTTGTGATTCTGTTTTAGGGCTCAACTTCTCACAGAAAAGCAGTGACATAATAATGCGGACAAAGTCTTTCCTTTCTATTCATGGCACAAGGGTTTTTTAGAACTTACCATCTCTCTCAGAGCATTATATACTCAGTTACATATTCAGGGGAAAGGTTGTTCTTTGCAAGCTTATCTGTTGCAATATTTCCAGCTATCCTGTTTTAAAGCATTTGCTAGTTGGCATACATATGCAATACACCATTATCAGATGCCAAAAAAAAAACCCATAAAAACTTATTTTGTGTCCTGAAAGAGGATGTATGTTCAGATGTGCTGCAACACTGAACCACTACTGTGTCTTCTTACTAGTTGTACATGTAGGCGTTTGCTATTAAGTGTTTGCTATTGTTAAAAGTGACAGCTACATCCCCCTCTTTAGGCAAGCCTTTTAAAAATACGTGTGATTTACATATGTTTTGCACATTTTAATTCATCATTTGCATATGTTAATTGACAGTGCATTTCAGCAACAAATGGTATTGCACGTAGTCAGCCTAAATTGTAAGGGGTTACAGGAAAGTTTGTCTGCTCAAAGGCAGGGTCCCTTCTGTAGCTCAGCAAAGACTGAACTGCTGTTGTCTCCCCGCAGTGATACTGAGGAGAGGTTCTGTACTGCACACTTCAGAAGCCTAAGTAAATAAATACAATGGTCTGTTCCCTATTTTCAAAATTTATCTTGCAACCCTGGAAGAGAATCATCCCTTCCTGTAAGTGTCTTTCATGACAGTAATTTTATGTCAGATCATGTAGTTATTTGCTCTTAAAGTGAGACTACATTTCTGAAACTTTTTCAAGTGATGAGGATCTGAACTTTACCAGCAAAATCATGTATGAAGTAAATGTCTCTTTCAACCATGCAGAGTAATCAGGAGGTAGAACTGTGGTGTAGAGTGTACCAGATGAACACACCACTTTGTAGCATGGACTGTCATGCTATGGATAACAGCAATGCTGCAACATGAGATTCATTTCTGCAGATCATCAGGGTGTTTTCCAAGAACAAGCAAGATCAGTGCGATACTCAAAAATATGTATTGGAGGAAACATCCAAGTTTTTGCTCAAGAGGAAAGGACACAGTAGGGAATAACTCCCGTAATAATATCGAGGTTGCTGAATATAGCAACAGTTGACCCACACTGGAGTCATCTTATAAATGGAGTCCACGGGGTACTTCAACTCTGTAGCAGACATACTGGCATCAGTTTATATATTTTCTAGGCCACTGTGTTTCAAACAAGATCAGATTTATGTTACTACTATCAGTGATGCATTGAGAAAGAGTAGTAAAAAAGACAAAAAGAAATTTTCCGTTACAGTGACACCAAAGTGGTATCAATAATACGGATCATCCATCTTGCAGTGGTGTGTTCCTATGGTTAGCAGATATGCAAGTGGCCAATGACTCTTTCCTTCAGCACACCTAATGTTGCCAGCAGCACAGTTTAGATTCGATGTTTCAGCAAGACTCCTGCTTAGTATCACAGTTAATAAAGACAACATAGTCATTCCTTGTAAATCTAGGAGGATGATTCATAGATGGATATGTAGTTGCAAGAAACCCCCATAACTGGCATCTTACTGTGCCCATTAAGAAACATCCATTGACATCACCCTCTTGAGACTAGTTTGCAAACTTGACAAAGAGCACTGCTACATTACACTGCTAAGATATATCAACCCAACATACCAGGGTTGGTACAGTGAGTATGGCATATGGGAAGAAGTTGATTATTCCACGTCAGTTGACTGGTTATATAAAGATTAGGTATTCCAAATAAGTCACTATAGAATATACCAAAATGTTCTTAATTTCTGAAATCACCAGGAAGACAAAAAACACATCCACAGCATAGGTATTGTCTTCTTTTTTCATGGTACTGGAGTGTAAACATACAATTTTTCTGGAAAAAAAATAAGAATTTTTCTTGGTTGCTGGTGGCATTTGGGTTAAAATTTACTCCTTATAAAGTAAACACCACTTTTTCTTGACACTGTTAAGAATGTCATTCTTCAAGTGTAGCTTGTAGCTCTGATGCAGTAAACAAAAATGTTGTTTTGTTAGTACTGCCATTTGCTCTTAAATCTTCTCACAGTTACATGAAAACCCGTGTTCAGAAATTCAACCATTCCCATCACCTTTCTTGAGATTCTGCAGTTTTGGGTGCATTTATCACTACTCAAAACATACGGAACACTGATAACTTAACAAACAAGTGGCAAACACAAGTTCTTCAATGGAAAAGCTTTGAGTGACCTTCTTGTGAGTGACTTTCATGTGAGTACCCTTTGAAGGACATTGAATGGAGCAGACAGCTTACTACATGGGAGATTAAAATGTGAATGGGATGATATACAAGTGATGAAACTTGGGGGAACAAAACAGGTGGAAATAACAGAGGAGGAGCAGAAGTTCAGCTCCCCTACGCAGCATCCCCACACAGAGTGAAGGCTTTCTGTGAAGTTGCCTCTTTGGGGGTGTAGCCTGCCATCTGCCTTGGAAGTGGTGGATTTTTCAGAGAAAGTAAAGGTGAGAAATGTCACTCAGAGCCACTGCCTGTGGCTACGCTGTACACCACCTCATGGGAATATCTTTGCGAAATCAAACTCGTGCTGCTTTGCCAGCAAAATATGTGTATGGTTGGAAGCTCCCGTTCCACCCCAGTAGGATATTGCATGACTGTGTAGACACAGAGGATTAACCTTAAGAAATTCAGAATCACTTTGCTAAATTTTTATTGCTCCTGAAGTGGGCATGTTATGTAGACACAAAGAACATATTGTAAGACAGGGTTGATATTTTCTTCTTTCAGAAGTGTAGGTCCCTATATACTGCTACGAGTGTCGTCTGCAGTAATGGGTGAGACTCACTTACGTGGTGTGGCAAAACCAAACCATGACTCATGCCATGAGTCTTTTCTGCAGCTATGTGACAAATGTTGTGTTATGTTGTTCAGTCAGTGTGGGCAACTACTGGTTACGAAGCCTGCAGGAGAAGAGTTTTCAGCATCACATTGGTTGCTGTAAATTGTTTTCTATGTTAACTCGCATACTTTCAAATATTTAGTAAGTTATTTTAAATAAGTTCCAAACCATAGTTCAGACCATCAAAGTAATTTCACTCTTTTCCAATGGCAAGCAAAATAGCCATCCCTTTTTAGAAACCACTTGCCTCTGAGGTTCTTGCAAAAGCAGGAAACAACAAGAATTCCAGGCTCAAAAGCCTGTAAGAATAAACTGATTTTTAGCACTTCCTAACTCTAACCAGGTGTGAGGTGTGCAAGAAAAACTGTTTAATTTATATTTCTAGCTGTGCTGATTCTAGGAACAGGAGGATAAGAGGAATGTGGGTAAAGTACTGTATAAAATACAAGAGTGCTGATCCAAAAAAATTTTAAATGTCATGTTCAGTCCAAGATTTGTGCACAGATCTGGGAGCAGCTCTTTTTTGTCTAATTGCTTTCCTTATGCTTCATTGTGAACGATTTTTCCTCCTTTTCTATTTTTTTTGTAGCAAAATGACATTTTAGTTTTGAATTAATCCACAATTTTGTTGAAAAAAAAATATGCAGAATTCCGTGTGTACTTACAAGTAATTGCAGAGCAAAGCCCATGTTTTCTGAGGTCTTCAAGTTGGGCACAGTGTGCCTTATTGGCATGATCCAGACACATAGAGAGGAGAAAGAGTGCAGCTACCTGTCCTGCATCAGAGTACAGCACTCCTCCTCTGCCCCTACCTCTTAGATGACTAACTTCATAAAAATGAAGATAGCATTCTTCAGTTTTTTCTCAGCATTATGCAAGCAAAATTGCTGCCGTTTATATGAAGATCTATGAGGGACCAGGATTTGTCCTTGAATAATGTCTGAAGTAAGATGAGGATAAACAGCGGGGAAAATCATTTGAAAATACTCATGTATGAGCGTAGTGAAGAATGACTGACTTTAGGCAGAGATTTTTCTATGGTTATGGTGAAAAAATGACTTTGTAAGGAATGTTACTTTCTAGTACTCTTCTATGTAATGGATGCCCACAACATAACAATTTTGGACTGGAATTTTCTGCATTTTATTCCAGCACCTTTTATATTTGTTTTATAACAAAAGCAGGAATTTGTTCCTACCAAATGTACTATTATGGTGTTAGTCAGCTAGCTATTTACTGCAGTAATCACCACACAAATTTGTTTCCAGATCCTGAGTCAAGTTCACAATGCTGCTGTTAAAAATATATGCTTAGTTGGGAAATATATACAAAGTATTTAAAAGCTAGCACCATATTTGCATGTTTACATTGCAAGATGGAGTATCATAATTTTTTATTCGGAGTCCTGTTTGACCAAAACAAGTATGAAAGCTACCAAGTTAAATTTGTTTTCCCATATTAGGTGATTTCTCTACCTGTTTCAAATTTGGTAGATTTTTGAAAAAATATATTTAATTTGTCAAAGAGGTATTTTGAATTAGATAGTCATATTCATGTTAAGATATCAGAACATCAAATTATTGATCTGGATCATTCTTCCTGATGTAAACAGGGATGCTTATTGACAGTGTTGCACTGTAGCCCTATCCATAATGCTGAAAGATAAATATTCTGAAACCTTTAGAGTAGAACTTCCAACCTTGAATTTCTTCAGTACTGTAAGAAAATATGTTCCAAGACAATTTTTCTTTTTGTTGATCCTATGTGGTGGCTGTTGTTTTGTGTTCAGGGAGTCCCTGAAGTTAGAATCATAGAATCACAGAGTGGTTTGGATTGCAAGGGACGTTAAAGATCATGGAGTTCCAATCCCCCTGCCATGGGCAGGGACACCTTCCACTAGACCAGGTTGCTCAAAGCCCCATCCAATCTGGCCTTGAATACTGCCAGGGAGGGGGGAAGTTGTCCTGCCAGTGGCAGTTCAGCATTGTCAAAGGAACTGTACCTTACCTGTAGTGGGTCCAGAAATCACAGTCAGCCGTAGCAAAAATATATCAAGAAGATGGTATAATGACTCTCTGTGAAATATGGAGAAAATATATCATACAGCTAAAAGGACAGAAAACATAGGAAAAGGCTATTTCAACTTCAGCATAGATTTGTTACAGTACTTATTACTGATGTTACCTTTTTCAAGTTAAGAGCATTCCACATTACTTGCTGCATAAAATTTTATTAAAAACTATATGTAACGTGTGTTCTGACTGAAGCTTATAAAACTGTTACATTGCTTGCCCTTTTCTGAAAGTGGTTCTTTATTATTTGACGTTATTTTGTCAGACACCTGATTTGTATAGCTGAACATAGGGCACTTGCCTTCGTTTTAAGGGTAATAAACAAGCTGCACTTTTAAAACCAACAAAACACTTTAAAGGGTAGAATATTTTCCTAATCATTTTGTGTAGTGTGTTGAATACCTTTTTAATTTCTCTGCAGTTAGCTTCCATGAGCTTGAAAGAGAAAGAGACAAAGACTGGGAAAGCAAGCTTTGCTGCAGAAAAAAAAGAAATCAAAGCCCACCACCAACCGCTTTTTGAAAGAGTGTTCTGGTTGTTATAAAACATGTATATAACTGACAATTGATACTATCCACTGGTGAGATATTGTTCATACGTCTACTGCATAAAATTACCAGAAAAATCATGCTGGTTATCAATCTACATGTGCTCAATGCAGCTTGAGGATTTTGAGAGTGCCGTGTGTATCTTTTATCATAGCATCGTAACCCCTCACCTCCCACCAGTTCTCCAGACACACTCCCCACTACGTTTATGGCCCCTTTGATACACATAGCAACACATTTCACCTCTGATATTTTTCACCTGAATGTGGACCGTGCCGTGATGCTTGACTGGCAGTGCTTGAACACAAAGTCATGTGTTCAGGGAAGGGACTATCTTTCTCCCTCACATCACCTACCTGCGGGCTTCAGTCTTGCCATGAAAAGAGGTCTTCCAATGTTGGGGAGGTCAGCTATGCCTAGGTAGTAAATGCCTATATGAGCCTGTTCTGCCCACAAACCGAGCTGACCAGATACTATGTGGGCATTTTCATCTGGCTCAGAGCCCAAATAAATATGTCCTGCCTCTTGACAGGGTTTACTTGCTCAAATGTGATGCCATGCTATGCAAACATGTAGCTTTTGGGTTACTTGGAGTGTTAGCAGAGCAAGTTGGTGTCTGCCTACAATATGTTTTATAGACACATTCATGGCTATGTTTACAGTGTACTAACCATAGCAAAGGAGTAACTTCAACTAAAAAAAACCTAGCTGCCGTAAGTACTGTTAGTAGCTTTTGCTCAGCAGAAGGGAGCTTGTGGAGAGCTGCAGAAAGCATCCAAGAGAGGTAAATTCTCCCTGAGCTGAGCCCTGTGAGGTCTCAGCAGCCTGTGCTTGTCCTCAGGATTCTCATCAGGCATGGTGGTGGTGTGAGGTGCTATTCACATACAATCTGGATTGAAATCAAAAGCAGGATTTATCGGAGTTGCAGCTAATGAAAGGTGTATGTTGCTGCTGATTTTGCCTGGA
Source organism: Aegotheles bennettii (assembly GCA_013398125.1). NCBI lineage: Eukaryota > Metazoa > Chordata > Aves > Caprimulgiformes > Aegothelidae > Aegotheles > Aegotheles bennettii. The sequence continues at coordinate 215,645 of VZRW01002841.1, forward strand.
TGTAAATCAGGAGCTTTAGAAGTGAAAAATGGTACGACACATGGTACTCTGTCTCAGTCACTCACAGCTTCTCTTTTAATGTTTCTAAAGGTGAAAGGAACCTATGCATTATTCAGATCAATAGTTTGTCAGTTGTTTATTCTTCCCTCATATATGCTGTAAATGTTTAATAGTATTTCTAGAATACATGCAAGATCTTTTTTTTCTGCCTCAGCTTCCCATCTCAACGTGGTTCAGAGGAGAGTGGAGATCAGAAACTGGTAGAATTACATTTGTAGACATCTGTTTTCAGAACTTTGTACAGCAAATATAGCACAATGATCTTTCTACATGCTTTGTAGCTATAGCTTGAATATCTATACCACTGGGGGGGATGGGAAGATCCCCAGCATAACGGCCAAATTCTCTGCAGGTGGTAATTGGTGTGGTTGTAGTGACTTGCTTAATTTTCATGGAACTCTTTAGATTCAGACCAACAAGAGATTAATCAAGTCAATTGCTGTGAAATGTGTGCCTTGGTCAGTTAACCCACCAGCAGTGCAAACATACCACGGAAAGGCAGACACTCATTTTCTGCAGCAACTAAGCTTTGATTATAAGCTCTCAGCCAAGGTTCTGCCCCAGACCAGCTAGGGTACCTGCATAAAAGAACTGTGGCAATATGTGAGGGTGTGGCAAATGACTTCATCCTAACATAATTTCCTTGTGCTTTTTTGTTTCATTCCATGTTTAGTATTCTGTTAGGTCAGATGAATTCAGGGGTTGGGGATGTGCTTGATTTAATACAACTGGATGGTTTGCCTGGTTTTTGTCTGTTCCTTTTGGTGTCCTGTCATTTCAATTTTATGTTTTTGCCTTTATTTCTTGAGACGACTTTTCTGGGTATCATTTTCTGTGTTGTGTTGGTCCTTTATGCTGGTACAGATTGCATTTGTTCATCTAAAATGCCTGTCCTGCACAATTTCCATCATTTTTACAGTCTTACATTTTGTCATTTTCTGCTTGAGTTTGGTTGTGGTTTGTTGTGTTTGACAGTGGTTTGTCATACAGCTGTGAATAACCTATTTGGCTTGCCTTTAAAACTTTCTTCTTTGCAGTTGTTGAACAAAATTTACTGAAATACTTTCTTCAAACAGAATGATTAGCACAGGCAGAAGTGTGAGTGTCTGTATGCTGCAACCAGGCAAACCGTTTATTCTGGCTTTATTCACGTTCAGAGTGCAGCCTTTTATGCAAATATAAATATTCTCTTCAATAAAATATTTGTGTAGAGATCTCTGCTGTGCAGTGATGGTTTTGATTTATAAGATGTGGACATTTTTCAGTTAAAACTGGAGCTTCCTCATCTAAGGTATGTCTTCTGTCTGTGCAAAAACAATATGGGTAACCCCCTCAAACACTTCTCCCCTCCAGCCTAAAAAAATCAACTTAGACCACAGGCTTCCTCAGAAATGTGCCTGCCATGAGAAGTTCTGAATTCCTCAATGTGAGGTAAGGGTCTGGCCTGCTCTGTACATAATTCAGTTGTTTACACAACAAACTGTATGGGCTCAGAGTTTTCCCTTTGTAATCAGTTAGCAGAATCCCTGAGTTCTTAAAGTGTTATCACTGCATACAGAGCAGAAACTTAAAGCTTGAATCTGGTAGAGAAATACGCTACTGCAGCAAAGAAGCCAGTGGCTTCTTTGAGAAGGGAGGGAGAGATGTGATCCTTCGCTCCGTGCTGGTGAGACACATCTGGAGTAGGATATTCAGTTTGGACTCACCATTTAGAAGAAAGATATGGTTGTACTGCAGTGAGTCCAGAGAAGAGCCATGAATATGATTAAAGGCTTGGAGGATCTACCGTATGAGAAGAGGCTGAGAGAGCTGAGAATGCATGGTCTGGAGAAGGGGCATCTTATAATGTGTGTAAATATATGATGAGGACACAGTAAAAAAGACAGAGTCAGACCCTTCTCAGTGTTGCCCAGTGAAATACAAGAGGTGCTAGGCACGAAGCAAAACACAGAAAATTCCATTTAAACAGAAGAAAAGGCATTTTACTCAAAGGATGATCAAACACTGGCACAGGGGTACCCAGAGAGGTTATGAAAGCTCCATCCTTGGAGATATTCAAAACCCAACTGGAAACAGTCCTAGGTAACCTGCTGCAGACGACCCTGCTCTGAGTGGGGGGTTGGACCCAGGACATTCCCAGAGGTGCCCTCCAACCCCAGCTGCCATCCTGTGAAAGGGATCTTGGACTCTGGTGCTTGCTCTCTACATCGCCTGGTCCACACTGTCTTAGCTTAAGGCTGAAATAATCTAGATCTGAAGACTTTTAATTTTGTAGTGAGAAGTTCTTTAAAGACTAGTAGTGTGCTGCTGGTATAATAAGGAAAAAGTTGGGAGGAAATGTTATTGTAACAGGTGGGCTGACTGAGCCCTAGTTAAAAAGTATGCTGATGCAGTTTAGCTTTGTATAGAGACACACAGAGCTTTTTATAGTTATTTTCTGGCTATTTTTTTGCCAAAACGAATTATAGTAAAATACTGTCTCTCTTCAGAGAGATGATGGATTTAAGACTGACTTACAGATTATGTGTCTATGAGAACAAGGATCATAGGTGTAGGGAGTTAAGGTGAGGTCTCATTGTCATGAAGTTTCTGCTACTTGTTCTTGACTCAAGTGTGTTTTAGAGGATTGAAGTGTTAGTTACAGACTTTAGAGAAAAGAAAATAAACAGTCAAGTGAATCAAAGTTACTCAGGCAAATCTTCACCAGGGTGAAATATTGTTAGAAAGTAATTATTGGGAAAAAGGCAGAGTTAAACCTAACACAATGTCTGAATTACACAGGATAGAAGGACCTGGAGAGAGAAACTTAGACACTTACAATTTTATAAACTTTAGTATCTTGGGTTATAGCTTTTTAACTGTAGGTAATATTATTGACATAAAATAAATAAGATATTGCAGATATCATTAAAGTATCTTGAAGCAAAAAACCCCCACAACCTAACAACCCCAAAACCTTGGGTTCTGGATGTGGAAAGGATTTAAGTCACTCAGTCACAGTGCTGAATCCGTGTTACTCATCCCACTTTGAAGTTTTGTTACAAAATTGAGAACAAAGGCAAAATGCTTGCAAACCTTAAATTTCCCCAATTTCCATGAAGTGCTAAGTAGATCATTAAAGATAAAAATAAAATTGTAAGGACATGGGAAGAGTGTATATACAGCTAATTTTAGTCCTCAAAAAGCTGTGCTTCATTAGCAATATGGAGGTAGTTCTTTCACTATCTTCCGAAATTCATGGAGTTTAAAATCTGTAACGTCTGTGGTTTATGGAGATGTTTTCTCATTGTTTAAATTCAATGTAGTATATTACTACTATACAACTATTAATAGTATACTAGCATACTGTAGTGTGTTATTATTACTACTATTTTAATAGGTTTTAAATAATATTTTTAATTTTGTTTAATAGTTAATTTGTATAAATAACTAGAAATTTCATAGAAGTGGGAATTAATCATGTTATAATTTTCATTCTATAAGTAGTCTAAATGATGGGAGCTGAATTTTACCCACTAGATAAGGAGAAAAAAAGGACAGGTCTGTGTGTGCCAGATTCTGCCTTGGGTACATGCGGGTGGTTTAATCAACATGGCCCACACATATCTGAGAGAGAATTTGGACTTACTAGACTGTCTTTTCACCGCCCTTCATGCCATACTATCAAATCTGACAGTAGCTTTTCCTGGGAATTAACAGATTCATGCTGTTTGAATCCAATCACTAGATAAGGTCTTACAAAGGTGGAGGGGCATTCCCGCGAGCAGCCTGCCTTGCAGCTCTTCCAGAGAGCAGGTCACAGTGCTGAAAACTGGAGCTTTACTGTTGTCCAGCTTCATGGAGGGATCCCTCCCTCCACATCCCAGCCAGATGGACTGTCTCTGGGAGGGAACATGCCTGACAGGCTATTTCAGTGGGACAAATTTGGGCAAATAGAAGTACAGGCAGAATAACAGCCGTGATATCACTATGTGACTCCACAGTTTTGTTTTGTGTGTACAGCTTTGTTTATTTCAGTTACAAAAACATACGTAAATGAACATGCCAAGCTGTTGCCCACACAGATGTCAATTAGCCATACCCAGAGATGTCAATTAACAATTAACAGAAAGCTCAGGCTTTCTTCCGTAGTGCTCAGGAAAGTTCATTTGCAATCAATGGGAAGTCATCTCCTGGCCTCCTTAGCCCTTACATCTGGCTGGGGGAAGAGTTAGTCGCAGCATCTCCATTTAATTACTGAGATCCGACTGTGATAATCTCAAGAAAGAAACTTTCATGATCTGCCTAGAGCTTTACAGGAGCGCTCAACATTTTTTGTTAGAAGCCAAAAAAACCCACAGCCCCAGCCAGCGGAGTTCCTCTAGGCCATCTATAGCATGTTGATGAGATAATCAACTGCAGGCTGCACCAGAGCTTCCAGAGCGAGCTCCTTTAAGCTATAGGCACAGAGTGTTGTTTTCATTCTGTTGCTGATTTTCTGGAACTTTTAAAGGCATTTTATGTTTTTATATTTATGTCTCTTTTATTACATATTTTATATCATGGCTCTAATTGAAGACATAGGACTTGACAGGATTCAGAGCTGCAAAAACCAGCCTGGAAGCAGTAAAACCAATATTTTTATTTCACTGATTAACACTTCCATTGTTTCACTTCTATACGAACTTGGCAGTTGTCTTACATGGTGTATATATATATGTCCCTGAAAGCATCTACTGTAAAGGCAATACATAAGCAGTTCAGTGAGCAGGGAGGGGTTTGCTATCAAGCTCTGCTTCTGCAAAGAGGCCGTGAACCTTCATTCTGCAGAGAGGGCATTAAGATTTTGACAGGCCATCTTTGGGACACAAAGGGAGGAAGTGTTCTTCTATTCCTAGCCCACAAATAATACCAGTTTCCTGTGAGCTAGAAAAACATGTTTACTTTCTATTTTATTCAAATCTTCCTTAGGAAAAAAAAAAAAGCCAACAGTGCCACAATTATATTGCAAACTCTTTTTTTAACTGGCTTTCTGCCCATAGCTAGTCTGAGCCTTGCAAAATCCTGAATTTCAGAAATTATGGCCATTCCTACCTAGAGATTGTTTGACTTCTTGGCTTAATTTGGGATGGAAAAAGTATTTTAGACTTAAACATATTCCTGAGCAAATAAAGTATTTTACACGCAGGCAAGCATATTTAAAAGGGGAAATAAATGAAAGGACAGCGTGAAAATAATGATTGCTAGGATCAGGATGACAGAGAGGCACTGTATTCATTATCATTGCATGCCCAGGCCAAAAAGTAGGACTGTGACCTTAGTGCCTCCCTCCCCGGGAGGCAGGCCTTGGGCCATTTAACGTGTCAGAAGGTTTCATTCTTTTCTTTAGAATTCCCCAGGAATGATACTTAAGAAATTATATATAATATAAGTGTTACTGACCCATAAAGCTTCTTGCCTATGTTCACAGATTGGATTAATTGATTTCTGGACCGCTCATATTTGGGGGAGTGTCACAAATCTGCCTGTCTTACTTCAGTTATAAAATTGTATTTGCTTCTCTGATCCACCAGAAAGTTACACAAAATCGTGTGTAGCCAAGCCATTACACCACTGAATAAGTACGTCTTTCCAGCAGAGGACAGCATTATATTTTGTGCGAAAGGGTCACTTCAGATATGTTTTTCTTATAGGCATTTTCATATAAATAATTATTACCTGTTGCTAAATCCAGCTGATCTTTGTCAGTTTGCTTTGCTATCTGGGGATCTGCTGGCACAAATGAAGCAAACATTAAGAGGCAGTGCCCACTTCTCATGGGAAATAGTACATCCTCGGATACTCAGCTAGGGATGAAGGATGCTGTCCAGGACAAAATTATAATTTAAAGCAGCATGAGAATGATCTGGTATTAATGCCTGAATGCTGAGGGGCACGTAAATTTTCCTTCCAGTTTATCCAGTATCTTACAATGCAGAGTGTCACATTTCACACTATAAAAAATCTTTTTCTGGGTAATCGTAGTAGTATTTGTATACATGCAGGTATGAACCTGTGCCTGCTTTACTAAGCCTGAATATTGGGCTCAGAGCCTCAGCATCTGCAGTCATTGTTATTCTTGCAGGCAGATGATATAGCATCTCTTATTAATATTGTTAGATAAGTCTCATTAAAAGGCCTTCTTTCTACTTATTTATTGTTTTGACAAATTTGACTCAAAAGTCAAACTTTGTTTTTTAAATGCCCTAGAATCTGTATGCTTTGGAGCAGCGTTGCTCACCTTTGCAGCAGGAGTTTCCCTTTTGTCGTCTTTGTGGAAATCTGACTGAATTTAGCAAGTTTACAAATCTTTGGAGGAAAAAAGTGACCATTCTTGAGTACTCAGTGCAGACTTTATTAGAGTTTGAAAGCTAAAATTTCCAAGGGTTCCCTTTCCCAGGAACATAGTAAGGCTCTCTGTAGGAGCTCAGTGGGGCTGTCCACATGCCAACTGCAAAGAGTAACTAGACACTTTGCAGCTCAGGGCTATGTGGACTTGTGGACATTTCCACTGCAAAGCCCAGTGTTGCACGCGAGAGCAGGAAGCCCTTCCTTCTCCTGCACTCCTGGCAGATGTGCCTGGGATGCAGGTAGCCCTGGGAAGGAAGAAATTCAACATGGATGTAAAGGAATGAAGAGGGAAGAGGAAAGAAAAGAGAAGAGAATAAGTCGCGGCAAGATGACATTGATGTGGGAGAGTGGAGAGAAATAGTAATTGGGGGATGAAAGGAGAAGATAGAGGATGAGTAAGTAAGGGAGAGTTGGAAGTCAGTGAAAAAGACGCGGGGAATGAGATGACATTTGGCTGGGTGGGAAGCACAGAAGGAGGAGGTCCTCTTGCCTGGTCCCTGGCTCGATGAGAAGCTGAAGGAAGAAAGGAGAGACGGGGTTCATTTGGAGAAAGAATGTGCTGTTAGGAGGAAGTGGAGTGGGGAAAAGGGCAAAGAGAATCTTGGGGGAAAAAAACACAAAATCAAGATCCAGGAGAGCTTAGACTGCTGAGGCAGGGAGCCTGGGACCAGGAGCTGGAGCTGCCTGGCTGGGTAGGAAGGGCACTGAGAAAGTATGTGTGAAGTTGGCATTTTAGGGAGAGACGAGAACAAGGAGACTGAGACTAGATAGTTGAGCCTGCTTAAGTAAGGAGAATAAGGAAATTGGGTGTATTTTGGAAGGGTTAATGAGCCTCCCAGAGCAAGAGAAATAGAGGCAGCATGCAAGGAGGGGGAGAGAAGAGAAGACAGGGAGATATAGGGAGTTGGACAGTGAACTTGGAAGGTAACTGATACAAAACAACCAACCATAAGATGAGAAAACAGAGAATTGGACCATGGGGGTAGATGAGCAAAGAGATTGGAGAAAGAATAAAGAGCAGCAGTTGGAAAGGAGACAGGCCTGGAAGGAGATGTGGTTGCAGGGGACTCCACAAAGATGTAGGCAGAAAGTCCTGTGAGGCAAGGATTCCCCTGAGAAGCTGAAAAAAAACCTGCCTGGCAGCCCAAGGCCAGAGCAAGGGTGCTCTCACGGTGCTCTCAAGGCTCTGACACCAGGAGAGAAGTTTACAATCCTCACACTCAAAACTGCTGCTGCAAACACTCTCGGAGCTCTTGTGGCAAATATCTGTGCCCTGGCTCTGAGGATTTCCATGTGATACTCCTGTAGGGAGGTGTGGTGTGGCAGGGAGGAGTCCTATAAAAACATGCAGAGAGATACATTCTTAAAAACATATTCTGTGGACTAAAAGCCGAGACCTAAAACATGAATTCCAATGGCAGTAGAATACAAGGCTTTGATCAGCCCTGTTGGTGCAATTAGATATTACTCCAGATGCTATTTAGACTATACTTGCCATTATTGTATGTGGTTGCCTTTGGGGAATTGCAAACTCAAACCAAGCTGGAGTGCAGCTTGCTCTGTGCTCTGCAAGGTGTGAGTTCACATTTCTGGTGCCAGTGTGGCTAAACTATGTCCTGAAATGACCACAGGTATCAAGCTGTCCCACCATCCTGCCTTCACATTACTTGAAATCGTCCTAGAATGTAGCTTTCAGCTGACTCTGGCAGAAGATACCTGGTGTTGCTAAAATCCTGTTGAAATGTACAGTGGCAGACACAGGTGGAGCATGTACATCCACACATGAGTGTGTCTACTGCAAGAAGGGAAGGAAAAGCACATTTGCCATGTTCGTATCACTAGGCCCAGGAAAGGATTGTTTATATGCAAGCAGAAGAGCTGAGAGTGCGCACACTTATGTGCTTGAATGCTCATATACACAACTATGCTTTAGAGGAGAAAAAATCAAGGAAAAGTCCTTTGCACTTAAAATGCATAAAGTTTGTGATCATCCCTAGACTTTATAAAAACTGTTCCACAGACTTTTGTTGCTCTTGGAAATACTGTCTCCTGCACAAATAAGCTTTGTTACCACTGTAGAGAGTTTCATGTTTATTCTAGAAATGAAATAATCTTTTTAAACCATTGAGCGCTTCAGGAAAAGAACCAAAACCTTGAAACCACTTCAGTCTTCTGTGGCAAGGCAACATGGTGAGCTGAGGCAGGTCTGCTTATTAATACAAGTTTCCATGAAGGTTTCTTCTGGAGGTGAATATTAACTATATTCATTTATGCTGGACATTTGCATTAGCTGTTTTCAATTTTACAGACAGACAGGGTCTGCATATGCATCTGTCATTGAAAATCAGGTTCCATGGGGCATATCCTTACGTGCACCTCTATTGCTCTTCATCCTTTTGGTCCCTCACTTTGTTGTTCACTGTAGCATATCCCTGTGGCAAACATAGATAATGCTTACTTGGAAATGTAAGAAGAATAAGATATTTAATATATTTCTAGCCTTCTTTAATGTGTTGTAGCTGTGAATACAAGGCAAAAAGCAACACCATATGACCATGCTACTTTGGAAACGGTCTATAAACTGCAGTTAAAATAGTTTCAAGATATTTAAGTGATGCATAAGTCACATGAATAGAGGTTTATCACAATCAGTAGGAATGCTGGATTTTCATATCACACATTCACTGCTTAAGATGATTAGCAGGAAATTTAATTTGCACTAATTAGCCCTAGGGGAACAAGAAATTAACTTGATGGATAAATTTCACGTTTTACTATATGCCATACCATAACTGGAAAAATTTGAGTTAAAGCCTGAGTTGAGTCCTGTGCTGATACACTGGACTTCAGTTTTTCTAAATTAAATTAAAAGACTGTAGAAAATTAATATATGCATCGTGAGTGGGTGGGTGTTTTTAGGAGCTAGCGTTGTACAATAGTCGTTCAATGTATTCATTGAATTGTCAGCCACTTCCAGAGGGTGTGGTATATTTTTATGCATTAAATTACATTAATATCTAATGTTACAGCAAAAGCTTGAACAAGTCCTAAATGTCTATATTTGTATATTTTCATTATATAATGTGCATTATGGCTGCACAGGCAATATTCCACATTATAATGCACAGAGCAGAAACAGTTTTCACAGAACTACTGTGAAAATGCCATACTTTTAATTTACAACACCCACTTGCAAATACATTTTTAGGGTCAGGAGCCTTTGTTCGTATGCTGGCAAAATTCCTATGAAAATAATTTTTTTAGAAACTACTCTCAAAAGTATACAGCAAATGAAGGAGGCATGAGTCACCCAGTGTCCTAATAGACAAATAAGAATTAGGCACTAATAAACTCTTATCGTGCCTGTTGATGGAGACTTTTCTATCTCATTCTTCCAAACCACAGTTTGGATCACTTGGTTTTTCCATCTGTAAAATGGAGGCAATTTTTGTGTATCCACCACTTAGAATTACCATGGATTGAATAATGCATGTAACGCAATGAGTCATTCAGTATGGAAGTATCAGTCTATTATAAACTGAAGTGTTCTGTCATACCAAGCTTGTGGCTGCATCCAAATTTATCTGTAAAAAAAGGAGATGGAAAACATCAGTTGCATACGATATAATTGCCTTTGATGTCAGTGCTTCTGCTAGTTTGTGCATCTGAAATACACCCAGAAGCTCACTATTACTATTATGTATTTGGAATTAGACCTTGTAGTACTTACATGAAACTGCTATTTAAGTGAGTGGTGTGACTCCAGTGAGAGTTTTGCCCAAGTAAATATTGCAGAATTAGGTACCTTGAATCCATAGTTTGGGGTGTAAGTGGTGCATATAAGATAGTTCACGCGTCCACTCAGACTTTCTAGCCTATGACATAGATACTTCTGGTCTAAAGAGAGATCTCAGATAGACCTGTGGATAGTCATATATTGTGTAACTTATATCGTATTGCATTCTCAATCCCCAAGACACTGATTTCTCAGCAGTAGCCCTCCTATTCAATCAAGAGTGTGTTTGTGTGTGTGTGTGTGTGTGTGTATGTGTGGGTGGGTATATATAAATATACATGTGCCCACACACAGACAAACATATATGTGAACACACCTCCCTATATAAATGTACTTTGCCTTTTTAGGTTCGTGAGTATATTTCTGTAAATGCTCATTACTTGTATTTATACATTTATAAGTAATATCCAACTTTCAGTCATAATTGACACCATGTGGCTTTCTGTATAATAATTGCTTTGGGACAAAAAACCTTGCAGATGGTTTCAAGAGTTTCTTACTCGCCATCAATGTAAAAAGATTAAATAAGATGATCCCACTCCCTCTGAATGGAGTAAGCCATCTTTATTGATTTCAATGGGAACAGGCGCAATGTCATTTCTACAGCAGACAGAGAACATGTATTATATTCATTAAATGAAAGTTTGATTTCATTGCACTTAAAATTATTCATGTTCTGTTAGCAAATGGTTTGAGATTTTATAACCTAGAGCATTTGCTAAATTCTGCTTTGTATTTTCCTCACAGCAATTGGAAGGACCCTCATTCCTCGTTATTTTAGCACTGTCTTTGAAGGAGGTGTAACAGACCTGTATTACATTCTCAAGCACTCAAAAGAGTCATACCACAACTCATCCATCACAGTGGACTGTGATCAATGCACCATGGTCACTCAGCATGGAAAACCCATGTTTACCAAGGTAACAGGGAAGACTCAATAAAGCATGTTGTTGGTTTGGTTTTTTGTTTGTTTTGTTTTTTTTTTCTTTTTCAGTGTGTATAAGGGTGAAAAATATTGGCTGTTGCATTTTTCTGGTAGGCTGAGATTATTTCTAATACTGAAACCCCTTGAAGCCATTTAATTACTATTTTCTATATTCATTACGTGACTGGAAAATTCTGTGGGTATCCTCTGCTGTTCTCCCAGAAAGATTGCAAGAGAATCACATAATGCCAAGTTGCCAGAACCATAAGTTGTATGTGAATTAAATTCAGCCTGCACATCTCCTTTTCTCCGGACTTGATTTTAAAACCAGAATGAGATTTCACATTGCCGGTACCTGCCATTTGGGGTGGTATGCTTTACATTTGATACTTAGTCAGTCCAAAGACTATAAATCTCTAGGAAAATAGTGATTTAATACAGCAGGATGCCAGTCCAAAGGGCAGTGAAGTCAGTGGAAGGAGTCAATTGATTTAAACGTGCTCTGGATCAGGCAGTTAGTGAATATTCAATATTTGTAATTGATAGTGAATTATCTTCATGCATTGGCCACTTCTAGTCCTGTAATTAAACTAAGTGCCATATATTTATTAAAAGAAACCAGTACCAAAAATGTGGAAAATACAAATTAAATAAAAAATTTTCTTATATTAAAAAAATCAGTAAACTGATTTTCAAAATCGAAATGTATCTTTATGTAAACTAACAAGAAAGGATTATTTTCCTTCTTGTACCTGTTCATCTGTATGAGTTTTAACCTTTGCATGGACAAAAGCACAAAAGGAGAAGGGTCAACAGGAGGAGATAGCCCATTGATGTTGCCCTTGGTCTACAGGACTGCAGAATTTTTAGAGTCAAAAAAAGCACTGGGTATTGACAGCATCATGACCAGGACCCACGGGCCTTACACTGTTTTATCATGTATGTGAGTCCCATCCCTTTGTAGCATCTTCTCTGCCATCTTCATGGCTCCTGGAGTGGGGCTCAGAGGGAGATGAAGCTGCTGGTGTGCAGAGCACTAGTGAGCTGAGAGGTGTGCATTTAATGGTGTCGTTGTTCCAGCTCTCCCACTCCAGACCCCTGTAACTTACACAAACACAAACAGGGAAGGAGAGATGCAAAGAGACCAGATATTCCTTGTAGCACCTCTTTGCCACCTCACTGCTCATGAGGAGTTGTGCATGCTGGCCATGTCAGAGGATGTGACAAGGGTACACAGGAGCTTCTTCTTTGCGTAGCTGCCTAAAACGATTTCTGTGTCATTTCCCTTTGTGTTAGCTTTAATTGAATAACAAACAAAAGAGGGGTGTTTTTTAATCAGTAAATACAACACAAGTTTCTCAATTCAATTAGTTTATTGTACTTATCATGGCAGCACATTACAGTGTTGTTACTTTGGAAAGGAGGCTGATGTCCAGCAAGCCAAAGACAGACCAGCAGCAGGCACCAGGCTGGGTGCACACCTCGCGTGAGGGGCCCGTGGTTGCCTCCTGTGGCACCATCCTGACGTGTGCAGTGAGACCCTCCACCTGCACTGCAGCCCTGGCAGGACGAGACCTGCTTCAGCCCTGACATTTCTGTTGTGGATTCCAATACAAACTTCTGTATCCCAGTAGAAAAGTTGAGGTGGGGATGTGATTTGGATTCTAGGAGAAAAAGTAGAGGGTTTAATGGCTCTATGTTTAAAATATGACAGTGTTAGTAAGAGCAAATTTGAAATAAAGCACAGTAGTTGGTGGAATAAGGGAGAGAAGAATTATTACTCTCTCAGAAATGAGTTAGAGCTGAATGTTGTCTCAGCTGTGCATGCGTATCTTCTAGCAGAGATACTGAGAGCACAGGTCTTGTACCCAAAGGTAAACTCCTAACTCTCACAGCATCGGTGGTGGAACAAAGCAGACCTCCCATAATAAGCACCACTCCAATGGACTGTACAGCTCCTTAGATCATGGAATAATTTGATCCAGTGAAACTACCACAAAGGATTTTTCTAATGTAAAAATACAAACTAGCTATATTTGTTAATAGCTGTTTCAGTTTCACAAGCAACTTGTAAGCTGCAAATTCACTAACTTCTAATATAATGGGCTGAAACAGTTCTCATTACATATTGAATCAGGAATCCACAGCTGCATTTTATTCATTTCGACATTTTGCTAGTTAGAGCAACTCACTGCATTCTGCACTATTGGACGGATATATAAAATGGCATTTCTATTTTTTTTCTCAAACAAATATGGCTAGAACACTAAGAATGTGAATAGGACAGCTTTTCTTTAGAGGGTGAGAGTTCCCTGTAAAGTGGGGCACACACTTAAATTGTTTTATCGAGATATAAATAAATATTATAAAGAATTTAATGCAGTTCAATAGTGTGAATTAAATGTGGTAAAAGAAGAGACTGAAGCCCTGACTATCATGTTTGTTTGCTTGGCAGATGCTTCATTGTTTTTCTCCAGGTAAAGGAAAGCTTTAGGAGTATTCCTAAGTCTTTGTTTTCACTGTGTTTACTGACACTCCAACTTCATGTGTAGGCAAACTGTTTTTCTGCAGTTAGCAATGTTTATATTCCCTGATAGATTGGCAGAGGCGAGCCTTGCCTTCACCACTAGAGCAGTGAGCACCCTGTGTTCGAACCATTCTCTTCCTGCACCCAATCGTGGGTCCATCAGCTGGATTTTATAGGTGAAGCCCTTGAAAATCAGTGATTTTAATCCTTACTAACAATCTCAGGCATTTCTTAGATTTGTACAAGCTTTAGGTTTCTTTTCAACCAAGGACTGAGATTTGAGAAATTGTCATTAATAAAAGGAGAAGAGTTTTAAAATATGCGTGGTGTTAGGAGAGCGAGACTTCAAGCAATAAGGCACAGGACCAAAGTTGGTTTTCATAGGTGCGAGCAGTTGAAATTCCTACAATTAATAAGTGCAGTGAAGGGGTTAAAAAGCTATTGGTTAGTTTGAGAAATGTTCTTTTTTAGTTTTTTCCTGGCCTAGTCTAGAGCAACCACGTGATATACTGAATGCCTGCCAGCCTCTTTCTTGTTGATCCTCCGGAGACCATCTGTGCTGGGGGCATTGATTAGAGTGTGTCTGCTGGGATTACATCTTTTCTGTTGCCATGCCAACTAATCAGCTGATTTTGGTTACCACAGAAACAAAATGTCAGAGCTCACAGTACGGGTAACATGAATTCAGCACAACAGAAAATGTTTTCTTAATTGGAGACCCTTTTGATTTTTTGGATTCTATGTAAAAGGCAGCTTTAAAAAAAAAATAAAAGAGGCCCATTTAAAATACAAGCTGCACCAAATTTATTGATTAAAAGCAAAGTGTAAAATTCTGCTGTACATAAGGAAATTAAATTCCTTTATAAGATGTATAAATTTTTACCATTGTGATATGAGGTATGTGTTTCAGTTTTTCTATTAAAATTTGTTAATGCCAGTGTATAAATCTGTTAAGAGCTGTGGGGTTTTGAGCTTAACAGAAGAAACATTTGAGAAGCCACAGGTATTATTAGTAAAAAAATATTTTAAACGTGAAATATTTTCATGTTAACCAGTCAGTAATCAGGATCTTTGGCCTCAACACAGTAACAATATAAAATGTTTTTCTTCTTGTGTGAATGTACATACATGTGTGTGCATGAGTACCCCTGTGTAATTTCTTATCATAGTGCAACTCGTTAGAAAATCCAAATCAGGGTTGAATGACAAAAGAAGTCACATTAAAAAATTGAAGGCATGTTGAAATTGAAGGTATGTTGAAAAGGGCAGATGACAGCCTGTTGCAAGATTCTTCTCCTTAGGTCTACAGTAATTTGTCTGTATAATATGTCTGTTAAAATTACCTATGTGTTTTTGCAGAAACAACCAGAAGGAAAAACTATGATGACATTAAGTGAACAGTTAACCAAAAAGCCACACATTGCCCAAGTGGGAACTAGCCAAGTCTAAGCTGGAGCTTGTAAAAAATCTCAACAGACTCAAGCGAGTCTGGGCTGGCTAGTTGTTCATTCAAATATTAGTTGTATTGAAATTAAACTTGCAGGAACCTTTTTTTTGAGAGCTGTTACACACTGTTTTCACAATATCTCTGTACCCTGCGCTTGCAAGTTTACTTTGAATAGGAGTTGTAAGTCTAAGCATCCAATTTAAAGAAAACAATCAACAACAGAGGGAGATAATTTTCAGATCATGCATCGTTTACAATAGTCCAGTCAGGATACAATACTGAGCAAATATTTTGCACCTTAAGACCACCACATCCACAGTGTTTTTTCCAAATAAAGTTGTGGGCAGTTGTTTAGAAGTCCCCAGTAATTTATATTACTTTTCATTTCCAGTTAGTACCCACTTGGTGCATTTATTCCTCCCATATTTTCTCTCCTTTCTCAGGCAATTCCCCTCACAAATCTGTATAAGCCACTTTCTGTGGAAGCAGCTGTGTTGTCCACTACTGTAACCTCTTTTCTGCTCCCCTGGCTCTCAAACCTGCCATGACAATGCAACCCAGGCAGCCCCATGGCAGACACCCCGTCTGGCTTTCCTTGGAAGGGGAGATTAATAAAAGTAGACAAGAAATGAAAGAAAATTAAAATGTGATGAAATGCCTGGAAAAGGCAAGAACACTTGGAAAATAACAGGAGGAAAAATGTAGGGAAAAAAAACAGGTTTGGCCACAGTGAGGGCCCTGTGTACTCCAACTGGATGTGAAAGGAAGGTTTATATGCCAAGGTATGCTGAGGAAAGGGCAATGTAAAACAGGCTGGGAATGACTGGTTCAGCAACTTGACATTAAGTGTGGGCTGTTGCACCACATCCACCTCCACTGTGAGGATCAGTCATTAATTAGCAGTAGCAAACTGCAAGGGAAAGGGAATTGATGCAATAAATAAGATTTAGTGCATACAATATTCTATGTTTGTAAAATGCTATAAAAACTAGAGTATTATAAGTTACTACCTCTGTGGTAAGGCCTATGAAGTCATTTTCCCACATTCATTTTTTTCTTCCCAAGAGAAAGAAAAACAATTATTCTAGCAGAGATGAACAATACAATACTGCTCTGATATTTTTGAATGTTGTTTAATCGATCATACAATACCATTGAAAACAAAATTCCTGGGAATTTATTTCATGCATTTTATGTATTCTAGGTGTGCACAGAAGGACGTCTTATCTTGGAGTTTACTTTTGATGATCTTATGAGAATAAAAACATGGCACTTTACTATTAGACAGTACAGAGAATTAGTCCCACGCAGCATTCTAGCCATGCATGTAAGTAATCCTTTTTTCACTTGACCTAATGCGAAGAGATGAGATTAGGTTTATGAAGAACTCCAGCAAATTTCACACCCAAGGCAATTAACTACAAATACTTTGTTTTGCCTGCAACTGGGTCCATTTACAAGTTTTTTCATCAAGCCCTTGTTTCTCAGTGCTTTCTTGTTGCCACTGTTGCTATGTTTTTGTTTTGTTTTAGCACATAGTTTTCCTTTTAGTCCCATTTGATGGTCTGTATGATTTGGGTCCAAAATCTGTCTTTATTGATATGAACTAAACTAAACTCAGTGAATTTTCATTATTGTAGGTATTAATTATATTTAGTCTTTAAATGAAGCAAACTAATGTTTGCCTTGTATTAGACAGAAAATAAGTAATTACCATAAATTTACCTAGTAACATTTAGAATTTTAATCCAGATTTTGTTTTTCACATTTCAAGACTTTTCTTTTGTAATTGAATGAACACACACAATAGAACATGAAAATATTAAATATTCTATAGGTTGACGTCAAAATATTATAAGGTAAATAATTGTAGAGAAACAAAGGACAGAGTCTTATTGCCAGTTTCAGTTCTGCACTGTAGAAGCATTCCAACTAGTAGTGCTCCATATACAAAATTAATAGGACTATGGTTTTATAGAAGGTAAGAGCACAGGCCCAAATATATGCCTGTATTTTGACATCACATTACTTAGATATCCATAGATAAAGACGTATTCTTAACTAGGAATTTTAAATAACTGACGAAGCCTGGACTTTTTTGGAAATGCTTGCCTGAAGAAAATGCCTTTGAAAACCTGCCCCACCATTTTGTCCCAGGGTTATCTTTTATTTTAAAGGGCTGATTTTCTGAACTCTTCAACACTATACCATTAAGGGACAACGAGGATGGCCATGAGCAAAATTATGCATTTAGGGGGCGGCTGCAATTCAAAGAGAATAGAAGCAGGTTAGCCAGCAACCAGCAGGTGTTAATGTTAGTAATGAGATTGATCTCATTTTAAAGAGGAGGCTGGTCTCACAGGTAAAGCTCCTGGCTAGGGTCAGAGAAGGACTGTACTTGCATTTTTCTTGTTTAATTCTGGAACAGCAACTTCTACCAGAAGGGTTCTCGCTGCCTGTGCTTAATGCCACTTACGTGATCCGCTCTGCTGAAGGTGCCTTGATGAGTTCTCTCTGCTTCAGTTTCTATTCACAAAAATAAAGATGTACGTTCTTTATTCCTGCCTTTATTTGCTTAGTCTCCTGGGACTCCCAGTCAACAAATGGAAGGCTCAAAGTGTACTGTGATCCCTCAGGAAGATATTTGGTGGGGCCCTGCTTAGTTGCACCCCTCACTGAACCTGATAGGTTTATCTATTGAATGGGCAGAGACAGAAGGAAGATAATGGAAAGCAGTCCTTATTCTGCTCTAATTTCATAAGGTTTTACATTTTCCTATGCTAGCATAACTGTAGATTATTACATAAATTTATCATCAACATGTAATTTTTCCATAGGAGTGGCACCTCGCCTCAGAGAACCCTCCCTGCACTCCACCAAGCACATAGAGAAAAACAAATAGACAAAAAGCAAAGTGAAAATTCTTTTTTCCTTTGTTGTTTAGGCACAAGACCCTCAGGTGCTGGAGCAGCTGTCCAAAAACATCACTCGAATGGGTCTGACAAACTTTACCCTCAACTACCTCAGGGTAAGTGTACCATAGCTGATGATTATTGTGAGCATTTTTTAAAAGTTACTGTTAGCTTTGAATCAATGTAATGAGAGCAGAGCCTGTGTTGGTCAGGTAAGAAATGGACCTTAATTTTAATGAGGATGAAGGAGAAACACAAAGACTGTAATAAAGATGTAGCTGCTAACATTGCACCTTTTAAAAGGATAAGAATTTCATCATGGAGTTGAAGCAATGTGTGAGTACCCTCTGTTTTTAACGGTCTTTCTTCTCAGTTTTGAATAATGGCTTTATTTTTGTAAGCAAGCAGTTCCCCACAATTTTCACTCTCTGCTTCACTGTTCCTGAAAAAATGGTAGCTCATTCTTATTAAAAGCTGTCTTTCTTCTCCAGCTCTTCGACCTTCCCACCTCTCCCAGGCAGAGGCAGGGCTAAGAGAAAGCTCAGCTCCAGCCCTGTTTGCAGCAGTCCCTCAAATCAGTCCTCACTTCACTTGCCTCTGGGAGCCTGATCTCCCTCCTCAGCCTTGCACTGAATCAAGTGTGTTTTTTATGATTAAATAATGCATTTGTTCCCATTGCTTTTTGACCCCTAAAGTGCATTCAAAGTTTGGAAGTTTATTTTTGAAAGTATTCCCTGTTGTGGGCTTACAATGTATACACTGAAATACGAGTCTGTAGAGTTCATATTTCAAGGTTAAAATTCATATTTTTCTTACTTCTAGACATTCTGTTAGTAGATAAAATGAGGCAAATTACTCAATGATACACCAAGCTAACTTGGCCAAGAATATCTGATTTTATTTCTTTTAATTGAGTGAGTAATTAATTAAGATGCTTTTTTAAGATAACAAGAACACTAGAAAATGCAGTTATTTTCAGCCTAATGTAGAACTGTACCTGAAAGTCTATATTTTAGCTGCACTTCATCCGGATCTATGAACCATGTGACACCTTCCCTATGGATGGAGTCCTGCTGCCAGAGTGTTCTGAACTCCAAGGCAGACAGTGCGCAGGACTGAGGTGTGTGGTGAGACTGTTCTTGCTGTATCTCTACAGCTTACAGGAAGGCTGTAGTTGTCCTTACTCACCCAGTATGATAAGCCATTGCTAATTGTTGCTTATGTGGTGTTATCATAAAAGTTACTGTTCAAATTATAGTCTGAGTTGTACAGGACAGGTCTGAAAGAAGAATATGGCATAAAACCTCAGAGGAAATATAATTACATTAGAATTTTTCCATGTATAAATACAACATGCATGTTGTGCGTATTGTATTCTCACAGTTTAGTCTCTGCTTTGGTACAGAAAACAACCGTTGTGCTCTGGCAGCATCTGTATAGACATGTTGTTGTCTCATGGTGAGGCATCCTAGAGCATGTTCTTCAGAAATCCCCACTGGTGGTTACTCGTCTGTTATGTGTTCTGTTACACTCTTTTGGCAAACTGGGTAACAAGCAGCGGGCTTAGGTAGGCTATGTCCACATTTTCTTTCTGAATTTTCCCATGGCACAAGGCATTGCCCTTCTTTTGAGGTCTTAATCCTCTTAGCACAACTGGATGCACTGGCAAGCACTTGGGCTGGCCCACACCACCTGCAGTACTCAGTACCCAGCCACCATGAGGCTCGGAGCGCCATGCTGAATTTGCAGTGCCATGTCTATCGCTGAGCCCTTCCAGGTCCTTTGTCACATATTCTGTAATTGCTGAATGTGACAATGCAAGTGAGAAAGGCAGGGTCCCTGTTAGGACGCAGCTGGCATCAGGCACCCATGCTGTTCCCCCATCAGCATCAAAAAAAAAAAGAAAGAAAGGAAGCGGGGGAGGGAGAAAAAAATCCCCAGAAGAAGAAAACTGGGATCAAGATAAGCACAAGGGAGATGAGCAGTGAAGTGGAAGGGGATGAAAGGATGAAGTCTTACTTTTTTTTCTTCTTCAAGACTAGTTTTGTTAGCTCAACAGACAACATTAGGTCTCTGGGTGCAAAGCTTCCTCTGGCTCCTGCTGTGGTGATTCCAAAAGGAAATCTTTTTTTTTCCCAAGCCAATCTTTGCATCTCTCTTTCTTGTGGTGAGGAATTGATCATTCTGCTCTCTTTTCAGATGTTTAGCTCATCATGGGAGCTTGTAATAGATGGTATATTTCCATTTTGATTTACTACTTTCCCAATTGCTTTCTTCTGTTAATTTTAGCATGAAAATATTTTCTGAACTCAGGATTGTAAAATCATGCACTAAAAAATATGGTAAATGCACTTAGGTTTAAGTTATTTTGTTTTGTAGTTTGTTTTTTTTTAAGGTCAGCATTTTATGATATTTTATTCAGTCTTCCCAGTGTTTAGTAAGTAGCACTGTTACATCATTTTGAATAAGGATTTGAAACCAGGCATAAAAATTAGTTTCACTTTTTTTCTGCTCCACACAGTGAAGGCTTGTGCTACTCATAAGTGAAAAATTCACTGATGGGCAGAATTAATCATTTTTATTCTCTAACGTGCACACAGCAGCAAGCTGTGCTGCAGTCTCTTTTAAGGCAAAATTTAAACCTGGATTTTAGATGGCTGTGGTATAAAGGTATAGCCTGGATTTTTTACACTCTAGACATCACAGAATGCTAAATCATTGCTAGTTGGGATAATTGCAGTTGCTGGCACGTAAACCTCTGTTCCAGAGTGCCACATGTCTGTGGAGCCACAGCTTAGGATGTGTGCCCTGGTTTGTCTTCATTCACTCCAGCTAAAGCTGTCCAACATAGAAGAACATTGATTTTGTAAATCATATTTAATACAAATTTAAAATATATCTTCTTGGAACCTGGAAATTAAATATTTTTTCTGTGTCATTTGCCAAATGCTCTTTCTCCTTGTTTTCTCTGACTCTGTATAAAACCATAGGCTCCTTTCTTTCTAGTTACTAGTTTGCTTTGTTTCAGAATAATTTATTACCTCATCAATGGGGTCAGCATACTTTTCTGTAGCTGTTGACTAGAAGTTGAACAGGATGTTTCAGAAATAATGAGCAAAACCTTGTAGGTTTTAAATTAATATCAAGCTTTTAAAAATGTAATTTCTCATCAAGTAGTTGGTATTACAGACTGTCAGATAGTAAGGCCAAGACCTATATCCTAGTGTCAGTCGGTATGAGTCCAGGAACAAACAGGAATCCTGTGCAGAGTTTGGAGATGGATGTAACACTCAGAAGGGTAGTTTCCACCAAGCTGCAGTAATTTAGTCCCCACACATTACCTTCATTTTTTTTCCTATGTAATTTTCTAGTTGCTCAGGTATTTATTTCGATCTTCAATGCATAATGGATTTGAATATACTCTAAAAACAGAGTTTTTTGAATTTAGAGTTTAGAGTTAGTTGAGTTTAGAGCTCAAATGTTTCTTGCTTGTTTCTGTAAAATGATTTATTCTCTCAAAATTTCTGACATTATAAAAAAAGCCAGCCCCTACTGTCAATTAAGCAGGACTACCTGGCCTGAGCCTTGAAATATAGTTGTATCTTGCCCAGCTGGTTTTCAAAATTTGTCTCTGCTTTTTTCACATGCTGTGGTCTGCTCTGGTAGCTAGTTTATTGGTGTTAATGGAGCTGAATCTGCATCTGCCCTTTGCAAAGTGAGAGTTAGTGTGGCAGAGCCCTCCCGCTCTGCGTCAGGAGAGGTACCCAGCAGGGGAACGCACACTCCCATTTCCCCTTACATCCTGTATGGCTATATTACCCAAGGCTTATCTGAGCTACAAATTATCCAATTTGCTTGTTTTCTCTATAAACCAATAATGAAGTGTTACTATTGCAACACAGAGGACAATATTTTCTCAATTCCCACTTTCACTAATTTAATTCCTCACTAGACACTTTTGGATTTCTTCTGCTAGGAGGATAGTATGAATTATTTAATAGGACACAATTTTCTAAATGCAATACTTACATTGCAATCAAAAGCCATTTGTATGTATATCTATCATGTATGCAAAATTTTCTTTTGCACGTGCAAAATAGACACGGGTGCAACAGCTTCCTTCAATGTGCAGGGAAATTTGGTTTTCTAAATAGAGTTGCATGCATGGAAAGGATATGAACTCAAATCATTTGGGGGCTAATTTGCTCCTAATACACAACAGCTTGTGGCAGCTATCTGGTCAATATTTTACGGCTGTTTGTATATCTTCAGTGGAGAAGGAGAAAGATTACATGCAAGTGTGTTAAGGATGTAAAGTCATTTCCTTGGGGAAAAGAAATGCTGTATTTACAGTCACCCATACAGCATGAATTCATTTCCCTTTCATCTTCTAATTACATCATCACGCATTGGGTTTCCCACAGTATCCCATGCAGTGCACAGGAGGACTAACCCACACTCAGTAGCAACTGTTGGATGCAGTCCATTGTCTCAGGCTTGCTATACAGTTGAAAAAGGAGCAGTTGGGTTTTTTGGGAACACACTGGTGAAAATGGTTTTTCCATGACTTAGTACTGCAGTAGAGCTCAAGGGCAGGGGCAGTTTGTTATAGCAGCAATGGGTTACTCTAAGCTCATCCTTTCTTGTTCTGCAGTTCCCTGCTTCATGCTTCTGCCACATTTCCATGTCTTCAGTAGATATGAATGAAGGAATACACACAGCAACTCCATTTACTTTGTGCTGTGCTTTGAATGGAGGGAAACAGAGTATGTGATCATGTAGTTGTATCCTAATGGATATAAATAAGAAGTTCTATTAAGGTTTCACAAGCATTCAAAGGAGGGGTTTTGGATCATTTAATCATTCTGGAGCTTCTCGTATGAAAGCTGTCAAAATTTTAAAGAATCCTCAGAACTGGAGATGGAAAGCAGACACATTTTGTAGACTTTAATCCTAGAAATGACGGAATTTTTCAACCTAAACCAATTTGGCTTGGGACAGATCTCCCCAGGAAAACGTAATCAAAATCAGAGGGTTCTCAGAGAAAGATTCAGATGACTATAACTGGTTAACTATAATCTACCTGTGCTAGCTATAATTAACTGATTCTGCCAAGATTTTCTTGTAATGTAATTTATTAGCATTTATTTTAGTAATAATCACAGTGGTTCCTGTTCCTTTCTTTTATGCATATAATGCTTTATAGACTGTTACATTTTACTTTCAGAATAATAAATGAGAAGAAATGTATTCTTTGCAAGAGCTCATACAGTCAAATGTTAGCTTTTCACTTTATTAAAAAAGACATGACTACAGAATGGTTATTTCAAGAGTTATTCCATCACAAGCAGGAGAGACCACAGAAAACAACACAGCAAAATTTTTTTAAAAAAAGTGGTCAAGGTGAAGTGGGTGGGACAAAGGAGCAGGGAGGGGAGAGTATAGGTACAGGACACTGACTTATAAATTTTCTGAAGGAATGGAATCTGAAGCAGCAGAGACAGGACATGGGATGGAAAGGTAACATTCATATTGATAACAATAGTAGTGGTATGCTTTTTGTCCATGGATCTCTAAGCATTTTATTAAAATAAATGACATGTTTTATAGATGGGAAAATTGTGGCACATAAGAGACAAAAATAATGGACAAACCCAATAGCATTTAAAAAAATAAGATGGTAATTTTAAACAAGACTCTGCAGAATACAGCAACCTGGTGACCACTTCTGCTTCTCATGGCTTAGAAACAGATTTTAGTGTCTGTGGATAGCAGGAATTTCAAAAGTCAGTGAAAAATGGGGAATGGGGACTGAGAACAAATTGGGATTTTAGCAGAAATGGCAAATTTTACCAGTATTCTGGAGATGGTAAAGTCCAGTCTTCACAAAAAGGTCACTACTGGGCTCATGAATATCAGTTAAGGAGAAAGACAAATTGTGTGTGAACACGAGCCAGCTACAGTGCCCACTGGACATACAGACCATACGACCTTTGAAATAAAATTAAGGTCTGGACTAATGAGAATGGAAGGATGATAGTCAGCAATGAGAGTCCTTGAAGCATCTATGAGTAAGAGATCAGAATGAAGCTAAGTTGGAGCAGTGTAAAAACAAAGTCAGAAGGGTAAAAGGGAGAAAAAGAGAGACAAAGACACAGCACTAGCCATATAAAAATAAGCTGCAAGATTTGAACTAATGGTATTATTTCAGAAAAGGAAAAAAAAAGATGAAGAAAAAAAAGTCCAAGAACACAGCCACAGGCTCTGTTTTTAGAAGACCAAATTAAAGCTTGGACTAGTATGCAGTGCAGTCATAAATAATAATAACTATTAATTAAGTTTAGGAATGAGAGTTGCAGAGATTTATATGAAGACCTGAAAACACCAAAACCAGTTTCTTGTTCAAAGCAATGAAAACAGCAAAAATTTTAATTAGTTGTTTAATATTGAATGTCCATGGGTGTTTGGTGCAAATTGTTATGCAGCGAGGGGTGGGTGCTCAGAAGAGGTCAAGAAATAGGCTTTAATGCAAATCTTTGTTCTTGGAAGCAGTTATTGTAGAACCTGAAGCATTCATTGTGGAAAGCTTGTGGCAACACTGTGGTCTGCTCTTGATTTGGAAAGTGAATCCTCCCTCATGTTTTTGATCTTAAAAAAAAAGATTATTTCCAGAGTCTGTTTATTGTGTTATCATAAACAACTAGGTCATATAATTTTACAGCCATTTTCTATACATTGTTGACTTAACTGGTTAGCCTGCTTGTCCCTTCCTCTTCCTTTGCTACTCTTTCTATAGATAAAACAGCATTACTGCTTACCTGTCTCTGCTGGAGAGATCTTCACTGATGCATCTCAAGAACAAATTTGGCTTTTCCATGTCTATACAAGTAGAGGTTTGCTTTGGGTTCTTAAATTTGATCCTGTTTCTAGGATGCTCCTGAAAAGCTCTCATCTTTCTTATGTGATGCCCTGATCCTTGTCTGCATGGAGAATACCTCCCCAGTTCAGTCTGTCCGTGTACTCCCACTTTTTCTGCTGTATTCTTGCCATTTTATATTCACAAAAGAAACCCTAAAAACCAAAACCTGACTCTAAACAGTAAAACAGAACGAGCATTTTGAAAGTGAATGGTAGTCCTGTGTTTCTGTGGGTTTTAGAGACAGGCACACATAAAGTTAAATTTGTCTTCCAGTCACCTTCCTTGTACTGATGCAAGCACTGTCAGAACTGGGTCAGGAGACTGATCTGATGAAAAAACTAATCTAGTCCTTTCCACCCAAATGTTGACCATCCTTAATAACTCCCTGAGTTCTACGTCTGCTGGGCAGGGAAAAGAACAGCAGTATGGATTCAAATCAGCTGGCATCTCTCTTGAAGTTGGACCTCATACCAAATTTGCCAGCCCTGAAAGGAGAAGAAAATTCTGGGGAATCCTGAAGTTCCTATACCGTAAATTTCCCTTCCTTACTTCTAGATCTGAGAACATTATAATGGTTGTGTCTGACCTACTATGGCCTCACACTGCTATAAATTTATTCATTTCAGTGGAGTAACTTCTGACTTTCAATGGTACGTTTAGAGCAGACTCTTGCTCATACCAGATTACCATATTTTACAAAACTTGGGAAAACAAATAAACAGAAAGAGAAAGGGTTGATTTGTTGCACCGGTACTGAGTGAAAAACAAAATTTTATCTACATATATATACATATGGACATAGATGGAACACACATTTCTGTAGGTCCACTATGAACCATACCATTTAGTAATTTACTGATTAATTGCAAACATTCTTCATTTGTGCAAACATTCTTCATTTGTACAAACATACTAGAAAACTTTGGTAAACTTTTTCACTGTACAGATATATGATTATCAGTGTCTATCTGATGGTCATTAATGTACAAATCTGTACATTACTTTTGATTTGTAAGCATACCTTCTGTTCACGTTAAAGGAAATATCAACAGATTTATCAAATTAATAAACAGAAGCCCACAATTTTTTGTTTACCTTACCTAAAGTAGACTCATAGGATGTAATGTGGGGAACCCACAGGCAGTGCTGGTGAGCAGAGGTGTTGGACCAGGCCCGTACTGATGCATACATGAGGCTTGTGAGCAGAATGGAAGCAGAAGACATTATCAAAATGATAACACAGGTTTCCATCTGAACTGTGTGATTTCTGGTACTATGTTCTGCACAGATAGAAAACTGTGTTATATTGAATATTCCTCCCTACCCCAAATTGCTTCCTTAATCCTCTGTTTTGTTATGTTTTCCAGTTGGTGTTGCTGCCTCGCCATTACTTCATAATAATGCAGTTTGTTAATCAAAGATCCAGTTCAACATCCATTAAAGTCAATGGGTATATCTCCTTTGATCCAAATGTC
This sequence comes from Aegotheles bennettii, assembly GCA_013398125.1. NCBI lineage: Eukaryota > Metazoa > Chordata > Aves > Caprimulgiformes > Aegothelidae > Aegotheles > Aegotheles bennettii. The sequence continues at coordinate 242,075 of VZRW01002841.1, forward strand.
ATCTCATAGTTTTTTATTTATTCACAAGTATTTTCTACCCATAAAATCCATTTTATTGAAATTAATTTCTCCATTATCTTCAGCAGTTTTAGCCCTGAAAATGCCATGCTTCATGAACAACAACAACAACTTGTTATTTTTACTGCTTTTGTTGTTGTTTTGTTTTGTAGTTTTGTGACAAAAAAAAATTAACTTGATATAGTCACAGATTATAGTTCTTAGGTGAGCCCAAAGGAACAAATGTCAGCTTGGGGATCTGATTTGAAGAAAGGTTTAGGAATAGAAAAGAATGAAGAAATACAAAAGAATAGTGCTTTCATAACAAGACAGAATTTTCTCATTTTATTAATCATTCAGGCAAAACTTAGAGCTGATTTAATTAAAGGGCTGTGCACCATTTCTATCCAAGATAATATGATTTTACTAAAGTATGAAGCACATGAAATAAAAAGACCACAGTCCTATTCCCTAGCCTAGATTTCATAGCATCTGATTTATAAAGCACAATTGGACCCAGCCATGCTGGATCAAAACCTCCAAGGAAAACACAAGCACTGTCGAAACAAAATGGTGTTGGTGATTAGGCAGAGATCACAGGACTCTCCAGAGCAGACCTTGTCTCACTCTGGTGCTTTACCACACTGGCTTCACCAGGAGTATTACCACGCCATATACCACAATGTAACATAGATCTACAAGAAGTCTACAGGAAGGCAGAGCTTTCTTTCTAGAGACTTTTCTATCAAAGCAACAAAATATAAAATGGAATAATCTTCTGATAGTGATATGCAAAGAAAAGAAGTAAAGTTTCAATCTTCTAAACACTACAACGGACCTTTCCACTGATTAGCTTTTGACAAGATGTACTAGAGCTGTGGTGTCTTTTGAAATATTATAGTCTATTTTAGTAGCAAGTGTCTGTCTTTTATAATTCTCAAAATATCATGGTGTCATTCCAGTGTATCACTGGATGCCTTACTGATTTTCTTTCCCAGTGTGTGAGATGAAATGTTCAGCCATACAAAGGAGAGAATATCATATATTCTATTGCTAAGTGCCCTTGAACAATGTAATTTTAAAAATGAATTAATTTTATGAAAATAATTGCAATAAGGAACAGAACATGAAATACAGCTTGCTCATTATGATAGCTAGCAGTCTAAGGAGAATGAAAAATGATTCAGAACAAAATGTATATTCTTTGAGTCTTTCAATGTTATCAGCAAAATTGTATTCACGACACTTCTTGCTTCTTTTGTGCACCTTCTTAGTGGCTAATTGTGTCTTGAAGACCATCTGTCTCTGTTTCTCAGCTTCTTCACTTTCTTGTTTAGTATAAGGATAAGTTATAGTCCTAGTGTGGGCCATTTTGCTACCTAAAATAAGCTTCCTGTTGCTATAATAAATGGTAAGGAGAAGTCTGCTTTCAATTACACAGGTATACAAACTGGAATAAACATCTCAGAAGGTAGTGGCCTTTCTCCAGAGTGACTCAAGTGGGGCAAAGCTTCTCCTGTTGTATATATATATTTCATTATCTTTAGGAATACAAGGTATGAACACTATCAGATTAAGCAGAGAACTTCACAGCACCAAAGGACATGTGAACACTGTCATATTCTGACCTCCAAGGCTTGCTCCCAAGCCTCTGGCAATCAGCCCATTCTGCTGAGACCACAAGGAGCAGCCATGCACTGCACAATACTGTTCTGAGTACAAACCCAGTTTGGAGGGAAAAGGCTGACTCCCTTATAGACCAAAAAAGAAAGGACCACAAAATCTTCTAGAGCTTTTTTTTTCTTTTTCACTGACTACTGCAGCAAGAATTAGAAATACCAGAATCAAGAGGAAAAGCAGCAGAATCAAAATCTATCCACATAAGCCAAAGATCTGTAGCCCCCCCAGGGGACTTGAGAAGGAGGCTGTCTATGAAATGCTCTCACTTCCCTGCTTACACTGTCTTCCCACGTTTCATGCACCAAATTCTGCTAAAGGCCAGTATCTTGGAGAGGACAGAAAACCAGAGAAAACATAGGAAGGGTCAAAATATAAAACAAAATACTTTTTTAACACTGATTGGTTTGGAGTGATATTTTAGGATTCTTTCTCTCCATTTCCTTCAAGTGAAATTAAAGAAGAGAACAGCCTTTTTTGACACCTGCTATGAAGGCAGTTATTGGTCCTTAAGAATGCCTTTGTTTAAATGAAAATTGTGGCTGCTTAGTACTTCTCAAGATGGATGCATCATGCCAGATTTTACTCCTAATTTATGTTCTCACACAATCCTAAAGGGAGCTTACATTTTTAACTTCCAGTGTTTTATTTCATGGTTCAAAGTTTTGTTCTTTTATAGTTTCTTTCTGGACAAGAATTACATTAGAAAGAACTTCAGAAGATATCAACTGCAAGAGGATTGCTGGTTTCAATGGAATTATACTGAGTTTTAAAAAAATCAGTCCAAAACAGGAGAAAAAAAGTTAGAGGAAAAGTACATGCATCTAATAGTCTTCAAACTTCTTTCACAAAGCTTTTAAAAGGTGAGCTACTTAAATTTTGCTCACACTTATTTCTTCTAGGTGCATAAACATATGCTTTCCCAAATAATTAATACAGTTCATTTTTGCTCAGCTTCCTACTAGTAAGGCTGTAATCGAGTTCTTGAGGATGTCTGAGGCTAGTTATGGATACAGTCCAAAAAGCTATATGTATAATCATGGAGGGTGATGTATATAAAGGTGAAAACAACCATTTGTCATCACCATCTAGCTTAAAGATGATCTGATCTGTAAGGCAAAATGGGCAGTTTTTCTTCTCATTAGCTACTTTATTCATATCTGCAGGGGCTGTCAGAAATATGCGTTTAATAACTCTCAACTTTCTGTGTTTTAATAAATAAGGCTGTATGAATCTATAGAGTATCATAGAAATTATGATTGTGTAGAAAACTCCTTTGGTGATGAACAATTCAACCTCTTGTTTGGGAGTGCTCAAAAAATTAAAATGCAGAAGGAATTAATCTACAATTCCTTTTTTGATTTTTGCTTATCACATAGATATTTTTATATTAGTATGAAATTCTGTGTTTTTCCCAGTTTTAGTTGAAAAAAACCCCCTATATTAGTTGGCCATTTTGGGCAGTGTGTTACTGAGGCAATGGGAAAGTCCAGGGAGTGCATCTGCGGTTGGTTATCAGTATTAAACACCTTGAATGAATTGTATAGCATTAGGAAAACCAGATGACTTCAACTATCCAAAAAGTACAAGAAAATGTATTGCCTGCAGGCTCTTGTGGCTATTATAAAATAGAAATAATTATAAAGAGGGGAAAAAAGTTCATCCATGTACATTTGCTAAAGTATATGTCCATGACATCATTGCAAATATGCCTCAAATTTCTAGCATAGCAAAGCCATTTCCTATAATGAATTTTGTTACGCCTTCTCACTTTCTCTGTGCACTCTGAAAATCTAGATCTACCTGAGCTCCCGTCATCATAGTATCTGATCTTTTTGTAATTTTTATTTTTTATTCTAGCAATATTGTTATAAAAGCCATTATACCCATTGCACAGGTGAGGAGCTTTAGGATGCTCAGAAGGACATAAAGCCACAGTCAGACTTAGAAGCAAGAAGGAAATGCGCAGGCACTGGAAGCAGGGACAGGTACAAGGACGCTACCCGGTTGTGTAGGGATGGAGTTGGGAAGGCCAAGGACCTGGCAAGGGATGTAAAGAATAATAAGAAGGGCTTTTACAGATATGTCAACCAGGAAAGGAAGGTTAGGGAAAGTGTTGCCCAGAGAGGTGGTGGGTGCTCTGTCCCTGAAAACATTCAAGGCCGGGTTCAATGGGGCCCTGAGCAACCTGGTCTAGTGTAGGATGTCCTTGTGCATGGCAGGGGGGTTGGACTGGGTGACTTTTAAGGTCCCTTCCAACTCAAGCTATTCTGTGATTTTGTGATTCTGTTATGTCCATCCTTGTATATTAAACAGCATCTAAGCAAAATTCTTAGGTATCTGAATGCAATGTCTATACTCTTTTAGACCTGTCCCTGGCCTGCTTTGCTGACTCTGAGATAATTCCTGGGCATGGTTCAGCAGTTGGTGTGATACAGAATCCATTGCTGGAAGGCAATTTGTACGTATTCTCTTATCTTGGTACATGACAAGGCTCAACATGATGAAGGTGGGCCATTCCCTGCCGGTTGGCATCATTGCCAGAGAACAGTGCCGGCACAATTAGTTTACTAGGGTTGCTTTCGTTTCAAGGGGCTTAAGCACACTATTTTGTGAGTTCTGAATTATTTGAGTATGTGCCAGGCTCACCTCAATCAAGGTAGATGTAGCACCTCAACAAGACTTCTATGGCTATTACTCTTGGAATTGAATACTTATATGTACATACTTTTGGATCCTTTGGGTTTTTTCTGATGTTGCATTTACTGGCTCCTATTTTTTAGTTTACTGGCTGCTATTTTACTGGCTGCTTACGGCTTGGACTGGTGTATGCTTTACTGGGTAAAAAGCTGGCTGGCTGGCCGGGCCCAAAGAGTTGTGGTGAATGGAGTTAAATCCAGCTGGCGGCTGATCACAAGTGGTGTTTCCCAGGGCTCAGTACTGGGGTCAGTTCTCTTCAATATATTTATCAATGATCTGGATGAGGGGATTGAGTGCACCCTCAGTAAGTTTGCAGATGACACCAAATTGGGCAGCAGTGTTGATTTGCTTGAGGGTAAGAAGGCTCTGCAGAGGGATCTGGACAGGCTGGATCACTGGGCCAAGGCCAATTGTATAAGATTCAACAAGGCTCAGTGCCAGATCCTTCACTTGGGTCACAACAACCCCCTGCAATGCTACAGGCTTGGGGAAGAGTGGCTGGAAAGCTGCCCAGTGGAAAATGACCTGGGGGTGTTGGTCGACAGCCGGCTGA